>JAWDGP010005524.1:722500-882940 GCA_033675545.1 Elysia crispata
CACGGCGTGGGGACTCGTCCGAAGATTGGATGGAAAGCGGTCCATCCGCGGGACCGAACCGCTAGTGGTAAACGGCAAAACTCGTAACAGCGAGAGCGGAGGCAGCATTCACCCGCTACTACACCAGAGTAGAAGGCTCGAACAGCCAAGACTCCAAACGTATGGTAGATAGGACGAGGAAGGAATAGGGACGGAGGCCGTCGGTAGTGAACAGACAGTTTCACATCGACTTTACATTAGCAGAACTGGAAGGCGCACTCCGGAAGTCAAAGAAAGGCAAAGCCCCGGGCCGAGCCGGCGTCACGCAAGAGATGCTGTCTAACACGGGTTCGAAGGCTAAAAATGCCTTACTGAGACTATACAACCGGACGTGTAATAGTGGGGCGACACCCTCCGCCAAGAGGACGGCGGTCGTCGTACTAATTCTCAAAAAGGGGAAGAAAGCCAGTGACCTAACAAGTTGCAGGCCGATTTCCTTTACGTCAACTATCAGCAAAATCATGGAACGTTTGGCCAACGGTAGACTGTACTATTACATGGAAGATAGTGGCCTGCTCGATGAGAATCAGGCCAGATTTCGCAGGCATAGATCAACTGTTGATCAGCTTGTGCTCTTCACCCAGAGTGTCATAAACGCATTAATCACCACACTGTGGCAGTCTTCGTCGACCTGAAGAATGCTTGCTACAGGGTATGGAAGGGGGGACTGCTCCTGAAGCTACAGAGATACGGAATAAACGGTAGGATGTATAACTGGTTGAAAGGCTTCTTCTCAAACAGATACATCCGGACGAAGGTAAACGGCGTCTATTCGAGGACAAGGCCGTCTAAGGAGGGACTTCCACAGGGAAGTGCGCTAAGCTGCACCCTATTTCTGTGCTTCCTTAACGACCCCAGTTTGAGGCCATCCCCACCTTCAATCGTCTGTCGTTTGCGGACGACATCTCAACATCAGTCAGATAAAAACGTTGACCTGGCAACTGATGCTCTGAATCGTGATTTGTACGAGCTTAAGCGCCACTGCGACCAATGGTGCATGCAGATTAATACGACAAAAACCGTGTACAACATCTACTCGAATAGCCGAGAGGTGTTAGCACGAGAACTGGAATTGAAGATCGAAGACAAATGCCTCCAACGGGATTCGTTGCCGCGGTACCTGGGCATTGCGCTGGAATCACGGCTGAACCTAACCGCTCATGTGGAGCAGTTAGCGATCAGAGTCCGGGAACGAATAGGGCTGATGAAGAAACTTGCAGGTACAGACTGGGGTGCATCTTTATCGCCACTCAAAACCCCGTATGTTACCTTCGTACGTTCAGCCCTGGAGTACGTGAATCCCATCCTCAACCTAGCCAGTAAGACAAGTCTCGGTAAGCTTGACAGGATCCTGAACGCGGCCATGCGGTTGATGACGGGGGAACTGAGAAGCACCCCATCGCAGCCCTGGAAGTAGCAACTGGATGCGAGCCCCTAGAGCTCAGGCGGGAGGCGCAGACGCTGATGGCCAGGGAGAGATTCCTCCGCTTCGGAGAGTCAAACCCGCTCAAAGACCTGGCAGAATCCTTTGGTGCCACGCGACGTCGGCTGAAGAAGGTTTCCGTGCTCAGTGCCGCCGAGGCGGCAGAACGGAAATTCAATTTACAGACAGACCGAGCGTCATTGGAAGCTCCAGGCTGGCCACCGGTACCCCCTCCCCCCCCCCCCCCCCTCCCGCTAGAGGTTTGTCTCTATATTGGCTTGAAATAAAGAAAGTCGGAGATTGCTCCCCAGGTTCATAAAGCTGCGGCCCTAGAGTACATTGACTCGTTTCCGACAGAGTACGTGAAGTGTTACATCGACGGCTCAGCAATGGAGGGCACCTTCGACGGTGGTTACGGAGTCTACATCGAATGGAAGTCCCAAAAAACGACTCGGATCTCAGGCCCGATAGGCCAGAGAACGTGTAGCTTTGAGTGCGAAAAGGGGGCATTACAAGCGTGCATCCGCTTCTTGAAAGAACGGCATGATAGAGGTGACCAGTTCCCAGGAGCTGTAATCTTCTGTGACTGCCGTAGTCTGGTACAAAATTTAGGCGGCTTTCACCCCACGAACATGGGAAATATTTTGAGTACAACGGAACAGCTCCGTCAAGCAGATGTCTGGATCATCTATCAATGGATACCATCTCACGTAGGTATCCACGGCAACGAGGTTGCCGATAAGCTGGCCAACGCTGGCCGACTCTAACCTCAACCCACAGTCCCGGCAACTCTGGCTCATGTCTCATAGCTATTGCGTGGGGAAACGGCAAAACGGTGGAAAGCGACGATTACCAGGTATGATGAGTCAAGACTGGCCAAGCTTTATGAAGCTCAGCGAGCCGGTGATTATAGCGCTCACCTCACCAGAGGTGACGCCGTGCAAGTGTTTCGCATGAGCGTAAACCATGCACTGCTCTTGGCCTGTATGTCAAAAACAGGATGGAGTCAAACCGCGTCTTGTCGTCTGTGCGAGCACCGAGTCGAAGACGTCGATCACGTGCTGTTTGACTGCCCAGTACTGGAGGACTGCCGAAGTCCCGGTTCTCTGGTCTGAGCTTTCCGTGCTCGTGGAAGAGGCGAAGCTAGTGAGGGTGTTTCTACTAAAGAGTAATGTAACCGGAGCATTAACGAGCGCAAAGGGCGGCCCGACCAGCCCGAACCTCAGAATGTATAATAGAAGCGAATGGCTTCTTCCCTGAGATGGGAAGGGAAGAAGTTGGTATTTCGGAAAGTGGGATTCTGCCTCTGATACATGGGCGACCTGCTTCCTTCGCATGTGGTGGTTATAAAGACCAAACAGAAAAAAGAACTAGACAGCGGTGACTTTACCACATGGCCCTTCCCTTCCCCCTTACTTGCCCCTACCCCGTCCCAAATACAGAGTCCTGACAAAGACTTGCCAAGACCACTGCCCCCCCCCCCCCCCCAGACTGCCTCGAATCATGTGGAGCGCAGTTAGTAGTGGTGTTAGTTAAAACGTAACGTGATTGGCCAAACCAATCTTTTTACAGGTCAATTACACCACAGCCTCTTGTTACTGTAAAGCCGAGTAAGAAAGGGAGTTTACTGAGGTGTAAAGAAAGGCATGAGTTGAGAGCGTGGTGTGTGTGTGCAGGGTATCAAGCCTTTGCCTTTGTTGTTGATTATTTTGATATGCTGTCACAGTGTCAGCTGTCACTATATGTCCAATGGCAGGAAAGTATAGGCTGGCGTTCAGATTGTTGAACGAGTTTTTTACTTGATGTCTCACAAGTTGTATGAAACAATGATTTACGGAAGCGGCTGATAAGCATCGAGGGCTGACCTTGCAGCTTGGTCTGATTGTCTCCTTTCTCCTCTATTGTCCCACCTATCACCCAACCCGCTCCCTGTACTTAGTTTGATAGAACTACATTGTACCCGTATTTCGTTGTACATGTATCTGTATTATAATAGTTATATACGTGTAGTTTCTCCGAACAAAAGGACCACGCACTGACTCTAGAGACTTTAGCTTAGATGGAAGATTGAACTAGACTCAAAGGTTTGCTTGTTCTAAATGAATTATAACCTTTTCCCACTAAGTTCTCATTTCGCCAACCCCCCCCCCTCTCACACACACACACACACACAAAATTAATTAGGTATGTGTTTTACTTTCCGTGAAAATACAAGATATAAACAAACTAATTGCTCATTGATGTAAAATGAAACTATAGTATCGAATCAACCTCTCTTTGAAAACTTATTTTTCTCCGAGCCTATGTCTATAACTGATCCTTTCATAATTTCTTAGAACCCTGAATCTTATTTAAATAAAGTTGTCACATTTGAAAAAATAATTGTAACTTGTACTTTATTTTGGCAACAAAAGTTTATCTAAACGTTTTGGTGTGAACTACAATACGCATAGTAGAAACAGGTAATCCGCTCTGCCACTTGCCCAGTCCAGAAATCTAACTGGCTGTGGCAACGGAACAGTTTTCGGCCTAATCTTTGTGTAACCGCGTTAGCAGGACGAGGGAGTGGCAAGTTTCTTTAAAGATTTATATATGTGTAGTATTTTCCAAAAGACCGAAGCATTAAACAAATAAGTAATTTTTAGTCAAAAAAAAATACTCGCAGTTTTCCACTAAAATGTTACAAAGAATGAAAACTATTTAGCTCGCTACAAAAATAAATAAAGAAATAAATAATGCTTGCTTTCGTGTATCAGGATAATTTTGTACATATCCACACACGCCATGATATCTACACACTCGTTCGTTATTTGTGACATTAGATTTACAATGTGGACACCTAACGCTTTCATTCATAGGAACCAACATATTAATTATGGACTTGAATTCTGGTTTTTGTATTTTTAGGTAGTTGTTTTTTCCCTTTATTCTTACATGACTTCTATCTTTTCAGCTAATTTTCGTGGGGTTTATTTACTGGTGTAGCCTGTGTTAGCAACAATTTCCAATGAAGCACGTTTAGTCTGATCCAAAAGATTTCGAGACCCCCCGCTTTACGTTTAAAACCTTTACATGAACAAGGATTTGCAGGTATCAGGAAAATACTGTGAAGTTGGAAATATTTCAGTGGCGTAGCATGAATTACAAAACATGCGCGGTCCGCTTCTCACAATTCTAATGGGTAGATTTGTGTGAGTTTTTGGAGGAGGGGGATGAATTGGGATGGGAGGTGGGGATGAAATCGAGCTATGTTGTACAAGCAAATACTTGCTCTTTTAAAGATACATGTATTATGTAATTTATTATGTAGCCTAATTACTTTTCTATATATGCTCCTTGAAATCTTGTGTATTAAACCTACAAAGATGAAAGAAAAATAATTTGTTTATACAGAATGCTATTTTCACGTAGAGTTATGCCACTTAGTGCGAGATCGTGAGCCGATCCGACCGCTCAACTTAATTCAGTGGTATTTTTGTGTCTTATTTTCTGCACACCTGCTGATGACTAGTCGTTTCGCCATTATGGCGAAGAAGAGCCGTATCTAGAAAGATCTAGATCTAGATGTTGGACTGTGTCGCAAAATAGAGTACTCTTTAAAATTTGGACTCATAGATGTTGATCCATAAAAAAAAAATTCAGAATGTTATCATAATACGTTTTCTTGAACAAAATAGAAGTGGATTTGGAGGTCTTTTGTTAAAATTTATTTTGAAATGCGAATGCGGAAGTGCTAGGCCCTACAGCTAGATTACAGTGTTCCTTTCTTTCATCGTGGATTCTTAGCTATGGCATCTTGCGTCAAGTCGGATCAAGGGACAGGTTTTTGTTATAGCATGTCAAGCAAAATGCATCGGTAGCGCGGAATTCAAAACGTTCATAATCAGCGGCTCAAAGGTGAGCATATTTACGCAGAGCAAAATATTATTATTATAAAATGCACAAAATACTTACTTGAAAAAAAAAAAATCTTCAATAATATAGTACCGGTAGGCCTAGTATGGAAGTCTCCTAAATGCTCTTAATTACTGGTCAGGTAACATTAGTCATTTTTCATTCAAAATTATTTTAAGTTTAATCATGGAGAAAAAGCATAAGCTTATTAAGAAGAGAGAAGATGCATATTTATATGGCAAACAATAAGACACATTTAATTTTATCGAGTAACTCCCAGAATGATTTTCCCGATTACTCCAAGCCTAATAGCCGATCTGCTACACCGGCAACAATACAATCAACTAAAGATTGTACAATCAATTAACATCTAAAACAATATAATTTATAGTGCCGTCATGGAAGTCATCCACTCATTCAAAAAGGCATAATTGGCTGAACATGTTGTAAATTGTGATAAATCAATAACGGGTAGGAACGCGTCTCACATGTCCCTCTCAGTTGTCTTCACAGCCATTCTTCCTATCAAAGGCTTTTAGCAACAACACGTTGTCACACAAATCCATCACAGATTAATACTTAGTTATTGATTTGCACTGCCTTTCACGCAGTCTTTATCTCATTACTCTGGATTGAAAATCACACAAAAAAGACATTCAGATGAACTAGCGGAGTATTCTCCAGAAAAGTAGATATTGAAAACTTGATTAGATTCGAGTTATTATGACTGCTGTAGCCAATGTGGGTTTTACCTATTGTGGATCGACAGTTTAGTGACATCCACCATGCTCAAGTGATTGCCCTACCCGCATTAAGTTTTCTTTTGTGTGTGTGTGTGTGTTTTTCTATTAAAATCTTTATAATCTGGTAAAAGTCCTGCCTTTATCTTATTTCATCTTTGTTAAACAGCTCGAAGCTTGTTAATGATAGGGGCTGAGCGTGCGTTGCTCTTTTTATTTATTTATTTATTTATTTTTATTGCTTTCTCTTTTTCTTTCATAAATAAAGTGACTTACTTCAAACAAGTGTAAGCAAAGCGCAGCGTGAAAATCTCACAGTGTATTTATTGGAGTTCTAGTGCGTCAGCTTTCTTCCTTCACCGAAACAACCACTGGGCAAGATTGGACAATATTTGTTGTACCATAATACCATAATTATAGGGGTCATTGATACTTAGCGATGTTGATGATAAAAGGCTTAAAGAATTGTACGACAAGGTTTCAAACTCACCCAGATGAACGATGTTTTTTAGGTATTTCACTGTTTATTTCATCGAACCATTATATGCAGATCGAATCTAACCAGTTTTTAATTAATTTCCGAAACCAGGACAAATGACTCTAAGGGCTAAACATTAATGTCGGGTGATGAAAACAAAGGCTTGACAGCGAATAGGTGTAATATCTTAAAGGGAAAATGAAGTTGGTGAGGGTAAAAGTGAGCATGTTTTAGTCGTATTGTTCTAAATAATGTACATTTTAATTTTAAGGGCGGTGAAAGTATAAGTGAGATATAGAGGAAGGTGATCACCCACAACGTAGATGAAGGGAAGAGTAACAATTCAGTTTTATGATATCAGTACAAAGACAAATTCAGATTCCAAATTGAAAGTGAAGAGGGCATTTTTACAATTATACTGGCCTTAAATCCTTTTGATCTTCTTAAAATTCACAAAATTGATACTTTTTTCCGAAAGTGAGAGCACTTTGCTCTCTTACAGGCCTTCTTTTTATAACATGGCCTTGTACTGCCACAAAATATGATGCTTATAATTTGAGGAAGTGTGAGTAGTGATTGATAGATCAAGAGACAAAAGGCTCCTTCTTTGGCTAGCCATAGACGAGTAAGCTGAGGAATCTACAACAACCCCTTAGATAAGAGATTGTTCTAGTTATTTGAAAGCAGAATCTCCAAGCTAGCTATCCAATGCTTTGCCGACTTATCTAGCTACTTTTTACAATTATGAATAACTCTGAATAACATTTTAATTTTTCATTCAGTGTTGTTTCTCACATTAATTTATCAAGGGATTGTGTCAGACAAACCAGGATGTCTGTTACGAAATTTTATTGGAAATTCCCACGCTCAGTCAGCTGTGCAAATTCTTTATATCTGGGGCTCTGGAAGTACCTATATAGGTGATATCTTAACAGAAGACAAGCTGAAGTAGATCAGGGCTGTCGCTGTAGTTGCCTCGACCAATAACATTTAGTCTTCTGTTCTGAATAGACCTATTGAGCAGGTGCAACCCTTACCATACGATTTGTATGGTAGTAGTCATTCCCTAATATCGCTAATCTCCGTTAAAGCTCAGAAAGAAATGATGGTATACATTGCCATACTTTAATTCCTGAAGCTTTTCACTTTTGTTCTAAAGCCAAATAGCCACATATTTTATAGATTTTCTCTGGTTTCCTTGCCCAAAGCCCTTATACCTTCTATTATTCCTATATTTTAAATGATCTCTGGCTTGTGTGCCAAAGCCCTTATCTTCTACTATTCCTAGATTTTAAATGATCTCTGGCTTGTGTGCCAAAGCCCTTATCTTGTACTATTCCGAGATTCTAAATGATCTCTGGCTTGTGTGCCAAAGCCCTTATTTTCTACTATTCCTAGATTTTAAATGATCTCTGGCTTGTGTGCCAAAGCCCTTATTTTCTACTATTCCTAGATTTTAAATGATCTCTGGCTTGTGTGCCAAAGCCCTTATTTTCTACTATTCCTAGATTTTAAATGATCTCTGGCTTGTGTGCCAAAGCCCTAATCTTCTACTATTCCTAGATTCCATATTTTCTTTCACTTGCGTGGCCAAAGCTCTCATCCTATACTATTCCTAGAATTCAGATTTTCTCTCATTTGCGTGGCCAAATCCCTTATCTTCTACTATTCCTAGATTTCAGATTATCTCTGGCTTGTGTGCCAAAGCCCTCCGCCTCTTCTATTTCTAGATTTCAGATTTTCTGTAGGATGCGAGTCAAAAGATACCCGTTCCAAACAAACATCATCTTGGCGCTACACAAAATGTGACTGATATGATAATTAACGAACTGATTGATTAATTGTAGCACCAGGAATCATCGCTTTCTTATGATCAAATTTTGCTCCGATGAAACTATTCCGAGTCGGGAAAGAATTATAGGACTGCAAACGGCGGCACGAACTCTTAACTATTTCAAGTTTCATCTCTTGGTCATGCACTGTCAGGCTGGTGTGGTATCAAGCTATGTGTGCAGATGCTTTTCGCATAGATTGTTCCTGTGTAAACCAGAGTAGCTGGCCAGAGGCAGAAATGCTTATAACATGCAAGGACGTATCGCTTATGAGATGAGGCAGACATTACGATTTTCAATAGAAGGACCGCAAATTGGGAGAGGGGCAGCTGAAGAATTAAAAATTTTACAAAATTTACCGGATTCGATTCACATACCTAGCACAAAGGAGCAGCAATAAAACGAGATATAGCGATGAAAGATCGAAAATGTCTTTATATGTTACAGGATAGCCATCAAAGCCAGTAGTTGGGTACAGTTACTTACATCCGGTGAGCACAGTCGCTATACTTTGATTCAGATTACAGGCTCGATTATCATGTTAATATGTTTATATCCTAGTAACTTATTTAAAATCAAAACTGAAAGGCTATAGGCAAGATGATGGCATAATTATAACCAAAGTTGTGTGTTTTCTGGGGGGGTGGGTGGGTTCGTATTGGATTTGCATACACAGCACTTCGAACGATTGCAAGGTAACGCCTTATACTAGGGTACATTAATCGATAATATCTGGGAGTAAGAAGTTTTTTAGAAGTATTAAATCTTATCACGTTTACGTATAATATTTTCAGTTGCAATGTTGCCTTGCATCGGTAGTAATCAAGTTGCGTGCTTTTTACCACTTAGCTTTTTCATAAAGAGAAGGCAAAAGACAAATAAACAGAGACATAGACAGCGTGAGTGAAGGAATAATAAACAAAATGTTACAATAATATCATTTAAGAACGGCTTCTGCTCCCTTGAAATATCTTTTTTTTCCAGAATCATAGGATACTCAGGGCATCACTATCCGAACATCTTTGTGAAAAAGTTTATCCTTTTGTTGTAAAAGCTGAAACAATGAGCGAGAACTACCCCCATTATCCCTTTTTTAATTGATTTAGGAATGATATCATTGCCGTATAAGTTTATTATTTCAAAAATTCAATCCAAATATCCAACAATTCCGTCCTCTCCTCTTCTAGCGCACACGCTTTTTTTCAACCGTCAAACTTTCTTTTTACATATATACAATGCGCACACTAAAAACTAAAGATGACACGGCAAATAACAGAATAGGATAATCCATTCAAATCCATATAGTCCGTAGCTGATTTCATTTGAATTTGTGAAGTTGATATCCAGTATGCCGTTTGATCGTGTATGGTCAAAGCCCTCGGTTATAAAAAGTTACACATAACTCATGATCATACTGGCATATTTTTGCATATACAATCAAGTTTTTAAAACTATTGGATTAATATGGGTAGGATTCCGCAGGGTTAGTTTTTTCCTTTGCTTCGGTGTTCTCTTTACATAAACATAAAGTTAAAAAAACGCAAAAGCTTTTAATGACAGCGCGCAGAGGTTTTGATATGTTTCCTGTGGAGCCCGTCTGTCTAGAGATCAGCATTCAGACGATATGCTTGATGGCGCGCTACAAACATGGCGGAGGCGAGAAAAAAAACTACTCATGCCCTGCGATTTAGAAGATTCAAACATTACTTGACAAGATAATTAGAATACAAAAGTTGAGCAAATCGCGTGATTCTCTGCTCTTTAATCAACGCTGAGCGTCAACTATACCGTGAGTATGCTCAAAAGGTTTCAGACTTATCATCATCATCATCATCATCATTATCATCATAATCATCATCATCATCATCATCATCATCATTATTATTATTATTATTATTATTATTATTATTATTATTATTATTATTATTATTATTATTATTATTATTATTATTATTATTATTATTATTATTTAACTGTACAGTTGCGGTCTGGGTTTCCAATTCTTATCTTCGCTTGATGCGGTTTTTCACTTTTCTCATGGGTCATATTTTTTCTATCTTCGAATTATCAATTTTATTGAGTATGATTTACTTTTCAAATGTGTATATCTCTTTCCTAATTCAGTACAGAAGAAGAAAAGTCATTATATTTTTTTAACAAAGGGAGCCTCAAACTTAAATATGATATGATCTAATTGACTTTAATAGTTCACATGATGTAATAATAAAGTAACGATGGCAAAGAAATAAAACCATGAAGTTCACTCAAACTTTTTAAAAAATGTCCATCCCCTCAAGTTGTCTATATTATAATAGGCCTAATGCTCCTTTTTATTCCGAAGTTAAATGTTCATTATAATCAAAAGAAGTCGCTCCTCTTTCCATTTTCATGTGAGTTCTTACACCTTTAACGATATCACCATTCGAGCATAACCTACTTCAAACGGCTTTTATGCAAAATTCAATACTATCGATATTTTCACACTTGGGACTTGTTAGTATCGCTACCAGCGCTGTTGAGATTAGCAATCAAAGTGGCCATCGTGAGCGGCCTCTGACAGGTTCACTTTCGTTCACGACATATACAGAACTCCAGACAGGTTTATCACCGTCGTTAGACACAGGTTTGTATAATCTGCGAATTATTAAATTGTAATAAGGCGCTCCAAAAACAGACACGTTTAAAAAAGTATATATTCTGACGTAGATTTCCAAGGTTCGTGTATCATTTTCCCTTGGACGATAATAGATTTGACACCCTATAACTTTTCCAGTTACAACAGTAACAAGAACAATACAAAAGTATTGTTCTTCCTCCAGTTTCCCCATAAATCGCCGGAGTCCAATCCACCTGTCTTCCATCTACTTTTTATCGGCTTCAGAATCTCCCCCCCCCCCTTTTTTTTCCACACACACACTTACACAAAAGCTGCTTTTCTAAATAAAAATAAAAAAAAAAATACTTGGGGGAAAAATCCACGCCAGCTGTTTCCCCCTGGCTAGCGAGTTTTTTATCATCAGTAGAGACTTTGAATCACGTCTGATCTTTGATTTAAGCCCCTGGCACGGTGTCAGTTATGCGTTAACTTAAGAGCTAATTATCACAGAGGACTACTGCGAACATTAATTTGTTCATTTAGCTAATACAATACTTCCTGCTGACAGATCTTGCCTGTAATCCCGTAAAATTAAAAGCTACTCAAATGTACACTGGCTTCCAGAAATACATGGCTGCCCATCTTATTTTAAAATAGATGATCACGAGAGATTAAAAGACTCTATGAATAGATTAATTTTTTTTTTTAATCAGCCATTTAGTCGTATAGATCAGCGGTAGAGATAAATTATTCTTTATTCTTTCGAATGGTGCCGAGGATTTTACGCGTTTTCAAATGCAATTTAATTACTTGAAGAAGAAAAAAAGAAAAAAGATTTCAATCCAGACCTAGAGATATCGTATTATCTTTCAGATTATTGTAGTAGGAATGTCTAGAAGGAAAAAAACAAACAACAATTAGAACAATAAGAATTTTTTTACAAAAAAGAAGAGAAAACGAAAAAGGAAAAAATAATCCAGATATTCCAGATCTACAGAGATATGCACATTATTTTCAGTTCGATTTTACTTTACAACTTATTAGAGAGTTGGGAGGATAGCGGACATGGAAGTGGATCGGCCTTTGAGAGGGAAAAAAAGTATTTCACAACCGATGAAGGTTTTTTTTTCTGATAAAAGGGAATATACCATTATTATTTTAGATAATAAGGCTTTTGACTTGATCTTTATTATGATCTGCTCCCAAAAGAAAGTGTTTTATAAACTTATAAAATTACAGTTGACTCTTGTCAAAGTTACCTTTTTCTTTGATGGAATTTTCGTAATTCACTACTATTTTTAGGCAATATTACGCTCCTTGCACTTTTTTGCCTTTACAGAGATCTTGTCCGAGCATAAAATTAATTAATCAATTGATTTTGGTCAAAACAGAATTTTTTTCCTTCTTTGTGTTTGCCTATGCATGATTTACTTTGCATGATTTGTTTTTTGTGTTGTTATTTTTTGTTGTTGTTGTTGTTTTTTTTTTATTTTTTTTTTGGTGAGTTTTTTTTTTTATTTTTATTTGCTGTTTCAGACACATTTCTTCTAAAATAAAATGAAAATTAATAAATAAAAAAAAACAATCTTCATTCAACTTGAATGAAGAAATTTATAGAAAACATGTAAAATTTGGTTAATTACTTACAAAGCATACAAAATACGACTCGCTCACAATAAAAAAAAGTGGAAAAATCATGAAATCATTGAGAGTTAAGTAAAAGAGTCATGTCCTACGTTGAATAAATGAAATCAAGATACACATTCATTAATTTTAGACGACAATTAAAAACTCTAGTAAATTTAAGTATTTTGATTTATTCAAAGATTAACAAAATTGAAGGTTATCATACCAACGTATTTTATGAATTAAACCGTCACAATTACTTTTAAGTTAGGCGAAGTTGACATCGACCTTTCCTGGTGACATAAAGTAACTCTGAACCTATAAATGGTGACCAAGAGCGCTAGCGTGATCACTATAAAAGGTAATTCTGCGTTTTAAATGGTCTCTCTTTCCCTTGCCCCTCCCCTTCTTTTTCTCTATCTCTCTCTTTCACTCAATCTCTCTCTCTCTCTCTCTCTCTCTCTCTCTCTCTCTCTCTCTCTTTCTCTCTCTCTCTCTCTTGTTCTCTTTTTCTTTTTTCCTCTCTCATGCTCCCTTACTTTCTCTCTCTCACGTTATCTTTCTCTACTTAACTCATTACCTCTGTTTTTCTCTTTTTTTTTTCTCTTATTTCTCTAACAACCCTCTAGAGAGAGAGGAAGAGAAGAGAGGATATGTGAGAAAGAACGAAGATTGGTCTAAAATTTAAAGGGAAAAAGGAAATTATAGAATAAATGCATGAAAAAGTTGATCTTTGAACGGACCTTACTTTTTCAACAAAAAGAAATCACATTCCCTATGTTTGTAATGTCACTAGTCTCCACTAATGAAGCCAATTTTTAGGCGAAACGTTTAATTGTAATTTTGAATTTTGTACTCTTTATCATTATAAGTCCAAGTTGGGTGATTGTTTACACCTGAAGTTACTACTACTACTACTACTACTACTACTACTACTACTACTACTACTACTACTACTACTACTACTACTACTACTACTACTACTACTACTACTACTACTACTACTACTACTTCTACTACTACTACTACTACTACTACTGCTACTGCTACTGCTACTGCTACTGTTACTGCTACTGCTACTGCTACTGCTACTGCTACTGCTTCTGCTGCTGCTGCTGCTGCTGCTGCTACTACTACTACTACTACTACTACTACTACTACTACTACGACTACTACGACTACTACTGCTGCTGCTGCTACTACTAATAATAATAATAATTGTCATGGTCGGCACATGTAATAAATCATCTATATATAACGATCTCATAGATTGTATTTTAATCACATAATCTGTTGAACTAGATACTTATTTGAATCCTAATTCGAAGTCATATTACGACTGAACACTGTTTCGTTGTTTGTTTATTGTGAAGGTAGCAGCCAATAGCCAAGCGGAGTGAGAAGGTACTCAATAGTCCTCATGAAAAGTTGAGACGGAAAAACTTAGTCAGTGGACCTATAGCTCTCGAGAAAGATAGTCAGATTTAGAAAGAGAGGAGACATCACAGAAATTATATAGCTCTTTGGCAGTTTTGAGCTCTACACTGTGTAGAATATTTCCCTCCTATGAGAGATAGCATAAATCTTACTCTAAATTAACTTCCAGTCGAGAGTTTCTAAGAAATCATTGACGATAGATTTTCTACAGCTGTGTAAAGTGTATCCCAATTCTAATTTTGTTTAAAGAAAGTAAAAAGCTGTGATTCCTTCTAATGTCATATAGAGCACGAGTCCTAGAGACACGAACTGTTAACCATAAATTCTATATTACTGTGCTGGATTCAAGATATATATTGATTACTGGAAGTGAGGTTACTTTTCGTAAATCTGGATAATACTGTGTATTGAACTTCATCTCCATCAAACGGTCATGTGAATTACATTTCTTTGATATACTTATCGTATATTAAAGAAAGCACTGATTTTACGGTGGACTTACGTCTTTTAATTTTAGCCATACCGTACTATCGTGACAATAATAATAATAATAATAATAATAATAATAATAATAATAATAATAATAATAATAATAATAATAATAATAATAATAATAATAACAGCAACAGCAACAGCAACAGCAACAGCAACAGCAACAGGAACAGGAAGAGCAACAACAGCAACAACAACAACAATAATAATGACAATGTTAAGATTCTAGTCAGCAAAGCACCCTATGCGATGGCTGTTGCTGGTAAAAAAGTCCAGGATTTAAGGCAGGAGGTCTATGAATTATTCCAAGGTCCAGCCAGCGGCTGTCTTTAAGTGCCCACTCCCAGCTTAGTTTTATTGTGGCCACTCTCGACCATGACACCCCGCAAGTTTACAGATACAACCAGCAAAATTTTGACCGTGTTCTTTCTCTTTTTCAGCTCACTGTTTATCTCTATTTCTAATTGTCTGTCTCTCTATTTATTTTCATGTATAAATGTATTCATCTATCCATCCATCCATTCATCTCACTTTTTTTCTATCGATATATCTATTTATATGTCTCTCTATATCTCTCTCCTTCTCTCTCTTTCGCTCTCTCTATCTCTCTATCTATCTCTCTCTTTATCTCTATCTTTCTCTCTCTCTCTCTCTCTCTCTCTCTCTCTCTCTCTCTCTCTCTCTCTCTCTCTTTCTCTCACCCCCTCTCTCTCTTTTTCCGTATTTCACTTTCATCTTATAATCTTGATCGTGTTTTCCTCTCCCCTAATTTCTCCAATTTTTCTGACTTCAACTCGGACAGTTTGTCGTATTGACACTTAAAGACCTGGTAGAAAATCTCAAACGACACAAATGTCCATTTCCAGGCGATGGCGGTCGGCTTCATCACGGCTTCACAACAGGCACGGGGGTTTCAGCTTCATCTATAATGAAGGCCTGGTTTCAACGGAACATTCCTTGCATGTGCATTACTGCCAAAACTGTCACGTGATTTCTTTCCACCTCTAGTGTCAATAATTATCATGGCGTGTAATGTAGAAAGTTATTCAGTATTGATTGTGCTTGGTGAGTGGGGAAAGAGCTAGACTGTTCTACTCTACAGTTTTTTTTCTCCTTCCTCCATGTTTTTCTCCTCTCTCTCTCTCTCTCTCTCTCTCTCTCTCTCTCTCTCTCTCTCTCTCTCTCTCTCTCTCTCTCTCTCTCTCTCTCTCTCTCTCTCTCTCTCTCTCTCTCTCTCTCTCTTCCTTTTTCCTTTCTACCCTCTAGGACAGCGGTCAGATTGAGCGATGCCACTAAGCGATGCCAGGACATTAGCCCGCCACCCTTGGTGTTAGAAATCTTTGCATAATTTCTCCTATAGCTTTCATAGGTGCTGTTTGCTTTGCATTGAATATTCTGAGCGGGAGAAAATGCTTTCTGCTTTTCTCTCTAACTTCCCTCCTTTCTCAGACAATCAGAATTGATCTTTCTGGTATCCCGAATTTATCGGTTTCTATATGTAATTTTGCTAAACAGATCTATTTTGCTATCAGTTGTTTTTTTTTTTGTGTGTGTGTCTTATTTCACTTTGTGCCACATAGTAATTTTCCCGATTGTTTCCATTTTAAATGATAGTTAATTTCAGCATTTTTTTATGATTTCAATTTTATATTTTATTTATTATTTTGTTGTTGGATTTTTTCCCAAGTTTATACCTTTTATATAATACTTGCTCTTACTTCTTATTTAACGCTGTGAAATCAAATCATTCTTTCAAATCAAGCCAGCTCTTTTGGAAAAAAAAAATAAAATTAATGATTTCGAATACTAAATCATAGATCTAATACAATTCAAAAGAATTTGTAAAACTTACCTTCTCATCGATAGAGCAAAATAATTTATTAACACTTCAGTTGGGGGTTAAAAGTAGAGAGGTGCAAATCGAGCTGGGTGTATATAATTATAATAATAATCGCTATGCTTGCGAAGGAAATGCGATGAGTGCGAAAACAAAATTGTCCTTTTTCATGAGGTAATCAAATTCTTATAAAAAAAAAACACAAGCTATAGTAAAATGCTGCACAACGGGGGGAAAATGCAACAACAGAATAATGATGAGGAAGTTTTTCTAACCCCAATGATTGATGAACAACGCAAGGGCCCATGAACCAGGCTTAATAAACGTAACGCTCTTTGAGACTTCTATCCTGCTCAGAGATAGGTAAAGAAGCAATATATGTTGACAAAACTTTTATTGGTTGTTTTTTTCCTGTGATTAACACAAGCTTCATCTTATTAGTGAGTTTTTCGGATGTATTAAAAGTTTAAATGTTAGTTTCATCATCATCATTTTTTTTTCAAATTTATTGTCGTCGTCATCATCACCACCTTCATCAAAACGGGAAGATGTGTTTTGCAGACATCTGCGGCTAAACGCTCTCTGATCGATTACCTTTAAGAGTAAGAATTATAAGATTCACATACAACGTAAGCCCCTTTTGAACAGATGAAAAATTTCCATTTTGTGATCATCAAAATTTAAAAAAATAATAATAACTAAAAATAAATTTAAAAAGGCAAGGACTCGTCGACATTAGAGCATTAGACTTAACATAGCCATCAACAAAATTATGGTATTTTTTAAAATGGTTAGAGCTCTAAATATGACATAGATTTTGCTTTTCAGCGCACATATGGAATGAGGCTTTTATCATTTCTGAAACATTTGACTTTGATACTACTTTGCTGTAAAATTTTAGATAAAAAAAAATTATCAGGAAATTAGGCCTGGCAACTTTGATTTCATAATGTAAGGAATGAAATTGTGATGCCGTAAAATTCACTATGCACCAAATGTCAAGTTTTTAATTTAAAACTTTAATTTGATCGAGCAGCTGTGTGATTTTCTCTCTTAGCGAATATTTGTGAGGATATTCCCCTACTTGACGACATGACCATCATATGGTTCTTCTGGACTTTTCATCTTTGACACTTCTTCACTAAAATCAAAACGAACAACATGAATTTCGATTTTCTAATGTGTGAATTTCATCGTTTCATTTTGGAATATTCCACATTTAAATCTTTCTTCTTCATTAGTATTTTAAAATTATTCATCCCTGAAGCCTGTAGCACCAAGAAGTGAAAAAGAAGATTTATATCTGTGAGCTCTCAGATTCAAGTCGTTAGATCGTACCGTAATTATTATTTTTAAATTGGCAGGCGAGACACAAAACAGTGAAATCGGTGATAAAATCGTTGTAATGTGCTTTGAATCTATCAGGGGCTTCATCCATTTGGCTGACACAAAGCCACTTAACAAATCTGCCGTGAGTTCTGCTTCAGAATGCTCCGTTTTACATCTGAATTTTTCATGTAACTCTTTCGTTTTTATCTCTGCATTGCTATCGCTTGCCTGTTTTCGTTGCAGCGTTTGAAAGTTAGCGTTCGGTTGTTGCAGATATCGAGATAAGCTAGAGTAGAGGACGATAGACTTTGCCTCTATAATTTTTTAATGCATCAGAACGTTTTAAATCTTATTCTTACAATATATTGTAATTATTGGCAGAGCCATATAATTACGAAGTTGCCACCATATTTTACAGAAAACTGAGAATTTCTTTTATTAGCAGGCCTACACGGGACGTATGTCTGTATTCTACAAAAAGATGCTTTTGGTTAAATAGAAAGAATCTTTTGAAAAAAAAAATCTAGCTAAAAAATTATCTTGGAAATGCGCCTATTTTCTAAAACACAACACTCACTTAATTCGTAAAGTATGGCGGTGACTGGATTTACCAATATCATTTACCAGCATTTAAGTTGAAGTTATGATCATTCCCAAGAAAAATGTCTTATAACTCTACTCAACTGGACAAAAAGCAATCACAAACCTACATCTAACTCGAGATCAACAAACAGGAAGAATAACAAAAATTAATGGTATGGATTCTACCGTTTGCCTTCACAAACTTATCCCTGTTTAAAAGTGGCAGGATGCAAACAAATTTAAGTTTTGCACTCTCTACAAAGACAAATTAAAACTTGACATAATTTTTTAACTAATATAGATCTATGCATTACTGAAAATTGTGTCAGGCATTTAAAAAAACCGACAATTAAAAAAAGAGAAAGAAAAAAGCGCACAATGAACGGAAGTAATACGTCTATTTTTTTAGTAGGTAAGCCACAGGAAGAGACTTCTTGGTTTAAGATCTTTTTTCTATATAATTTTGGTCTAATCAAGATATATGTCTCGATAATTGTGTTTGGTAAACTTTTGATCCGTCGATAAATGAAAGAAAACCAAAATGTACCAATTTTCAATGAGGACATAGATCTATACTGAAACGAAAGTTTTGATACCCAGGCCTATAAAGGACAGGCTAATTGGATCCACAAGTGGTTTTTATAGTTTTGCTTCGCAGTTATTCAAGTAGTCGTTTGTTAGATTGATTTTTGAACAAGACTAAACTGGCATGCTATAGTTAAATTTTGTCTTATCATGTAAAGAATTAACGTAATTTAATCACTTTTTTAGTGATTGTAAAAAGAAGTCATGCAAATAGATAAAATGATAGTTATTACAATAGTTAGATAATTAGATTTGTTATCAGTAATCGAGCCATTTAATCAAAAGAGATCTTTTCCAATCAGAGTCAGTTTAACGCTTGATATCTTTGACAAAACGAATCGGAAAAAGGAGTCTACATCTCTTGCCCCGTATTCTAACTACTATCAATGATCGGCATTTTCTAGACGAATCATGGTCCTCGCCTTGATATACGTCATCATTATAGTTCAAGATCTATATACAACTGTTTAGTACAAGATGCCCCTCACAACAGGAGAGGTCATTTTTTGTTAACTTTATGAGTGCGACGGAACACATTTTCTGTGAATGCTGTGATCAAATTTATTTCTTCCATGGAGCTTAATGCTGTGGACGATGAGCCAGCTTGGAGAGACGCAGCCAGGTTTGCAACCAAGATTTGGAGGTAAGGTCATTGATGGGGGTGGGAGGAAGGAGTGGTAGCAGAATTGGTAATGGTGACCACAGGTTAATGAGGACATGCAGATATCCCGACTGGGCAAATACGTCATCTTGTCTATCAATTCGTTTCTGCGGTCTCTAAGGTCATCCCTTATATTCGTTTTGGTCCCAACAAACTTCCTTAAATTGAGAAAAGCTTAAAACGGAAACCTTACCAACATTTTCCTTGGTCCATATATAAAAATATACAAATGGAAGTGGTTAGTTTTCTCCTGCGATTTACGTCAACAATCTTTCAGACTTCACAAAAGACAAAAATGGAGAAACTATGATAGTTTTACCTAAACAACGGCCTGAAATCGACGACTTTCGCTATAGAATGAGGTCTGCGGAGATTACTCAATCTGCCATCTTTCATTATCATAATAAAAAAAAAATCATTTATATAATATGAGACATCCACAAACTTACTCTGTAAATGTATTTAAATGCAGTACTCCAAATGAAAAAAATAATGCACATGACGTCAGTTCTTTCTATGCAGATGGTACACTCAACATCAAGATCTAGATCTAAATCTTATGCGTTTGATTAAAACTCCTGAAGTAGCCTAGTGACTATTGGGCCGTTTAGTTTACTTGAAAAGAGCTAATGCTAGATCTATAGATGGACAAAGTATACAATCATGTATTTTCTTAATACTATGGTAATAATAATATATGCCTAAGATTATTTGACGAAGTCGTCTAATCAATGCTTAGCCTGTCCGACGTATTATTAGCATGATATCGCAGATCTAGATTTAGCTTATGACAGTTCAATTACATAATTTTGGATATTGCAATTTCAAGATCATGTAAAAGTAGAGTAGAGTCAACTGAAGAGCAGACAACCCTCATGTTTTTTAAGCATAGAAGATTTACAAATTGAATTGAGTTTATATAATTTGACCCCAAACTCTTTCTAACTTATAAGGATTTAAAAAGGGAAAAAAGGAAGTTTATAAATTTAACTGTAAGATAAGGGAATAGAAAATCAGTGTGTACAGTACAGTACAGTACTTTTCTATAGTCGTATTTTTCTTGATTTTTAGGCACCCCAAGACTCACTCAACATTGTTCATCTGTTCTTGCACATGCGCTCTGACGGCTGCCGCATTTTACTCCGGGACGTACTACACACCGACTGTTGACGTCATTGTATATTGTTTTATCTACAGCCTGTGGCTCACTATTTGTCTCCCTTGGCTAGTCAAAAATTTGGATAAAAAGGCAAGGCACATAAAATGATAATTTCAAAAAACTTAGTACCCCTCTCCCTCCCCTCCTTCCTCTCCTCTTCCTCTTAAGTAAAAAAAAAAACCACATATTTTGGCCTCTAGACGTCAACAAGCTCTGTGTATCATCCTTCTATGTTTTTCGTCATCAACATTTATTTGCATGCTCGATTTGATTTACATGTAACAATAACCGCTAAATCTCACATTTTCGCTGCCTACTTCATTCCCCATCTTTCTTTTTCATCTGTTCTACTCACAGCCGATCTACTAACAATCATCATCTGTGTAGACCATAGACAAGGCAATAGCATTCCAGTTTTCCTATGCCCCATCGCAACAACTACACTCACACTTTATGTTCTCTACGTGTCAGAGAAAAGGCAAGCTTTTCATCAATCCCCCCCCCCCCCCTTTTCATCAGTTTGCACATAGGTGAAAGACGACACTACACTGAACTGTCACGACTATTTTTGTTTTTCTACCTACTTCCCGCACAACACCATCGTCTTTTCCTCATTCAGACAGTCCTGCTGGTAGTGGGCGTTCTGTTCCGTCTGTTCGCCGCGGAAGTCGGTGTCCTCACCTGGGGCCTTTTGAGAGGTCATGGTCACTTCCTGCAGAGAGCACTGCGTCTGAAGCCCCTTCTCGAACCCTCTTTGCTCTGGCTAGCTGAAGCTGGCTACAACCTTAGGTATACATTAATTTGCCCTACCTAGTCGTTCAAAATTCTGCGAGTTTCACGGCTTTTTAAATACAGAGAAATTTAGACTATCACGGATTCACATATATTTGCTTAAGGCGGTTGATAATCAGAAAAGTCTGGAATTGAACCTTTGATTTTGCTTTTAACCGGAAGAGCTACGTTCAGTAGCATAAAACACAAACACAAACACACGCACACACAAAATAAAGGAGAGAGAGACAGAGTGAGACAGAGAGAGAGAGACAGACAGACAGACAGGCAGAGACAGACAGACAGGCAGAGACAGACAGACAGAGACAGAGACAGAGACAGAGGCAGACACAGAGAGAGAGAGAGAGAGAGAGAGAGAGAGAGAGAGAGAGAGAGAGAGAGAGAGAGAGAGAGAGAGAGAAACAGCAGCAAAGTTTTTATCAAGTCATATCCTATTAAAATACTGGTTTCGGATTTTTTATAACGGATATGGACAAAGGAAGATCGAAATCTTTTGACTTTAAGTATTAAAAAAACTACCTGGGTCTAAAACGATTATTTTTGTTAAAGCCAAAGAATTCAAAACTAATGCGCAAAGAGAAGTATACTGAGAGATGCTTTATATCAATAATAATTATGAGGAATTCTGAGCAACAGTCAAAAAAATATATTTATTGCACGTTTTTTGAAGAAGGAATTATCACTATATACTGCAAGAATGATTTAAAATACCTTTCCAAAACAGTTGTCATTTTATCTAAGGTTCATGCACGATGAGCAAACAGTCAGAAACCTTAGATTTAGATTCTTTCAAGTCACTGAAACAGGATGTCCAAAACAAAACAAATCTCAGCCCCTGACCTGGAAAAAATGGTGCATAAAATAAGAAGACTGAAGAGATTTAAAGAGAATTATGTAAAGTTAGGTATAGACATATAAAAAAAACTATCTACATTTTAGGTATTATGGGAATAAAGAACACTAATCGAATAAAAGCAGTCATTCAAATAGTTTTGCTATTGTTATCATCATCGCCACCAACGTCCAAATGTGTTCATCAGCTGTAGTTAATCTAGAATTTATCGTAGGAACAAACTCGGTTTCTCTGAAAATATATGATTGTTTCAATGCAAGCGGAAAAGACAAAGTGGTTCGTGAAAAGAGAAGAAGACGAGGAAGGGTTAAAGAAGATGGGCAAAAGAGAAGCAGAGAAAGACATAGAAATAGAGAGAGAGGGAGAGAGAGAGAGAGAGAGAGAGAGAGAGAGAGAGAGAGAGAGAGAGAGAGAGAGAGAGAGAGAGAGAGAGAGAGAGAGAGAGCATATTTTTCGAATTTATTGAAGTATTATTGATCTTAAAACATGTCCAACTGATTGGTATAATTTTGTCTATTTTTTCCATAGTCATCTACTCTACGTTTCCATATGTTAAAGATTAAGAGCAAAACAGAGTGCCCAGATAAAATGCCACAATACTTCTTCGAATTTTGCACCTTCGACATTTCGTATGACCTGTGCATGGATAGTGTATTGAATCAGAAGCATCGGTTGCTATTAATTGCTTAAGTCTTTCACTTCCGTCAAATAGGAGATTCTATGAAGAAAACTCATCTAAATTCGTACCACACTTCCTCTCTCCGCCAGGTATGGTGTCATTGTGTCAGCAGTTGTCACTGCCACTCTCGTCACACTTACTAGTGCGATTCAGGATTACAGCCGGGGAGGCAGAAGCGACCACATTAGCAGCGATAAATTTGGCAACGAAGGCCTTCTCCCTTTTGCTATCAACTACAGCAGAAACCCAAGTTCACATGCCCAATTCAAGAAAACAAATCAAGAAAGCCACTCTTACAATGCTTTTGGTCAAGTCGAGAGTGTGAGCGATCGGCAGACTCTCCCAACACGCGATATGGAACTGCCTAGTTCTATATCCCATTGGTATTGCAAAGGATGCTTCCATTCCCCGGCGATCAACCTTACAAAGCATGAACTGACTTCTGGGCGAAATTCCTCCCCTCCGCATTTAGGCAAGATATTGTCTCAGAACGACAAAATAATGACTAAACGCAATAACAAAAATGATAGAGCGCCAAGGAAAACACAGCAATGTCCTCCAAGAGTCGTTGACAAAGTGATTGATAGGGGTTGCAAGGATCAATATGGTGAGCTCTGGGACGGATTCAGTAGCTTTGACTCTCTCAGCAACGCAGAGTCTTTTTCGATGAAAGATGGGGAAAGAGACAACCAGGATCAAAATGTGGCCTTGAGAGAGTCAGATTTCCTTAAAGTCAACTGCCGAGGTTATGGCCCAAGAGGAGCTAGCGAGATCAGCAGCATCTCTTTGTTGCCTGACAAAGCTGGCTTGCTTGGTGCTTCAAGAGCGAAAGCAAAAGTTAAACCTAGCAGCTCTTATGCCTCTTCCGTGACTTCAGATGAAGAGTTTGTAAAGCGAAAGAAGCAGACGAGTATCCAAAGATCCGGTCGCAACTCATGTCCCACAGATTTAAAATTCAGCCCTGAAAATCTGATAGATCGAAAAACAACGCGAGAGAAAAGGTCGAGCCGACGTTCAGAGATGCGAAAGTCCTCTTCTGGCCCTAGGGCCGCAACTGACGGGCAATCTGCGAAGGATTGAATGAGTCAAGCTTGAAAGTTTCAGATATAGGTGATCGAAAAGAAGTGTCATGGAAATAAGGGAAGCAGGAATTTACCTCGTGATCGATATAGGGTAGTGAGGGAGTGGAGAGTTTAATCAAAAGATCTAGTTCTGATTTAATGATTTCGTTTGTCGATGTTTAATGACCGGCAAGGCTGCAGATTAGGAAATTCAGTTGTAGATCATGGGCTCAGAATGTAAATACAACATGAATGATAAGACGGTTGTGCGTTCAGGTATGTGAGATGTACCAATGGCGAGGCATGAGAACTTATCTAATTCTAGTAGTGGATCATATCATAGGGTATAGATATGATTGCTCAGGGACTGATTGGAGCCCATTGAATGAGAGATGTACATGGCGTCAGTGGATGATGGAAACAAAAGAGGCGAGGAGGTGGAACAGTATTGTAAAATTTGTAGACGATCATGTGATAAACAATGAAGATGGCGTCGGAATATGCTTTGGGCGTTATTCCAAGACAGAAGATCTATGTTTGATATCTTAAAGTGTGGATATTTATAGTGAACAATGGTATTATAGTAGACTTCGGGGAGTAGTGTTAATCTTGGGATCTGGCCGGATATAGGTAGTGGAAATTAGCGATGCAGTGGAACATGGGATTTATATTTTAAATCTAAGGATCTGGATACAATTGTCGAATCGGGGAAGATACAGTAGGGCAGTGGGTCTAGTAATGAGAATCTTGTAGTTAGGATATAAATGGTGGAACGTTGGAGCTAAAGCAGAACAAAAGATGTCGAGAACTGGATATGAATGATTGTGGAGTAGAGATACTGTAGGACAGCTGATCTAGTGTTAGTTAATGAAGTTTGGATAGGAATGATTGTGGAGTAGAGATACTGCAGGACAGCTGATCTAGTGTTAGATAATGAAGTTTGGATAGGAACAGTTGTGGAGTAGAGATATTGTAGGACAGCTGATCTAGTGTTAGATACTGAAGTTTGGATAGGAATGATTGTGGAGTAGAGATATTGTAGGACAGCTGATCTAGTGTTAGATACTGAAGTTTGGATAGGAATGATTGTGGAGTAGAGATACTGTAGGACAGCTGAACTAATGTTAGATACTGAAGTTTGGATAGGAATGATTGTGGAGTAGAGATATTGTAGAGCAGCTGATCTAATTTCGGATTTTGGAGTCGAGACAAAGAGGGTGCAGAAGATGCGAGATGGTCAAACTTGGAATATGATGGAGGATTGCATCCTTTAAGAGCTACACGAACGTTTCGAAAATCAGTTAAAACAATCACAACTACATCTCTTCATTCGAATCTTTAAAGTACAATATAATTTTCTTGATTATGGCGACAAAACTTTACTTCATGTTCATGTGATTCAGCTCTCTTGATGAGGATCCTCAGACTATGGTGATTTTTTATTGCATCGTATCCTTTAAGCAAACAAAGAAGTGTGTTTGTGTGACTGAGGGAGGGAGGAGAGGGACATTGATCGTCTACATTTGCACTACATGGCTTATAAAGGAGAGAATAAGATGGAGCCGAGTGAGAGGAGATAGCGACTCAATTGGATAAAATTAGAACCAGTCAAAAAAGGAATGTGAAATGAAGAGGGAAGAGAGAGAGAGAGAGAGAGAGAGAGAGAGAGAGAGAGAGAGAGAGAGAGAGAGAGAGAGAGAGAGAGAGAGAGAGAGAGAGAGATTTATAGTACTAAAAACCTAAGAAAGGAAAAAAGCACATTTTTGTAGTTTGCATTTAATGGAAGTCATCAGATTGTAAGCTCCAGGAAATTTATTAAAAAGTGCGGTGCTATCAAGGTTTAGTTTTTGAAAAGAATATATTATCGATACTTTAATTAATCCATGGTTAAGTGAAAAAAATGTTTCTTTTGTAGTCACACTATGTATGCTAATTGTATTCAATTATTTCAAAGTTAGTTCTATCTTATTTTAAATTTTATTTTCATCCTCAACCTTTCGGGAAAAAGAGTTAAGACCAAGCTACGCAACTTAGTCCTAGATCCCGTGTGGCTTTAAGAATATATATATTATTTTTAATTTGAACTTCATCAAGGTACACATTTTATAATATCAAATAATAATGCTTTGCGGCTTATAGTGTCAAACACAATGCTTTGCGCCTTATAGTTCATTTTCGTCCGCTACAAAAATGTTTCGAGGCTATTGTTTCTAGCGATTCAATTTTAAAAGCAAGTCGTCAAAGAAAAGGTGTTGTTGAGTGGTATCTTTAAAGAATTGGGAGCCTACCGTTTGTCACAACTCTCTTTAACAGAAGATAAAAAAAATTACCATTAACTCAAACGTGAACGGATGACAAAAGCAGGAAACAAAAATAAGGCTTTGCTGTGGGCTACAGTTTTTCAAAGACTCGAATAACAACTTTTTATTTCCAGAGGAACAAAAATGTAGACAAATTTGAGAACAAAACAATGAAAAATGAGAAAGTTATGAACTGCACAAAAAGATGCTCATGTGAAATGGAGTCGACTATTAAAAAAAAATTAGGATTGAATTTTTTTTTTTAATTAAGCGTGTTCAATAGGAGTAAATTCGAAATATAAAAAAAGTAAAAGTCCCATTTGTTTACTCTTGTCGGGTTAAAAGAAAAAGATTTTAAAAAATTTCCCTCTAACCTTCTCTGCTCGATTAGAAGAAAATGACAAATAAGAATTCATTGTCTGTTGATTGGGCTTTCTTTCAAATTATCCGTAAAATCTAATTTTATGAAAATCGAACGAGTTCATAATCAACAATAAAGTGGCAATGTTTAGACAGGTGTCGCCATAGTTTGTCTTTTACATCTTGTATGATAACACTAAGTACATGTATATAAATAGCATGAACATGGCTGTACAGTATATACTCCGTGGAAACAGCTACACTCCAAATTAAGAATTTACTTTAAAAAAAATGACGTGTTGGACTATAATACTTTTAAAGGCTTGGTTGAGCTATCCTATCAACACTACATAAAAATCTAGTCAAGGGAAATTCAGTCATAATAGCCAACATTACAATTTTATATTCCAAAAATTAGATTTAGTGGGAAATTTTGTGACCCCTTTTCTCACAATTTATATCACTTAATGTGGTTTTGACTAGGATGCATTAAATATTATAATAGAAACGGTTTTAATCGTACCTGATGATTGTTTTAAGATATGTATGTGCACTTTGACAATAGCCGCAATTTAGTTCAATTATGTTTAAGTGAACGCGACTTAACAACCGTTTTAGCCTGATTAAGGAGGGGTGCCAAACGAATACAAGGGTTTAGAATTTTCAGTTTGATTCGGTGTTCGAGCAGCACCATGATATACAACTATAATTTTGGCTGCCTCTCACAATTTCACGCCGAGTCTTTTTCATTCCAACCAAAATTTCACAGACTGTTTCTCGCCCTTTTAATTTTGGAACTGGGTAATTTTTCATGCCACATGAAATAATACACACTGTGTGCATTTTTTCATGTGGCAGAAACTGATGACTTAGATCACAAATGGTTTTCAGTTTGGCGAATTTACATATTTATAGATATAAAAAGTAAAGGGTAAAACTTGGGGGAGATAAAATGTTCATCATACACTTTTTGTAAATAATCTCCTGCAAAAAATTGCGCCATATTTGACTTATTTGTTTCGTACAATTCAGCATGAGTTCCACTGTAATCATCTTTCGTTTTCATAGCTTAACATGGCCACCTTAATTTGGTGTTGCAATGGATAAATATGACTAAAATTAAAAGAAATAAACAATTTAAGAATTTTTTTTTTCTGCATTTACCGTTAATAAAAGTTATCTGGGACAAGAAAAAGACAAATAAATTTCAATGTTAACAACTTCATGTAAACTTTCTACATTAAGTTTTTAAGATTGAACTTATAGAGTAAGAGTTTGCTTTGATTTCTTACAGGACATTTCAAGTTAAACATTCAAAACAGAGCTTGACCAATGTTCAATGACAGCGAACAAAGTGATGGCAGAAGGATGTCAGTGATGTAATAAAAGTGATTTTTTTTTGACATTTTGAACGACAGCGACTGTAACTAGCATAAGTCAAGTAAAGTGAGAGGGAAATAGCTTTGTTAGCTTGGGTCTTGCTGAGTACTGTGGTCAGAGTGATTTCCCTCAATCTCAGCACTAAATCTGAATATTTTAGCTAACAGTTTATGGACATTTTTCTGAGATTTGTTAATTTTTTTCTCTTCTAGAATCATGCAACAATTTTACCACTTTCCATCATCAGGTTTTATAGTTTTTTTTTCTTAGTTATTGCACCTGTTGCAGTGCAGTTGCACTGGTAATCTCAAGAATTATGAGTGAAGTCAGTCTATTTGAGAATGAACCAATGAACAATTTTAAAAAATTGACCTTCTTTATTATTTGTCATTTCTTATTATGAAAAATACATGCAAAGGTACCAAAATATAAAAAATTTCTTAAAACTTAATGCGGACAAAAACATTCATTTCCATAAGGCTTTCATATGTAATGAAATGTCAACAGTCGTGAAGGAGAGGCACCTGTCACTGTCAAACTTGAACAAATTATTGGTACTGATATGTCTACAGCTATACTCTCATTATCAAACAATACAGAAATTCTAGACGTTAAATTCTTAAAATCAACATTGTTATTTTCTTTCACAATACAATGAACAAAACGATATGTTGAAACCAACGTTGCCATTATTGTTAAATTATGTCGAAGACTCTATAAACTTGAACCAAGGCTCAGTGGAAAAGAGTAACCTAAAAGAGGAGATCAATACTTTAAGTTCAGGATTTAAAAATTCTATAGCATGTCTGTTACCATTTTCAGATGTACAGTTAGCTTCATGGGAACATATTCAGAGAAAATTTTTATACACTGTATCTAATTTTGCTCTCTGAGCTTTTTAAAAAATATTCACTTCAATTTTCATATCAACAAGACTCTCTGTAGTTTTATGGCCTCCTTGTTTCCTGAGGGATCTTAGTTGAATGTAAACAACCATCATGGACTCTGAAAAAGCTTACTTTCAATGAGTAAAAATCATAATTCTATTTAAATAAAGCTTTAAATCTGAGACATTTCAATTCACATAAGCCAAAAACGAATACAGTATTCATTGATTAGTTGATCATAGGCCCATTGCCCATATTGAATTATCGAAAATCCAGGTATAGTAAAGCAACTTTTTTCATGCAAATATGGGACCCAAATATAAAGCAAGGCCACAAGTGACAGGTTTTAACATAATATGCACTTAGAATAGGATATGCACAAAATATCTTACAAAAACTTCATTTGTAGTCTTAGTCTCAGCATACACAAATTTTGCAATCTACATTTAGCTACTCCAACAGTAGTATCCAAGCAAATCAAAACTGATTTTTTTTGTTTTATTTTAGAACAAAACTTGTTGATAAATGATTGATTTTTTTAAAACAAAGTATTGGATAAAATGGTTAGAGATTTATAGGGCCTTAGTAGTTTCTCAAATTGTACAAGACCCCAGACATTTTATCAAGCTCTGATGCCAAGCCTGTTTTTAAGGCTTTTAAGACTTAATTGAATTTCAAGCTTTCTTTGAAAGCTAATAAGGTGCATGATTACTACGAAACTAACTTCTGCACTTAAGAGAAACTTCTTTCCTTCTTTAAACATGTGGATTAAAGCAAAGAAAAAAGCACCAAAAATGTTCTATAATTCTCATTCAGTTAAAAGGCTTGTAATGTAAATTTTTGTGAGGTGCATAAAAAATTAACTGTCACAGCTGGAGGCAGTAAATTAAATTATGTATTTTATGCATCACACTTAAATAAAAAATATAATATTTAAACATTCTTCGAATTTAACATATAAATAGATATTTCTTTTATAAATATACAGAGTATCAATGCTTAAGTCCCTATTCTTTTGGCATTCCACATTGCCTTGAACATGTACAAGTATTTCAAAAAAAAAAAAAAATAATGCCACATTACATTTTAAAAGCTTTTAGAGCCTTTATATTGTGCAAATCTGTGAGTTGAGATTTAGTGTGGTTATGGCCTCAAATGGGCATATTTTGTTTGATTGCTTTGAGGCAGACAATCTCGAGAGAATTTTCTAACCATGATCCAGAGTTTTTATTCTTGCAGCATCTTTTACGGCATCAACAATTTTTCAGAAATATCAAATTTATACCCTTTTCCTATTAAAACATAAAAAAATAAGTTATCAAGGTAACTGCATAAAAATTGTTGCAAGTAACAGATCTAAAGATAAATCTAATGTATCCAAAGTGTATTCAAAGTTTTAAAATGATTGCTTGATAAATTTTTTGTCCATATAAAGCAAAAAAAAAATAAAACTCAGTCTGGAGAGAATAGCAAGAGCAAAGCTGGTCCGTAGCAAGAGAGCGAAGTGTTATCTTGCAAGAAAAAGGTCACTCGATTCTCTTTTACTGTATTCACTATATTCAACATATATTTTCAAGCCACTTTCTGTACACTGATGTGCCCTTTATTGTATGTAAGCTAATATTAACTTGAAATGAAAGAATTCCCCTGCTCACTGTTTCTTTTTTCAACAAGCATCTTTATAAAATTGTGGGTATGAAAAGCAAAATTCCTGACAATACTGACGATCTCTGAGATAGTCTTTCTTCAAGCTATAATCACTTTTCCTTACACTATTTTCTAAGCAGAGAAGGAGATAGTACATAATTTATAAGAATTGATTTCTATCCCTTGATATTATTTTTAGAGTCCATTTGCCACTTACACAATCTTGTGTGTGCTCACTTTGCTAAAAACAAACAAAACAACAATTACTTACAGGGATATCGGAATCTATTTTTGGTTTGAATTTGACTTTATGGACAACAAAGACACAATGTGAATCATAAATGAAAAACACAATATAATTATAAATGCCAACTTAGGGAGAATACTCTTGCCTCCGAATGCAGTTGAACCTTGAAAGATATATCTGTTATCAAATCAGACAGCTAAGATCTGAGTTCTGCAGATGTACTTTTAGCTATTGATTACATGAAGATGCATCTACAATTTCCATACATCATGTCTCCCATTATGCCTAAAAATTTAAATAAACGACCATTTTTATCTAGCATGTTTTCCCACTTATATGCTCCAAAATCTTTATAAATGTTCTCCAAAATGTCTTTTCAAACTCACCAGGAGCAGCTACCATAACAGCACCATACTTTGGTCTACCAAACTGACATTATAGCTTGATACTCATTTAACACCTGAGTCAGGTGAGATATTGTGGTATGTAAAAAGCATGTCCAATGATTCAGCATTACACCTGGCTGAGCCAGGATTGGAACCCAGGATCTCTTTATCCAAGAGTCCTCTTTAGCTGGCCACTCTGTGGTAAAATCCAACCACTGTCTTTATCCCCATCATTTGCCCCTGACTCTGCCATGCCTGGAATACGTGCAAACAGTGTAAGCAATAGCCTTACAGCAACAATTACAGACTTTGTCTCTCACCCTTACTTTTCTCTCCCCTTTCTTCTCCCATCACTGGTAAATTTCAATAAGTACATGTATCAACAAAACAGCTAGGGAAGCCCTTGGCAGTTAAGCATTCAGATCCACCTCAGGGAAAGGCATTTAAATGAAATCATTTTCCATTAGCTGGTCAAAATTTAGAGAAGTTTTTTGATGATACAGCAGAACACAATTAGATTGAATACGGATCTTTCGAAATCGCAAATTTCTCTTTCCCCTTCTGATTCTCTCTTTATTCTCATATTACTTTTATGTTTTGATCAAACTGGTTCAAAGTTACGATTCATATGCTTCAAAGAATCAGTCCTTAATTAGAGAAAGAGAATGCTTGTCTCTTAAGAAACTTGATAGACCATAACTTAAAAATAAATTCTTTCATCAATTCACAGATCTTAAACTTTGATCAAGTTCTCTACACAGCTGATTTTATTCTTCAAACAAGCAAGCCTTACCTCTCCCTTTCACTGTGTAAAAATAATTTGTCAACAAGGGGCCTAGCCATTGATCCCTAGACGCCAGCCAGAGAGACACCCCCTCTCCCACCTAACCTCACTGTAGCTTAGTCTGAAGCACCCGGCACCAGTTGTCTGTCAACACCTGCTAGATCTATTTATGGCTAAGACTTCAAAGGGGCCTGTTGTAAACAAGATTTGCTTGTCCCACGTGTGCAAGATATAGGTACTGTTGACAGATAAATCTGTCTGGACCCACCCATTGCTTAAACTATCAGTGCATCGGTGTGAAAAAAGGCTGGCAGGTTACGCCTCTTTTTTATTGATGGTTAGGACGCCAGGTAATTCAAAAGGTAGAATGTTGAACTGACAATAGTGAGGTTCAGGCTCAATTATTTGTCAGGTCCTCTTGTGGGATTTGGTCTATCATTGCCTTGACAGACAGTCCTTGTCTGGGTTACAAATTATTCAGGAACAAACAAGGTTAATTGTATTTGAACATTGACTTTAGACTGAATTTACAGCTAGCTAGAAAGAAATGTGACCACAATTTGAGTGTAGACCTAGAGTCTTGATCTAGATCTAGCATCAAGAGTTTGAGAGGTTCTAGTGTTTGGAGACAAGTTTTGTCACAAAATGAGTTGGACATGACAGATCGGGTTGCCTGGAGGTATCAGTCTTCAATCCGCTATTTGAAATACTAAAAGTAGGGAATAAAAATGGCAAAGTGAGTATCCCTGTAATGCTTGGAATTGTACTGAAGTAGCCAAGAAAACATAAACCCTTTCAACCTTGGCAACATTTTTCAAAATATTCGCAAAAGCTCCCGAAATGCAAATCTAGGGCCTGACTACCAAGAGTAATTTTTGAACAAGGCTTTCTCGAACATACAAAATTCCCCAATGAATTTGAGTATCATGTGCTCGACTGTATTTTTCAAAGTTATTATTACTCCAAATTAAATTATTTCAAGGGAGCAAGTAAGAGAAAATTCATTTTGAGATTAACAAAAATTACCGACCATTGTACAGGTTAAGCAAACAAAACTATATATATATATATATATATATATGTAAAAATGTTATATCTCATTTTCAAGTTACCTTAAAATTCCCTGAGTTATAAATACTATAATAAATAGAGGCAGGTGTTAAGAATCAAGCAAAATTATAAAAAGAAAAAGATAATAATTGTGAAGGACAGTGGCTTGGTTCTATGTAGGTATAGGTTTATCTCGTTTTATATACCTTTTCTGTATCTGGCTTTATAGTATAAAGATTGCAGGTTCTAAGTGTGTTTTATCCATATAGTTCATGAAAGTGATCAAGAGCCACACACAGAAAATAAACAATATATATCCCTTTATTTCTAAGAAGAAAGGTGACCAAAATGGTAGAAGACCTTCACCACAAATGTTTGATAGTATTTTTCTTAATGCATTTTATGACCAACTTTCAAGCAATGCAATTATCTATCCCTAGGGAGCATCATCATCTGATAGCTTCATCCAGATCATTCCTGATACACTCAGTCTGCACAAGAACAGAGTTTCAACTTTGCTGGGGTTTTTATGGTTTTTTGTTGGGTTTTTTTTTTTTTTTTGCTTACATATCTATTACAAATTGTAACATATCTCCCGCCTTACGTCCGCTTTTTAGTGGATAAGTGATGAGCCACATCCATTGATATCTACCTTATGTGACAATGAGTTTGAGAATTAAAGATCTCAAATCATTCTTTTTTGAATCGTTTACGACAAAATTTAAATTTTTACTTCATATTCAAGTTCTACAGCTGTGTTCATTGCATTGTTTTAATATGAGATTCCCAAAAAATCTTAGGATACAAAAACATTAAACAGCAAAGCTGTCATAGCCATCATCAACTGTCTGGATCTTGGTGGTCTGAGGAGGATGTCGATGAAGGAGCCTGGGATGAGCTGTGGAGGGGAAGTGATCGCAGCATCGAGGGCATGGAAATCCTAAGTGTAGACAGTGGATCAGACACGTAGCCTGTGGAGGAAGAGGATAATCTACCTAAGTTTAAATTGAAATCTCAGCTCATAATCTAATTTTTCATGGTAATTTTAAAGCTGTGCGTATCTGAGGCGTTCAGAGTAGTTAGGTCACTACTCATTCACAACTGTATCAAGCTACAGCTCATTTTAGATAAAAATGAATTATTTCATGGTCTTTTTCAAAACATTTGAAATAAGATAGTTCATTACCCAGAATTTCTGCAGACATAAGGGAGAAAAATTTCGTTTTATGAGGCATAAAAGACTCCATTATTTAAAATTCTGATCTGTCTTTGAGTTATAATGCTGTCTCACATTTATAGTTTGGTGAAAGTCGGAGAAAAAGTATAAAAAGCTCAGCCTCTGAGCTGAATAGATCAAATTGTTAGGGTTGTCAGAATTATTACAAATTCTTTTCTATTCAATGAAATGAAATTTGAATTATTTTGCCTCTATATATTCAGGTTGGTTGGACACTTCCAGTTCAATTTCCACATGCTTATTGTGACAGCGGAGCTTCTCTAGATGTGTTGGTTTCAGATTTATTTTTTTTTGGTGGCAGTGAAAATGGAGGTAGAATGGGAGACAGGGCAGCTGCGTTTTAAAAATGTTACAAACCAGGCTTGATCTCCCTACCTAAAATTTTGTTTTTGACATCAAACAAAGATTTAATCACTAGAATCAAATGTGCCAATGCAAAAAATTATTCCCGTTTGTCTCGCTTTTAGCTGAGATATGACTTTTTATACTTCTACTCAATATTTTCAAAAGATAAAATTTCTTTGCACTTTATGCAAAATTCATTTTACTCTAAAATTTCCATTTAAAAAATCATTTTCCTTTGCAGAGTGTACTTTTTATTATTCATCTATATAAATATGGTTGGGAGGAATATTTATCAACAAAAATACCGTTGGCATCAAGCTGAGGATATGACCGCTTCTCTTCACTGGCCCCTGTGCCACTGGAAAAAACAATATGTATACCATGTGAATGTAAAAAAAAAAGAGATAGTAGCTGCAAGCTATATAGAATTTATGAAAACAAGTTCTGTTGAGGATTTGTTGTTTAAAAATTTATTCAAGCTTCTCCCATTTGCTCAATCACTTTTTCTTTGCATCAAATAATATGTCTCTTCTTTAAAAGAAAAGTGTTTCTGGCATTCTAATGCTAATTAATATATCTTCAAGCAGTTTGGATAGCAAACAATACTGTATAATTATAAGAATAAATTAAAGAAATGGAATTTGGATGTCCAAAGAGCTGTGATTCTTTTCAGTATGTTACAACTTGCTATAATCTAGAAATGGAAACAATCTTTCTAAACACGCATTATCTAACTCACCACGGATCCAACTACCTTAGAATAGGATATCAGTGGTACAGTGTATTTAAAAACTAATGTCATAATCACCCTTATTTAACTCTAAAACCATGAATCAAAGTTTTGCAGTCCTTGCTTCCATTGAATGTCTCTGGACTGTTACATATTTTTTTGAAATTCACAGGGAAAAATCTTTTTGATGTGTGCTGTACAAAAAAAAAACGCTTTCCCCCTATTTGTGAATGGTGCATTTATTTAAATTCAGAATTTTTCCTCCAACATAAAGGCATATTTTTTTCTTTAGTGTGCAAGTGATTTGATATTTCTCCTATTGTATTATGTCCAATGTTTTTGATTTTCATGAGAACTGCTGCAGTCAAGGCATTCAACCATTAAAACATTTAGGCAATTTTAAAAAGAAGTTGACATATACTCTAATAAATTCTTGTAAAGTTAAGATGTGTTTCGACAGTAATTGATATAAAAAATTGTGTTAGCTCAAAAATATAAAAGAAAATTGAGATGAAATTACAGTCAAGTTTGAGAGAGCATTAACTCTTAAACTGGTGTTGGACACTTAGAGCATCTATCAGTTTATAAAATTCATGTTAGTGGATGGGTAGACCCTTTGAACATTCGATTTACTTTAGACTAACCAAACTGTTTGGAATTACCGTATTCCCTGTGAAATTGATTTCTTTACATTTGTTTACGTACCATTCATCTACTTTATATACATTCAAAATTTTTGTAGAATACCATGTGAGTGTCAAAAGCTTCAGAGTGTATTAACTCTTAACCTGGTGTTCGACACTTAGAGCATCCAAAAGTTTATAAAATTTGTGTTAGTGGATGGGTTGACCCTTTTAACATTCTATTTACTTTGAATTTTAGACTAGCCAAACTGTTTGGGATTACCTTAGCCAAACTGTTTGGGATTACCTTATTCCCTGTAAAACTGCTTTCTTTACATTTGTTTACCTACCGTTTATCTACTTTATATATATTCAAAATTTTTGTGGGAATAAAAAAAAAAAATAATTTAACTTAATTTTAAAAATATCTATATTTAAGTTGTTTTTAAGATCAGTAACATATGATCTTTGCTGTGTAATTATAAATATCTAAGTGCCATTTTAAATGAACATTACTTTTCCTTCTATTTGATATATACTGTTTTGTGTTTCTGCTTGTCACGAGAGTATTTAACAGAGTAAATAAACAAAAGATATTTAGTGGGAAAAATTTCTACCAAAAAAACAAGGAAAAAAGTAAACATTTTAAGAGTTTCAGACACTGAATTACAAACTTTTATGTGATTTGTCATTTGTGGCTTCCAACACCTTATAACTCAAAAATTACATGAGGGTGTATTCAATTTAGCCTCCATATATATGTATATATAAATGTATATATACTGAGCAAATTAAGAAGAGCATGCTTCTCATCAACAATACATCGTGCCTTAAAAATGGAAAATAACTTGCCTCAAGTCATTATTTCACAAGAATGGTGTACAAACATAGCACAAAACTTGCTTGCTATGATCAACAAGCACTTCCAAAAAGAAAAGTTAAATCATCAACAAAAATGCAATGAAGGTGAACTATAGTTGCAAGCTAAAGTTGAAACAGCCTCAAATTACAAGGATTTGCCACCAATACACAATATGAATAACAAAACATCACACAAAGAAAAAACAAATGGGTTTCATTGAAAATGGTTTCAAGAAAAGATATAACTTACAGAAACTTTCATTTAAACCAGAAAGGTATGATATATAGCTAAGTAAGCATATCCCAGATTTAAAAATACCAACTTTTAATAGAGAATAAATTTTAAGAGAATTGAAAATGGTAGTTAAAAATGAAGCCTGGTGTACAAGGCTAAAAGCTGAAAATTGATATTGTTAAACTTCGAATATCAATGTATCTCCTACTAGTGTCAAAAAAAAAAAATACAGGCCACAGTTCACAAACATTCAATGACAGAAAAGATTGCTGAAGTCATGATCTTAGACCTGATGATCAGTACATAAATTTGAATTATATGTTGAGTATTCTCTTCTTAATATTACTCCTTCCACTAGTCTTTCAATATTCTGTGTATGTACATATGTATGTGCATTCTCTCACCTGTTTTTGGAAGCCTCCATCTCCCAGTGATTTCTGAGGGCCGAGACATTCCCTGCCAGTGGAGGTGTGTCTCTCCCTTCATCTCCTGCTATTAGTTCATCCTTCATCCTGTCTTGAGATCCTCGGTGGGTGGTGACCATAGGTAACGAGAGGGAAATGCTTGCCCCTCCACCACCTCCAGCAACAGCCTCAACATTGCTCAGCATGGCAACAGCTTCAGACTGCTTGCATGCATCCAGAATAGGGATAATTTCCCTGAACTCAGGGCGTTCCTGAAAGTTTCATGAGTACCTAGTAAACTAAGATAGGTCTATTCAAGTTTAAGCCACACAATCTGTAAGGATTTTCAAAAACTACTTTACTTAAAGTTTCTTCTTGTAAAATAAGCATATGAAACCTAAACAAAGTCTTCGACACTCTTAAAACTTGTGCATCCTGAAAACCTTTTATGTTGGCAACTTAAGGAGTGTTTGCAAGGGTTCATTGGCCTTCAAAAAATAAATATTTGGCAAATTTATCAACTAAACACAGCGACTAACTACCCAACTTTTAGTTCACTGGGCAAAAAGCCATTAAGACGAACGCCCACGCACCCACCAGGGTCAAATCATGGTCATGGGTCATAAAATTTTACCTGTGCAAGCCTGGTGCGCCAGTCAATTTTCTGACTGATATTTTACATTTTCTTATAACTTTAAGACCAATGGAAATTAAATCAAATGATATCCAATTATTATTTTAACTTTAGGAACATGCAGATAAAATATAACTGTTTTATTTGATACATTTTTGTATGAAATATGCACAATTGTCACTTACTTACAAATAGTCAAAAACTAGCCATTTTCAAATGGACTGTGAAAAAGCAAGAGTGGTTCAAATTTAAATAACTTTTATTTGCAACCAACATTTTTAAGTACTATGCGAAAATGAAGTAAAAATTGGGCTTACAGTGTTATAAAAATCAGCTTGAAATGTAGAACCAAATGGTCAGTAGGGGATGTTTGTTAGATGGTCGCTGCTTGAGAGGCGCTGCCAGTTGGCAGATAACAGGCTGATCATCTGGGCTAGGGTGTTAGTTTATCTTTAGCTTGTTGGTGCCTTGATGATAACGTTTGTTGTATGAATTAGTAATAAAGTGACTGACTGTTAAAAGGAGGTGTGTTGAGTAACAAAGAAGTTTATAATGCTAGATGAAGTGAGTATGCTTGCCACAATGTACACATTATATACACAAGAATCAATTCAAAGGTTTGTTAACAATAATGTTAACACTTGTGAGATTTTGGTTGTGTTACAATCTTATTCTTAGTGAGCTTTGGGTGGTCTGCAAAATTGATGTCTCCATAGTGAAAGCTGTCCTTGTTCTCTCACGTCTCATATCTCTTGCCCTGTGCTCTATTAACAAACCTATGGGCCCTTATCCAGCTCACACAATGTTTCTCTAAAATATGATGCTTAGGGGTTATTTTGTTTGGAAATGCATTTCTGTAGTGCTTCATTCATAGTCCAACAACTTCATCTGCCTTATCTATGTCTGTTGAGAAACTCGTTGCGAGTGTGAGACTGTTACATGTACATCCCTGAAGCTGTAGTTGATCTTGTTATACTTTTAATTCTAACTGGATTACTTTGGTGATGAGAGATTTTTGTTAAGTGTTTGCTACCACTGTGTCTATTGCTGTCTTTGTTAGTTGTTTGCAGATTTTTTGGCTTAAGTATCAGTGGCAAAGATTTCCTATAAAGATTCCACCAGAAAAAGCTAGTCTAACAATATTGTTTTGATCCTTAGCGTCTCTAGGCTTTTTTCCTTTTCTTACTTCCACTAAATTCAAGCATCCTCTGCCTCACAGTCTGCACAAATTTTCAATCTGTCAGTATGGTTCTTTTGCGAATGTTCCAGTATGCTAAGCTACAAAAACAAATGAAGAAAGCTTTTAACTCATGCCCACATGAAGCAAAAGGTAGGACAAAATAGTTCATCTTACTGAAAAAAAAAATATCCATCACTGTATAGCTATGTTTACTTCAAATGAGTAATATTTAGACCCTATTTTCATAATATACGACTGGCAAAAATTTTCTATGACAACCCATGATATGGAAAGCCTCATTTCAAAGCTGCACAACGCTTTTATTTTTTTACATTTTAGGATACGGTTGTCGATGTTAAAATCTTCAAAGAAAAACGAATTGAAAGCAATAAAAGAAATAAAAATCGTTGGTTGCAAAGTTTAGTTATGATTAATTAAAATTTGCACTCACTTTTTTTTCACTTCATGAAACACACTGTGCGCAATCATTAATAAAACTCTCACTTCTTAACAGATTTGAAAGAAAAAAACACTAAATGAGAGTAGAAAAATTAAAGATCAAGGCTGTGGTAAACAATTAAGCATCCACATCGTAGATCACGCATAAGGACTAGATGATATTGCTTCAAAAATCATCACTTTTAATCAGACTAGTTATCTCCCCTTGCCTCACGCGCTGGAAGGGCCATAAAACAATTCTTATCAGCGGCACTCAGGGTGGTCACCGCATATCAGGGGTCAGCTAGTGGTCAATCTCGCACCTTTGCACAGGTAAAGGCAACAAAGAAGGAAAAACTAAAGATCCACTTTTGCAGTGGTTTTAGTCCCCGTGTAAATAATCTAAAAAATCTGTAAATATGTGTTTAATTAATATTTCTATCACTTACAAAAAATAAATGTTCATAAAAACAAGCTATACCATTTACCCACTACTACTCTACTTGATGGATGGACCATATTTTTATAATCATTGAAGAGGGTAGCAGATTTTAAAAAAAGATACTTAATTTGCATAATTTATTCCTTATATTATTTTCACTAATCTGCTTAACATTGCATCTGTGATGGTTGAAGTGTTTAGTGGCCTGCGTGCCAGCCCCTGCCAGCCAACTTGCAACACAACTATGTAACTCACCCTTATGCTCAGGTCTGGAAAGGTATAACAGAAGCATTTGATTATTAAGTACTCAAATATGAAAGAAATGCATGAGTGTTTAGTCTTAGAATGAAAAAATTCTGATCTCACATCAGGGTTGCTGTGCCATCCACGGTGCAGGAGAGCCACAATTGGTTTGGGAAATGTCACAGCAATTGGTGGTCGTGTGTTGTGGTATGCTGTTTCTGCAGCTGCTGCCGCTGTGATCAAGAAGAGAATTTTTTTTATATTAAAAAAAAAAACAATGTTTCATATTACACGGAGGTCTAGGACAGAAAGTGCAAAAATGATAGAATGTATTGAAAAAAAAAAAGGAATTTTTGCCACTAAAAAAGTAAAATTTTCTTTTTTTACTAATTGCTGTAACACTCACTAAAACAAAATAAGTGGGAAGAGTTTCAAAGAAATTTGGAACATTGATCAGAGATAAGGAAGACATCTAAAATAGGAAGCATTTATCTACTCAAGGAAAACTTCACCACATTCATATTTTGAACCAAAGGGGACAAAATTAAAACAAAAACAGTTCAAACTTTACAGAGCTTTGGTAAAGTTACTATTAACTTTCGGATGTAGTACCCAGGCAGAAGCAAAAGAAGAAAATGCAACACCATTCATAGAAAGCATTTGAGGAAAGTCCTCAAAAGTGGTAACTCTGTAAAAAAATTACCAATCAGCCCCTAAAAGATGCACTGAACAGCCTCTCACAACACACATTATTCAAACATGGTAGCCCTCTTTGGTTGTAAGAAGGAGCCAAGAAAAACAAGCAAACAAGGCAATAGAAGAATACTTTATCAGCAGAGTAACAAAATATAGAGCTGTCTCTAACTACCTTCACAGCCAGTCTAAACAAAGATCTGTAAAAGATTATTGACTTCTCTGCTTTTGTGTATACCTTTAACATGTGCCCCACCCCTTTCATTTTTTGTATGCTTCAGTCTCATTTAATTTGTACCTGGCTTGAGATGGGCAAAAGGCAGCTCGCCTGCAAGCAGTTCCCACACAACTAGAGAGAAACTAAACATGTCCGCCTTCACGCTGTACTTGGTGCACTGAGTGAAGATCTCTGGGGCCATCCAGCGCAAATTCTGGTACACAAATATACACTTTAATCATGTGAGGTTGTTGGAGCTGGTGTAGATAAACTTTAAAGTAAAATTTTTGATAGCCTAACCTGAGGTGTCTTTAATTTTTTACACATTCCAAAAATTCTCATTATTCCTAATGTGATCGGACCACAGTAGAAGTCTTAAAACTCAAAAGGTTTTGGGTTTTAAGTTAAAGTCAGCCCACACACAAACAGTTATTATTTACATTCACTTTGAATTTAACATGCCCACAAAAGTATCTTATCTTCAGTAACATTATATACTGAAGATGGAAAGTGGAAGTGAACAGGAAAGACAAAGACAAAAAATTTCCTTTATGAACAGGGCTCCTAAATTGAAGTCTGTCTTTACCATCAGATGAAAAATGAGTACATTTTTATGGCAAAAAGTTGCTTTCAGTAAGATATTTCAAGATTTTGACCTACACCTTAGCATTCAAAACACTAGGATTTTGCTGGATATGAATATTTCTTGCATACAAATAACTTGTTGCTTGGGGTGAAAGTTAAACATCAAAGAGTTCTTACCCCTGGTTGTTTAGTCATATTGTCTTCATCATTAGATCGCAAGAATCTTGACTCTGAAGAAAAAAATTTTCGAAGGATAAACCAAAATTAAATAAATTCAAGGTTACCAGGAGTTTTGTGTGCTTGATTTTTAGTTTGATGTAGCCTTTTAGAATAATTTGTCATTTTCTGCAATTCAAACAAGCCAATGTTGAGCTTGGCAAAAATAAAAAAAAAATTTAGTGAGGTCCCAAGCTTACCTAACCACAGCAAACATCTCAAATCAATCAAAATGTCACGCAGATCATTGGTGTACATTTTATACTTCACATTTACTGCTTCAAAGAAAACTTATTTTTTTCTATTGAATAGTCTGATATCCCACAATTTTTTTCAGTTTGTGTTTAGAATATTATTTCCCTATCTATTAGCAATCAATGTTAAAAAAAAAAAAAAAAAGGAACATGGCAGGCAGATTGTTTCATACTGCACATAATTTATCTCACTGTCCATAAATTTGACAAGAGTACAGATAATGCTCTAGCTAAAGCTCCGTGGGATTTTAAACCCACATAACTCTAATAGAAAGTTTCAACAGAGATAAACAGATAACGTTTAAAGCCACAAACAGCAACGTGATTCACAATGGATATTTCCATACTTTTCAATATGTGAGGCTGTAAAGTTAAGCCTGTAGAAGCATTGCAAGTCAAAGCTCAGTAAAAAAAAATTTTATGGTTGAATGGCGGAAGCTCAAAATTAAGAGGCAAGTAGGAATGTGTTTCAAATCTCTAACACGTGACTTTATAAAACCCTAAGATGTTAAACAATTCAGAATTATTTGCACCTCTAGTAGAAATTGTAAGCAAAGTCAAAAAAGATGAGCCTCTAAATTAAACCATACATAGCGCTTTAGCACAGGGCTCCACAAAAACATTTCAGCAAACCGTGGTTTAAATGTATTTGAGGGCAGCATCTATTGATAGGAAGAAAGAAAGTAGATATCTATAGATAAGTCGCTGGATTTGAATATATGTTTAGTTTAGGGGAATAGTTATTAGACCATTTTTTTGTCTTTGAAATGTATCAAATTAATATCTTAAATCTATAATAGGATGCAGTTTTAGTAGATTCAAACCATTTGGATGTAAAATTTTGTATAATAATTAGGTATAGCCTTTAAGGATTACTCAGGTGGATCTAGTTTGGGTACATGTTACATATTCATTTTGTTAGAGATAGTGGTCCACGCTCTAGATATTTTTTCTTTTAGCTAATTTGGTTTAAACTGATAAAATTGTAAACAAACAAAAAAAATCACTTGAGAATAGCAAGAGTCAGAGTTTCATGCTTCTGTTCTTTCTTTTTTTTTCCCAGAATCTCTCTGGTTTTTTGGGGTTTTGTTGTTGTTGCTGTTGTTGTTGTTGTTGTTGTTGTTGTTTTATGGGTCTCTTTCTTATTTGATATAAAAACAAAGTTTAAAAAAAAAAATGAGTGACGGCATATGAGGGAAGCTTTTAGATAATTCATTTGAAGATTTCTCATTTAAAATTTTACTTTTAACCAAAATATTAACTCTTTTTTAATTTTCCATAATTTTCCATAAATCTCCAAGTCTAATAAAAAGGTAATATGTAGTACTATATTTTAGATCAAAAAGAAGTTAACAAAATTCATCTGTGTTGCAACATAGTTTTTACTTACCAGTTTAGCCTTTAATCTTCTTTCATAATTCATTTTCAGGTATCACTTTGGCTACATAAAATTGATTGAATCTGAGGAAAACTTAGATTCCATTTTTTTTTTTTCTGATCTTTGCATGCATCCATTACTTCTCTTGATTGATAAAAACTACGAAGCTCTATAAGATATATCAAGACTTGATTTTCCCAAGAGCAAAATCTTTTCAGAGGTGAAATAAATTTGACCTATTGTTCACACACATTTATCTTACAAAGGAAGAAGACAGATAGAAACAACAGACATGTTTTCAAACCTCCAAAGTCTGCGACAACTGCATGTCCATTCTCCTCCAAGAGAATGTTGTGAGAGTTGAGATCCCGGTGGATGATAGGAAGAGGCATATTGTGAAGATATTCCATTCCTTTAGCTACATCTAGAATGATCATCAACTTTGATTGGATGTCAATCAACCTGAAAGATAAATCGCTCTGTATTCACTTTGTTCATGAATATGATAAATATGCACTCACTGCCAGTTTGAGCTATGACTTAGTATCAGGAGGGTTTTCTTAAGATAAGTAAGTGTTGGTTTATTATACATCTAGAAGGCTCAACAGAATGGTTATTATGCAAACAAATCTCTGTAAGCATAAAAGATGGTAATTAATGATAAACCTAGCTTGTGTTTAATTAATAAAAATTCAGAAGATTTTTACAAAAGCATGATATTGTGCAAACATTTCATAATAGCATTTCCTATCTCTTGAGTTTTGTAAATGTCCTAAAAGGCTTTCTCAATAATAGTAGTTCCGGATCAATTTTTTTTTTATTTTGACCTTCATAGAAGGAATCAAATTATAGGGTGCTGATAATTAGAAAGGGCACCATCCTTCGCTTCTCTGTGGTGAAAATTGCATGAAATTGTCAAGATTCTGGGCGAAGATATTAAATTTATAGGTCTTTAAGACTAGTAAAAAGAGGAAAATGTCTGCTTTAAAATGCCTGTATATTTTTCAAATTCAAATTCCAGACATCAGACTCATTATATCTAGTTTTGAGACATTTACACATTTGTCATTATCCACAGCTTGTCATATGAACCATTTGAAATATTTAATTTTCTATATTCACATTATATGAATGATTAAGTTTTTCAGTGAAATATTGAAGAATTGTTTGAGTGATAAATAAAATCAATGCCATAGAACTGAACTGAAAAGACTGTAATATCCACACGGAAGTTTTGGGTGACAATACTTATTTTGTTCCAAATGCAAAGATTCTGAACATGTTGTTAACCCAGTAGATCATTACATTGGTAATAAGATCAAGAATAACAAGAACCCTTACAACATTTAATTTTTTTTTAATCTCTTTTTTTCCCTTAAGCTGTAACATTTTAAATCATTGGTATAAAAAAAAAAGTCTTGTTCAAAGTGGCTCTAATCAAAAGATATAAAATCACAAAGAAAAAAGTATGCTATTCCTCATTCACAACCCTTTTTTCTCTTCATAACTATTACTTTGGAAATAAATAAATAATTAGAGAATTAATTATATAAATTTCCCATTGTAAACTTCTCTCACCTTTTTTGCTCATGTAGAAGACTGAATAGGGAGCCTGCGGCTACATAGTGGGTAACAATTGCAAATTGCTGGAAAATAGAATCACAAGATGTCTTCTAATTAACCCAAACACATTAAATATGGAAAAGTAATAACAGGTTTTTGAGACAGTTTTTTTTTAAACTTCAAATAACAAAACATTTTCTTGATAAATAAAGACATGACTGAACTTAAGACAATCTTTGCTTTTATCAGTTCCAACCTCCTCATACAGAATTTTCATCCTGGTTCCTTTAGAATTCTAAAGGCAAAAATGATTTTTCTGTTCACTTATTCAGAGAGGCATGAACTATTTAGCACAACATGAATTTCAGCCGATTTATCTCTGCTCTTCAACTTTGAAAACCTTAAAGATCAATATTTCACAAGTTTGTATTTGTATTTTGATTTTAAAAATAACAGAAGGCCAAATTTTCAAGCTGCTCTGATCCTTAAAGTAATTGAACATACACTGGGGTCATCCAAACAGGCACCCACAAAGTTGATCACATATGGACTGTTCAGTTTAGCAAGTATGGCCACCTCTCGACAGAACATATCCACATCAGACTTAGCACCAAATGAGCTTGCACGATACCTGAAAAGGAAAAGAGCAAAAGTTTACAGTGAGGCACAAGCTCATAATGAAGAGGTCTTCATACTTAGTCTTACAAATTGAATTTACGAGGGTCTGAAAATCCATTTTAATGATATATTTTTTTCAGCAAATGTGCAGTAATTATAGTCTTGAAATGATAGAAAAGTAAAGAGAAAGACAAAGAGGATGGAACTCAATATTGAGCAAGTTAGTCTTAGATAAGCAATTATACACTGCATTTATCTTAAAACAAATTTGTTCTTGATGGGAAATTTTTATCAAGAATGTATAGTCTAAATTTATCTTTAGGATCAGTTTGTTGTCTAAAACTAGAAAATTTTTTCTTGTTGAATTTATTTAAAAGGTAATAAATTAAGAGCATGATGACAACAAATCCCAAAAATAAGAATATCTTGAGATAGAAACTGAAGGCCTGGTGAAAACTAACAAATGGTCTTTATCAACTATTTCTTAAATACTTTTTTAGATAAATGATCAGCAGAGAGGTGAAAATACTCTTTCTCCAAGGAGAAAAGTTATAATCTTCATTCTGTTGCCCCTGTCGATATATAGAATACAGCAGAGATGGAGCGATATGACATGCGTAGACACTAGTTATGTGACCTTCATGGAAGAACCACTTAATCTCGAGACGTGTGTTATATTTCCCTTTTTTGTATTTTATTTCTTATATCTTGAATTATTCTGATATGTAGATCACACACAAAGGATCATGTTGTGTGATAATTTCTTCTCTATTTCTGATAGTATGGGCCTTTGCTTGAATTTGGAATATTCAAATGTGTGACAACAAGTACTTACATCCTTGTTCTCCAGTTCTACTACAATATGGATTTATCTTTTCATCTTTAACCATCTAATTTAGCCTTAGTCTATTTTGAACCCATTGCTTATCATTGTGTGCATCACATACACTTTTTACAGTTTTTAAGTGTCCACTGAGTTTGTTTTCAAGTTAATTTTTATTGTGGTTCGCCTTCGGTGTTTTGTAATTGTCCCTCGATAAAAGATAGCATTCTCTAGCAAGACTTCAGACCTAAACAAAGAAAAGGCTGACCTCATTCTTTCAAGTTTGGGCTTATCACAGCCTGAGTGTTTAAAACTTTCAAGGTCACCCTCTCCCTCTAACCTCCCTGCCCTAAATGTCCAAAACTCTCATTGACATCACAGGTGCTCATCCGAAGGGCAAGTCAGACACAGGTCACAGGAAGCACCAGCCCGGAACCAAAGGTAAAGTCAGGACAGGTACTGAGAAAGGTAGGTACTGGGAAAGTTGGGGGTGAGACACCCACTTTTGCTCAGACCAGTGCCTCACCTGATCACAGTGATGAGAATATATGGAGCATCCAAGAACAATTAACCTCTGAAAAGAAACTTGTGCCAAGGATCACTGAGAAAAGGCCAGTTATGACCATTTTAATGACATCAACATGGAGAGAGAAGAACCAAACTGCTCTGAGCGATGCAAGACCCAGTCTCTTAGTATTTGAAAATTGCACTGACCCTGTGCAAGTGGACAGTTCTGACATGGCCAGTTATTCAATACCTTTATCAGAATATGCGCTTCTCAAGAGTATAATATTCAACAAAAAATCACATTTGATGTGTGAAAAGAGTTATATGAGGATATGTCAAAGGACAATCTTCCTTGATAAGTACCACCTCAGGCCAACTGCAGTAGATTGTCTGTCCTGCAAGTGCAATGCAGTTCTGAGACATACAAGAACACGAGTCTGCTAAGGACAGTGCATTACAAAATGTGCAAAAATCTAATTAAAGGAATCACTACCATTCTTCTTGCTTTTGACAGTCTGTCAGCAATCCTGCAACCGGCATAAAGCTGTGCCATGAAACAAATAACAGACATTGCTCTGATTCAGCACAATTCACATGCTCCTCATTTATTCCTATGACATGCTTTACAGGAGAGTTGAAGGTAGAGTATTCCTCCTTGTGGTGCAGAGCTATATTTTATCCTTATGTCTAAGATAGATTCAAGGAACTAAATGACACCTTGCAAATGGCTAAATCCAATCTGCGGTTCTAACCATACAACCAAAGCACCTGTCGATTCCCTTTTGTGAGTCAACAAGAGCTGTGGCGCAAAAGTAAAAGGGGGTTACATTGGAGGCCAACAGAATACAACAAAATCTCCCTCTCTATGCAGTGTTTCCAGTCAGCAAAAAAAGCTGATACCCAAACAAAAAACAAAAGAACAAGAACAAGTACATGAGAATAATAGCTATACTAAAGGTAAGCTTCAGAACTTTTTAAAAGAATGGAGAAAATATACATCAGACCCATTCCTACTCTCTTTCCCAATACAGTCTAAAATGCTGCATTCCCTCAAGTTAAAACAAGAACAAATGACAGCTCTGAATAAAATGATTAGTGGATTTGAGTCCGACAAAGTGATAACAAAATTAAAGTGATAGAAAGTGATTACATTAACAATGTCTTTCTGAGGGAAAAAGAGACTCAGTTGAATCTGACAAAAAATAGTCAACACTGCTTAATTTGATATTCAGAGGACATAACTAATAGCATCAGCTTCTGTAAAAAATTGAGTTAAATAAATCAAAGAGTTATCTCCCCTTTTTAAAAAAAAATACATTGATACGATAACGCTAAATAAGGAGGCTATTAATTTTGTGTGTTTGTTTTGATTTTTGTTATGTTTTGTTTTTTTTTTGTTTTTTTTTTAAATAAAAAGGTCTTTTCCTTTTCTTTGTTTTTATTTAGCCTGTTTTGGCATTGATCTTTACTCTTCACTGTTGTCCTATTAGTTCAATTATCTGTTTGAGCGTCAGGGTTATTATATAAGTTTTGTGTCTGCCATTGGTATCCCAGTTTTTTTGTTGTTTTTTTCATTTTCAATAGAGAACTGGTAGTGAGAAATCAATTTGGTTTTGATTATAGGCTTATCTTGCTGTTGGATTAAGATGAAGTGCTTAGGATTTTATAGCCATCCACATGTAAAATATATCTCAATACTAAAAGCCAATTGTCCTAATCCTAGTTCTAGAGCTGGGGAGAGATGAAATGGGTGTGCTTTGTTCAATAAAACAATCACACTTCATGGAGGAAGCAGGTCTAAACTACAAACACAATGCACGCAAAATGTAACACCAAAAGGCATGTTTTCATTAAGGATTTTGGGAAAACAACTTACTATTTATAACGAGGGGGGCTCCATTCATTGTTTTTATTCATAACAAGCATGGCAGGCATAGGTTCAGGCTTGAATTTTGATCAGATGAATGTTGTTTATGTGCAAAATTCTTGAAAAGTATAGATGTTTTTCACTGTTATTTTAAGAAAGATTATCTTAAAAATCAATGTACATAGGCTGATAAGCTCAATATTGACTTGGTTCCAAACGGTTTGTTTGAAGAAAGACAGAAACTGGCGATGAAGGTCTCACTTCACCAATTCTAAATTCCATAACCAGGCACGATTTAAATGACATTCTTGTCGGTGTACACTTTTTCATTTTTCTAAAGTATCCTTTTATCTTTGGATTGAAGTTATTTTTGAGTAACCAAATGATAGAATGGATCTAAATCTAAATCTACCAATGCTAGCAGGTGCAAGCCGCGCAGGTGAGCCAGACAGCTGACTGCTGTGTAGGCTGTGAAGTTTCTTCATAGGTCCCAAGACAGGATTGGTCTTCACTGCTGTGTGCTGTGTGTAAGAAGGGGTTCTTTTGCATTTAAGGTGATGTCCCTTTGGCGACAGTGGCGCATGAGGGGCATGCAGGCAGGTTATTTCAAATCTAAAAATAGAATGGGTCTATTGTACTACCTCCCTGCCTATCCTTACAGCCGGCATGTGTTTGAATGTGGGAGGAGGGGAGGATGGATTAGCAGTGACTAATGAACAAATTACTGAGGAGACATTCTAGCCTACATACAATGCAATGCAGTGTCTCTGGCCTAGCTCTGGCTAGGCCTCTGTCCCAATCCTCTTCCTGCCTCCTCACAAACACACACAAATTTGTGTATTTAGTTGAACTTTTGACAAGGATGATTGTTTAGCGATAGGTAGGCTTACGAGACCGGGAGTTGTTCCAGCACCTTTTATACTATTAGACCTACTCATGGATTCAGCCAGCCTCCCAGATTATGAAAAGCCATCACATAAATACCAGCCTCACAAGATTATTTGCAACACTTCATTAATTAGATTGGTGTGTGATCAAAAGAAGAAGTATTGAAACCACATTTTGCCTGTGGGTTTTCATGTATGATTTTTGGGGTGAAACTTATAAGATGTGTAACTTCTTACAAGATCAATGACAAGATATCCAGTAAGTATTACTAGGAAATAGTGACTAAAAAAACAATAGAGCTATTTGTGATCTAGCTCTTAGAAAAAATTACACCTAATCACCAGTGTAACTTTTCAAAAAATAGATTTACAGATCATTTTTATTTTTTCAGATCATGATAAGTTTACAAGTAATTTGCATTTTCTGTTTTCATATATTTCTACATTGATCTTAATTAAAATGGACATTAAATTAAAGGCAAATGAATGGAATTCCGGTATCAATGAAAATGCTTAAATTCAGTTTCCCAGACATGAAATTAGAATACTTGCAATGAGCTCTTTGATCTTTAAAAAGGATTTATTTGCTTATTTTGGATTTGTTTTGTTTTCAACGACCATCTTGTTTTCAAAGTCCATTATTATAACTGGTACTAATAGTTTTCATGTACAGGGCAATCTTTTGCTGACCTTTTAATGGCCACAACACGACCTTTGCATTTTCCCTTGTAGACTTTCCCAAATGAGCCTGAGCCGATTGTTTCCTGGAACTCCAGGTCTGTGATTTGAAGATGAAACTGGTGGGACAGCGTAGCTCGCAGCTGGAGTACATCTATCTTCTCTGAGGTGGAAACAATTGATGCAGATTGATGGTTTGATCTTGCTTGTTTCTTATACATAAACAATATTAGAAATAGTTGGAGTGACGGCAGCAACATAGTCAGAAGTATGAGTAACCAATTTAAGTGCAGTAGTGACAATATAGGAGGTAAGAATGTCACATTTCATTACTAGGACAGGCCACAGCAGCAGCTGTATCAGAAGTAAAGGTAAAAACGTTAGAATCAGCAGCATTAGAAGTAAAACAAGAATCATTAGGAGCAGCAACAATTTTTAATGATAAGAGTGGTAATGTTAAGAGCAGCTTCAGCAGCAGTATTGTAGAAAGAAATGTCATGTCGGATATTTTGTCAGGAAATTTAAACGTTTCTAAGTCACATCCTTTAAAACCTTGTCATAATCGTCAGTTGAAGCTAGAATTCTATGAAAGTTGCTGAAGAAGAGAAAGAATAAAGTTAAGCAAATATGTTATGTGCACAGTGTTAGATCTGGTATTTTCCATGTACAACATCCAAAGCCCTCTCATATCATATCTAAAGTTTTTTAGTCTTACCTCAAAAGCCCTGCTGAAGAATTGTTCTCTCTTTCTTTGCACAGTCATGGAACATGTGTGACAGAATTTTTTTAAACCATCTAGATATACCCTGATAAGTCAATTGTGACAAATAAATTCCAACTTAAAAAAGAAACAACAAAATGATGTTGAGCTTTTGTATCATTATCTCATGGTGTCAAATTGATTTAAATTTTCTTGTCTCTCTAAATGAAAAAAGGTCTTTTATGAAATCTTCATCTTGGCAAAACTGGTAGATAATGATTGACTACTAATTAATCGCCCTCTTTTCCTAAGTTGAGTAAAACTTGAGATTTTCTATCTTTATATGATTTCCTTGGTCATTTCTATGTTTAGAAAACAAGACTATTGAAAAAATTGAGAATCCTGAGTGACATATTAAAAAAAACTATGTTGATATCAACAGAAAATATCATTTACATAACAATCAAATGAAATACTTTTTGCAACTACACTACAATCCAATGTATGAAATCTTCTGTCAGCTTTATTTTTAACCCTTGAAGATCGGCCGAGGTAAAGAACTAACTAATTTGCCAGGGCCAGCGAGAGCATGTGCTTGGTGCACTAACAGGTCCACTCGTGTGAAAACCAAATATCTAGGAGTTGATACGCTGTTTTTAAACTCTAAAATTTTTAGACACCTATAAAAGTATACATTTTCTGAAAATTTACTGTTTAACCTTTGTGCTCGTGTTATTTTTTTCAAACTTATTTGTTTCATTTAGGACATATATTAAGAATTAGGGTAAATGACGCAAATAAAAGACGTGTCAAGAAGAAAAATAACAAGACAATTTTTATCGATAAAGCTAGACACCAGTTCCCCTAGATTGCTAATAAAGTATATTTTAACCTTTGCACGATGATGATCCAATCACTATAAGCTATTTCACACTTATCATGATCCACAAAACGAAGCTCTTGAACCTATCAGGACGGCCCTTCAAGTCAATTTCATGAGCATCTTTCATCTAATACAAACGTAATGGAACCAGCAAGCATCAAAGGAACAAAGTCACTACTTATATCCCTATTTCTACACATACTCGAAAACCAATTCTATATCTTCGTTATTCAGTTATGATATATTTAGAAACAAAATAGTCTACAAACAATTATAAAATACACTTGGATTTTTTACGTCATCAATTAAAAGCCTTAAATTCTCACGTTGATACGTGGGTTCCAATCTACAGTTGTAGCAAACCAAGGCGCCACCTCGTGCTGGGAAGCTGATGCAATGAGTGTTAACACATGACCCATACCACTTCACACCTCACACACAGTACATGTAATTCAAAGACTCTTGAGACTGAATTTGAAGTAGACTGTAGCATCATTGGTTTCAAATCTCAAATGAACACCATATATTGGTTGTCATGTCAATTTAGGCCCCTCCCTCGAGTGGATTTATTACGTTTATTTCTTAAGAAGATACAACATGCCCTTACAGGGAGGCCTAACTGAGCATATGACATCACAAAATATAAATAAGCCAATGAGGACCGTTATGTCTGACGCTTATATCTTATTTCACTGATGCTCTGATTCATCTGTTTAGATTATTGTTTCAACTGACGGGTCAAGTGCCACGCCCCTGACTCAGCCAGTGGGAAAAGTAACGTAGATGTTAAAGTGAATAATGTTTACTTGTTCATAACTTTGCTTCCTTGAAAGTTAGGAACATCAAATAAACTGCAAAATTATTGGCTATTATTGCAATATCACATGAATTCAATCATTACGGTCCCATGACAAGCAGAGAAGGGAATATTTTTGAGAGAAGGGAATCATAGCTAATGCTGATGATCAACAAATCATAGTTGATATTTACCTAGCTTTAATTCATAACTCTGCTCTCCGTGAAGCTAGAAACATCAAATGAAGTGCAAAATCATCCATTTTTATTGCAAAATCACATGAGACTATTACTAACGGTTTTATTTTAGACCGCTAAATGATTTTCTCTCAAGAAGAGAGACGTAAATCATAGTGATAATCTGCTACTGCACACCAGTGGCCAAAAAAATGCACAAGCATAGTTTACTTCTTCCTAACTTACTTATCGGTGAAGCTAGAAACTTCAGAAAACTGCAAAATTACCACCTAATTTTGCAGATTCACGAAAAATCAAAAGATACAGCCTCACAGTAGACCACTTAAGAATTTTTAAAAATAAAATACATGTATACGCGGTGTTACATATCTACAACCGTCGCCTTCCCGCAGGTAATTGTGTGAGTTGTAGATGTACAACTGCCGCCCTGTGAAAACGTTCCAAAAATGTTGTATATGAACCAATATCGTTTTTCACTGGTTAAAAGCATCTAGTCTGATTATAATCAAATTTTCAAAAGTATCTCTATTTACCTCTTGTCATGCTTCTCAATTTACCCAAAGGGGAAGGCACTGCTACATAAGAACCATCAAGACTTCCTGGCTGGGAGTAGTCGCCACATGCTGACTCATCACTTGGTCGCTTGTAATGTTTCAACAGGGTCACAATGTCATCATAGCCTGTTCAAGGAAGAGCTTGGATTATTTTTCGCAAGGCCCAAAAAATATTTTTCAAATATGTTTAAAGAGTTTTGTCAATACAGGTGGTGGAGGTAAAAATAAAATTTCATAAAAATTACTTCAAGAGGTATTTTGAGAATAATAATGATAATATGTTAGTCTATTATCTCTTCTTTTGAATCAAACATCTTCACAAATTTTAAATATTACTACAATCCCTCACACTTGCTCAGATAAAAGGGTTCCCCTTGTTTTGGACGGCTGGCTAGAGGAAGTAATGGACATTTCAATTTCAGTAAGAAGATTTAACTGTAATTAAAAAAAAACACTTTAGCTAGCTCCTCTAATTACTGCACAAAGACCTGACCAAAAGATCACCACTTACTACTACCCGCCTCAATAAAATACTAAAGTAGGCATTATGAAATGAACCATTAAAAGCATTAGTACTTCTCATGTTTTAATAATAATGGGCACAAAAGGAACATCTTCAAATTACAAGGAAGAAATGAAAAAGATAGTGTATCCACTTTCACATCTTTAAACTGTCATATAAGGCTGAATTTATATATAAGTGGCTCAGAGCTAAAGTTCTGGACTTCAGATAGAGGTCCTTGACATGAATAGAAGCTACAACCTATTTTGAGTGTTAAGAAAAGGTTTCTGACATTAATTTTCTTCCTTCACCCAGTTGAGAATTAGTACTAATTTCAGACGGAAATAAATGCCTATGACAGAGCCGTGTGCAGTCTCAATCATGAGTGGTATGTTGTTTCTACTTGAGATTATTTCACACTGAGAAAAAATGTCTCTCAAATCAGATCTAGGCCACTGAATAAATAATTTCACTTTTTTTTTTCATTCCTCTCTGCAAATAAAAGTTTTATTACTTCTCCTCTTAAATCTAAAATGCCACTAGCGATATGCACTTAAGTGTTTTGAATGATAAATGGGACAACATTTTATCTGAGCTTGCTTTATTTGTCATTTTTTCTTCTAGTAAAGTCTTGACAAAAATATTTAGAATCCCATTTAAGTATGACTAAAATGAGGTATGGGGAGATAAGGTGGTGATATGAAGGATATTCGTATACACATGTGATGTCAACTCCAAAAACATTTTCACTGCATCAATTTGTTTAATAAACCTACATAATTATCTTGTGGTTTGTATAGTATTGTAACTAATAGATTGTGTGTTCTGGATTCAAATGCATATTTTCTTTGTAAACATAAAATCTTCCAAGTTTGTTATACTCGATTAGGACTCACCAGTGAGATTGGCATGATTAATATATCTTATCCTCAGACAATTAATGATATATTCACTCCAAAACAATTATTGCTTTTGTGCCATTCTTGTTTAAAAATTATTTCCAACTTCTGCCAATCAACAGTTATTTAACTTAAAATTCATTGAGTCAATTTTAAACCAAAAGAGAAAGAGATTTGTCATTTCCTTCAAATAAACCTAGTTTGTGATAAACATTGGATTTTCCTCCCGGAACCTGAAGCAAGATAGTACTTCAAATAGACTGGTCTTCAAAACTTTTTCGGAAATTCAATTGATCTTTCAGAGAAGACAGTTCACGACTGTCAAAAACGGCTGTTCAGAGGCACAAAGCTAAAGCATGATTTAGATGCTCTGCCCGGCCAAATGCAAAGGGCTCAGATTACCTTGGGTCACGGGTCATCAAACACGCCTGAATAGGAAAGCCAGCAGCCCCTTGTAGCAGCATTTCTATCAGCAGTAAATCTATTTCTTAAAATTATTATCATTATTTAATATTTTATTGCCTCAAAACCAGTTTTGTTTTTGTTTTTATCTGTACTTTTTGGTACCAAATAAAAGCATGTTCCCTACTTAAAAATCTGCTCTTTATATACTGTGTATGTGTTTCTGAGATGTACTTCGCAATCAGTCAGTATCAGCTAAAATTAGATTTTTTATTTGTGAAAATTAATTAAAATTAATTGGAATGATCAATTTGCTCGAAACTTCACCAATGTGGTATTTATTATGCAAAGTCAAATTGATTTAATTGTTTTTCTCACTTGAGAGCCTCGTTTAAAGTATACCAATTCTGGCTATGAAATATAAAATTAATTTTAAATTAATGTGAATAAGCACTCAATTCCTCTCTTACAAATTTCTGAATAAGATGAATTATATCATTGATCTTTTCTAAAATTCTTTTTTTTTGTGTATAATGAAGCACACTACTCTCAAACCTAATATTTAATTAAATTTTGCGACAGTTGTTCTGAGACAAATATAAATCCAGAACAAAAATAAAAATAAGTAGACTTTTCTTGATCCAATTCAAGTCAGCTCTTTCATGTGTTGTAGTATTCTCAAGTAAATACTGATAATGTTTCTCTTGACATGCAGTATGTCCCATGAAGGAAACTTGCAATTGCACTCTTCGAAAGGGTAGTGGAATAGGCCAGACAGATTGAAGCTTTCTAGGCATCTTTTGTAGTGCAACTGACAATCAATGACCTCCCTGTGTGTTCAAAATTCACAATCCAATAAATTGGATCTATGAAAGAGAAGCCACAGCTATTTCCAAAGGTGAACATATTATTATGAAATTTATATACCCATTCAGATTATTTTTTTTACATTTCATAGAAATCAAGTTTTAAAGCGCTTGAACTTAAACCAATTTCATTGTTGTTGTAATTGAGGTCTCTCTTAGGTTAATATTGTAGTTGCATTGATCAGCAGTCATCATAGTAGGGTGACATTAGTGCCCTGGTCATGACCTAGTAACCTCGATCAGGCTAGTGCCGAACCAAGTGACACACTAGCAGACAGTGAAAACTATTAACGTGTGAGATAAAAAAAAATAAGTAGAGAAAAATATGAAAAAAAATCTATTCCATACAGACTTCCTAACAAACAAACAAAAAAAAGTTTTTGGAAAGAAGTATCAATACAAATTAACAATTTACGCGCTCTAAATCTAATGTTTTCTAAGTCTTGCTAAGATATCTATCTAACCTCTCTCATATGCCCACATGAGTGCCGTTTGCTCCTCTCGTTTCTCACTGTCTCCGCTCTGATCACTTACTGCAGCGACGCAGGTCATGTCAGCCCTGTTCTCCAACAGAAACTGCACGCAGCGCAAGTGACCATGGTAGCAGGCACTATGCAATGCTGTGTGACCATCCTTGCCCTGCAAGTTGATGTCAACCTGAGGCTGTTCTAAGAGAAACTTGACAAGTTCCAGATTTTTACCAAATGTGCAAGCACTGGAAGGAAAAAAGATAAAACATCTTCAGATGTCTTGTGAACAATAGACACGGGTTATATGCAAAGAAGTCAACCTTCAAAAAATTCTTAAAGACTGTTTTGTTTTTCTTATTCTTCATGTTTCACCTGTTTAGAAATTAGTTTATAGAGATTGCGCTGTTTCCTATGCATTTTTAGTTTCGTTATTTTTTTTGAGCTTCGGACTCAAAGGAGGAAAGAACAATTTTTGTTTTCAATTTATCCAATAAAAGTATGAGCTTTATTTTTCCTGTTGGTTGCTGTTATTGATGCCATTGCTGCTGCTTATTTCTTTATTTTTCTGATGGAGGTAGGAGAATGATAGAGGAGCTAAAGCGAAGCAAAAACTTTAAAGTCAGCATGCACAGATAACGGCGTCACTTTAGTGATACTTTAGTTGTGGTGCACTGGCCCCGGTCAAGCGATAAATAGGTCACGGGGTTGGGGTCATCCACCCAATGTGAGGTCAAGGTCGGCCGCACTGCTGGCATGCACCAGTCTTTTGTCATAATAGTTCATTTTAATACGATCTGCAAGCTTCATTTAATTATCTTTTCATTTGATCATTCACTCAATAAAAAAATAGTAAAAGAAAAGTTGTCATTAAAAAAAAATTATAAAAATAGCTTTGATAGAAGCTTTTATATCAGTCATTGAAAAAAGTTGGAAAAATGACCTGATTACTGAGCTAATTAACATGATTAAGTGACCGCTAGCGGACAATCGGCTCCATAGAACTTGAAAAAAATGTTACTGTTAATAAGACAAAATATTTTTCTAAACATTCACGCAAAAATCATATCGTCAGCACAAAAATTGTGTCTGTGAGCTTGGTTCAAACATAATTGCCTTTAATTATTCCTGCAGCGTATGTTACTCTATCGAGTTAAAATATCCAAACAAGGAACAATGGCGAATAATAAAACATGTTTTACCATTAGTGTTTTTGAATTATCTCTTGTGGCTGACCAGAGGGTTGGACAGGTGTTGATGAAGCTATGGGGGTAGTTGGAACGGTGAGTGTTTGTTGCTCGTTAGAGGTCATGTCTATGACTGTTGCGCTGATAAATCATGTTTTGTGGTAAGTTCCTAGATCTATGTCCTGTGTCTCTACCTCTGTCGATCGTTACTTCTACTGCCTGTGTGTCTGCTAGAGGTGCATCTTATTGTGTTCGTTTTCTTAATTGTCTCTAGTGGGGGAAGTATCTGTGTGGTCTCTATTTCCATGCTGATATAACTGATGGAAATCTTCTCTATCTGTCTCTATGATATCACTTGGCCTGCTGGTACCTACTAGTTCTACACTAATTTCGTTATCTGTGTGGCTATCTTTCATCGTTTCAATTGTGTCTGCAAGTGTAAGTAGTGAAGTGTTGCGGTATCAATCTGTAAAAATTAAAAAGTGGCTAGTGGTATGAATGTCTAGGTGGGTTTTATTTTCAGTGAGTCTCTCTAAGTTTGAGAGCTCGTGCCTGCTTTGTAAACTCCCATGCTTTTAGCTAGGTTAGAGAGACGATATCACAAAGATGAGTTAATAAGAGATTTTTTTTGTCGAAGTCACACCATAAATCTCAAGTTGTCTATGTCATATATATAGATCTAGTCCTAGACGCTTTTATAGTTGCCACACCTCTTCTTTTTCCACGCTGATATGTTTGCCTTACTTTATGGGAACATATCGCGAAGAAAATCATTGATTTCAGATCGATTCCAAACACCATGCGAATGTCATCACTAAGTTCAACACTAGAGAACGAGTTTTTATTTTTATGTTGTCTTTACCCCTCTTATTTAAAGTCAGTTGGCACATGTTCGGCACATTTCATTCACATAATTATATTGATAGTGACAATCTTGAGTATGTTCCAAATGGTGTAAAAAAAATTATTTAAAAATTCTCTTTTGTTGCTGAGGATAAGAAACCTGTTAAATCAAAAAGAGAAATGATATTTGAAAACCGTTGAAGAAGAAAAAATGATTTCTATGGAGCCGTTTGTCAGTAATTGTCTTATTAAGTGAACACAATAGAAATATAATGGTAGAGCCGATCTTGAGTATGTTCCATAATGGTGTAAAAAATTATTTAAAAATTCTCTATTGTTGCTGAGGATAAGAAACCTGTTAAATCAGAAAGAGTTATAATATTAGAAAACTGTTGAAGAAGAAAAAATGATTTCTATGGAGCCGTTCGTGTGTAATTGTCTAATTAAGTTGACACAATAGAAGTAAATTTATAAAACTTAATTAACAAACTAAGTGAGCAAAACGAAGCTCTAAAATAAAACCTTTTAAAGATAAAAACACGGGAATTTCACAAAAGTCACAAGACTGAGTTCATAAATCGAAAGTCAAGAGGAAACCAGTCTAGCTCGTTAACAAAATTTGACCATGGCTTGTTAAACAAAGACAAACTATTACGCATCAAAGTGCAGTGCGCAAAATATCAGGCGCACTGGTTTACCCTGCCTAGCAGCGACAGCAGAGCGTATCTGACAGTGATTGATTCACTGAAGACGGTCGTTGGTAAGGAGATATGCGGGCAACCACGCCTAAACTAAAGTATCGCTGAGAGCCGATTCTGAGACGCAGTGAGATATGATGAGAGCCATTTATTTCCTACTCCAATGATGCTGGCTGCAGGCAGATGATACCTGTGAAGAGGAGTCTCGCTGAAGATGTTCTCAATACTCAAACTGTCTGCACCAGTTTGAGCCACCAGTTGCTTGGCAATCTCAAGTTTACCATTGTAGCATGCTCTGGTTGAGAAAAAAGACATATATTAAAGCTTTTTATTAATTAATCCTGATTTTCAAAAAAAAATTGTTGTGCTAAGTTTTAGGATAAAATCCACAGCTGCTTGATGAGTTAATTATAACATCTTTCACTAAAACACACCTCATTGGTCTTACTACGATATGCTGATTGGTGTCAAATACATGCCTTAAATGATCCTTTAAACTAAAAAGTAAATTAATAGAACCTATAATACTCACATTCTTTAAACTATAAATTATCCAATGTGATATCTTAAGCAATTTTGATGAAAATGTCATGTTCTGTATATATACTATTTACTTCACCAGCAGATGAAATGAATATACAACATCAGATACGAATTGATTTTATGTGCTAAATGTGACCCCCATCCTAAAAATCAAGGGTATGCAATAAATCTTAGTATATAGATGTCATACATTATCAGAAAATTCACAAGGAATAGTATACAATAACAAGAATACATTCACATTTCATATTTCTTTTTGTTTGCTTTCTTGCAATTATTTCAGTAAGCAAATTTGAGTTTTATTTCATAAGGCCTAGGGATCAAAATGGATGAATGATACTCATACTGAGGTTTTTTTTAAGATTTGAAATCACATTGAGTAAAAATCACTAAATTACTAGGTACAGTTACATATCTGTGAAGATGCAATCACATACTTCTATGAGTACAAAACATATTTATTTGATTACAACATGAGATCTACATATTTACATCTACAGAACTCTGTAGACACAATAACAAATTTACATTTAAACCATCTCATTTCTTTACTGGCGCAACTACATGTACATATACCAGGAACTTTTCTAATTAATTTTTTGTCTGACTAATAGATTGAATCCCTCCTTTCTATCCATTTATTTCATATTTCAAAATTCTTATATCTTTATTTGACTTATGATGAGAAGTGCATGATCATGACCAAAAATACATCAGATAGGTGCTCAAGTAGGCTGGGTTTGTTCCATCTTTTTATAAATTAATCAAACCTTTTAAGATGTCACATTTTTCCTAAATTGTCTGACTTGAGCAGGCACCTGTCTACAAATAAATGTAAAAAAAAAAGCCACATAATTAAGTAAATGAAAACCAGATGAAATCATTGGGACTCACAGATGAAGCGGTGTGTCCCCATAGATGTTCACTTCATGAGGCAAGGCATCATGATCCAAGAGATAGTGGAGGGTCACGAGATGGCCTGACTTACAGCAGAAGTGTAGTGGTGTGTGGCCCTCATCATCTTTGACATTTACTGATGAGTCGTAAAAGAATCAATACTTTGAAAATCAACCTACCATCAGCATTGCTATAAGAGCTAGTCTATCAGCATTATTAGAAAAAGTACCTACCATCAGCCTTCTGCTGCGATGTTCCCTCCACTAACAACTGCATGATCTTCAGGTTGGCTTTTGAGCTTGCCAGATGGATTGGTCTGTCACGCACACTGCCACTGATGTTGATATCAGAACCATTGTTCAGCAATAGCTCAACCACCTAAGGTATAGAAGAGATGAGATACAAAGAGAAGACAGCAAAAAAGATAGAAACTGAAAGTCTCAAAATATACCTGCAGTGTTAATATTCTTACCAGGCAAATAATTAAAAGTATTAAGTTTTAATCTTGATCATTTTACTAATGTTTAGAAGCATTTGCATTATCTACATCAATAAGTCATAATAAAAGAAATTATTCTGAATATACGCTTCTCCTGACTTTACAATGAGACAATATTAAATTGGTCTGATTCAGGATTAAAAAAAATAGGATTCGGTCAAGGTTATAATAATTTTTAGGATGACATAATGTAATCGTCCAGAAAGTATCTTTAGAAAAATATGTACGAGTAACCCATTTTAAAATCTATTGTTCAGTTATGCACATGGAATTTTCAGATTTAGTGAAGGCTCCAAGTTTCAGTCTAATGATTCATTACAGACCTTGTTAATTATAGGAAAAAACAGAAATACTGTACAGAGGAAGATTCTTTATTCAGGAGTTAATACTCAAATAACTTTGAACTTGAATCACACGATAGTGATGAATCTCTGGTGACATGGTCTTATTTGAGATGCTTCAATATATTTTATAAAGAATCATTGTATGGCACCTTATCATTTTCAAAATGAGAAGGCTGTCTTGTTTTAACTGTAGCCTGATTCCCTCTATAGAGCATTGTTCTATTGGGGGTACCAAGCACTGACCTTTAAATCACACACAACATTTTCAGCTTAAATTTTAGGAGTACACCTAATTTTGTTGCTTAATAGCGTGGGTAAGAAACCTTTGCAAGATTTAATTCTTACATATTTTTGGGCTTTGCAAAAGATTCAAATACTTGACACATTTAAACAATATCTTGGTTTATCATTTTCAGAAAATGACCACTCAGATAAATTCAGTCTAGACATTAGTATCATGGATCATGGGTTGAAATTTTTAAACTCCATGACTATTTGTAGGAATCAACAAAAGGTTGATTTTGAGGATTTAAGAATATTAATTATGTTGTTTGATTTGGATATGTACATTTCATATATTTCGGGTTAACATTCACCTTTTCATGTCCAAAGTGGCATGCAATGTGCAGTGAGGAGAACTTTACCAGGTCCCCAGTATCAATCTTAGCTCCGCTCTCTAACAAAATTTTTGTGATCTGCAAAAGAATATTTGAATTCAGAGCATTATGATTTAGCATATGCAACTGGGATGCCATATCTTGCTTTTGATGTATAAACTTTCAATACATGTCTTTCAGCTATTCCTAAAAGGTGGAATTCTGAATTTGAATTCTAATAAACATGTTTTATTTATGCCACAAGCAAGCCAAAAATCTTATATTTATTCACAAAACTTCTGAAAATTTTACCCATAAATCAGTAACATGACTCATTAGGATAAAGTGCAAGACATTTACAGTTTTTAATTCAGTTAAGGCCAGGATTTCAAACCTCAGTCTGCCTAATATTAATTGTTATACATGTTTATATTTTTGGCATAACATCTCTGTGTTCACACAAGTTTGTAAATTGTATGAATATTTTAAAAAAATCTTTTTTATACTATTTACTTCACCCCCTGAAATAATAAAAAAAAAAAAAGATTTTTTTATTAGTTTTGATCAGTTAAAACTTAGCCATATGTATGGGAGACTGCAAAAAACGGTTCACATAGATTAAAAAAAATGGAATCACTTAAACTTGATTGATTCTATGCTGCTACTATTTCTGAGTATTTTTCTGTTTATTTAATAAAAACATCTAGATTAGAAGCTGAGATATGTGTATGGTAATAAAATTAGAAACGGAGAAATATGGCGATAAAATTTTGAGACAACTTTAATGGAACATAGAGAGGAAATGTGATTTTTTAAACTTTGTAACTATGCACATATACTTGACTTCAATAGATGAGCAATATGCAAACACAGTGATAGTCCAGTTTCTAATCAAAATTTATCTCAAGGGCCTCTGCATAGCACAGCCCTGTTGGCCACTTCCACGGCCTCCTCCTGATGTCGTTGAAAATTTAAGCATGGGATCATCATCTTTATTGTCATCATTAGAAATGAAAGGGTTATACATGGGTATTAGAGGCTAAAATGTCCATTGTAAAAGGTACATTAATATTAGCTGTTATTTTTGGAGGCTGCTACTAATATCAATGCTCACACAATATTAAAAACAATGTATGAGCACTATACCCCATCCAAAAGTTGACATTGTGAACTTTATTTTGGTATGCAATACTTGAGAGGTGGCTCAAAATTTGAATTTGAATGCCGATTTCAAAATTGAGCAAATCTTTCTATTCTGTAGCTTTCAAGTGGTAACAAGTGCACTTGCACGATGATTGAACTTAATCACAAAAAAATACAAAATTAATGTCTTGAAAGTTTAAAGTTTAACTCTATACTTTACATGACTATAAAATAAGATATTGAAGAATGATTTTTCATAAATAGTGCAACTTGATAGGATAAGCCAATTTTAACTTTAAAACTACTCCTATCAACTACCCCTGCGGCTTTGGACAGGTTTTCGTAGTGTGCCACACACATTAAAATTCAATAGGTATTTCAGATCTCATAAGAAATGTATGAGGTTTAAATATCCTTTGGTTTTTACATATTACATAAAACTAAATAATTAAACATTGAGGGAACACTGTGCATACACATAGGATTCATCCTCAATCAATGTAATCTAATTCTCGCAGTCATAAGTAACATTTTGATGGCATTTAATTATAACATTTCTTGCACATTATGCAGTCTAGATCAGCTGTGCAACAAACTGTTGACTACCGCATAAAGCTTAACTTGGAATAAAAATTTCACAACTAAATGCTGAATTACCTTTATTTATAATCCTCAGGTATTAACTCTATCAGAAATCCATCAAATAGAAACAATCTCTAATCTTCCATATATCAGACAGCAGAGACAGTGCACTTATCTTGTTGTTTACAATAATATTTCATTTCAATGGCCCTTACAAAAATGTCACTGTCCATAACTGTAAGTAGTCTTAATCATTTCAATATAGCAGACAATGCAATATCAATTCACTTCTCAAACGTGCATCATTTCAAATCAATAAATAAGTTCTTCACCAGCCTGATCAGGGTTACCCTGACAGCAACTTGCCACAGGGGTGACCAGAGCATGAGCTGTATAATACAGCTGCCGATGGCTATTCAACAAGATACAATTTCATTGTTTTCAAGACTAGCAAGGTGTAAATAGGTTGTGAACATTTACTACAAAGGTTAAAAAAATAATTGTCATTTCTTTCCCAACAATATACAATGTCAATAATCTAGATTGAAAAGAACATTTAAAATTTTTTTTTTCCTTTTGAAGTGCATTGGTACAACATTCAATACTTTTAATTCATTTCAAATGCTTTCTTTACTCCACAACAAAACTGTGCATATTTTGGGAAGGCTCTTACAAAATGAAAAATTAGCAGTCTACTTCTTGATAATAATGCACAGCTGTTTGCTAGAGTATCACTTAGTTTAGAGTTAGCCAGATTGGGGTTACTAAGACATGACCCAGGCACTGAGGCCATCCAACCGGAACGACCGTTGATCATTGCAACCGTGAATATAACTTCAGAGATGCTTCACTTAAAACAATAACAATGAAATTGTTTTAAGTTCAAGTGCTTTCAAACTTGATTTTTATAAAAGATATAAAAATGAGCTGAACAAATATATAAATTTCATAAGAATATGTCCACTTGTCCACTTTCTATTAGTCAGTACATTTCTCTATTTATCTTGAGACAATAAGTAATTAGGGTTTTCTAAAAATATTCATTTAAAAAATATGTACAAGAATTTTTTTACAATTTTCATAAGCTCACACAGATAAGTAGCACTTTCAAAAACACTTTCATCAAAATGGTTTAATGAAGAAACTTTAAAGATATAGCCATTTAATGTCCAAATCATAGAGAGCTAACCTGTACTCAGCAATCTCCCCCCTCCATTTCACACATATTCTTTTGGAATTCCACCATCGTACTGCCATTATAACTATCCCTCTTTTTGATGTGTCCCGAGGAGATCTAAATTAAACTTAATGAGATCAGGAACATGAGACGTAGGTTCTTCTTTCCAAGTTGTTCCTGTCTACTGCTACATTCCTTTCTACTTCCTCTGCATAAATTTTTCTTTTTTTTCGCTACTTCTTTATCTCTTTTTATGTTATGTTGGTCCCGAAGCCTATTTCAAAGCAAGAGTGAGTTTTGCGCCTCTTACAAACCTTTTTTTTGTGTCTCACTCTTTACTAAAATCTTTTGTCTGATGCCACCCCTGTTTGTCTATTTCTATTTATTTTCACATGAAGCAACATCAGTGAGTGAATTTGTTAACAAATCTGCAGTTGAAACTCTAAGCTTTTGTCTTGGTATTGCTCGTAGTTTGTCACCCACAGCACAGTCTACAGTAACAGTGGCATGTAATAATTATAGTTTTGGAGCGTTTTAGACAAGTCTTGACTGATGTATACAATGCTTAATTTGTCCTTTGCATCTTTGTGGTTTCTCTTTCATATATCCAATATATTGATTTGTAAAGCCTCAGTGTACTTGGCCTATACCACTCCCCTTTCAAAGATTGTTATTTCAAGTTATCTTCTCAGCCCATACTCCGGTCAGGAGAGACATTATCGTTATTGTTAATAGCGCTACACATAAAAGAGTAGACTTGAATTGGATCAATCATAGAGTATTTATTAATATTTTTCCTCTGGATTTCACATTTCTCTATGCACAATTGCGGTACAGTCTATTTAAATATTAGGTAAAAGAATAATGAACTCCATTATCTAATAAAAAAAAAAAGAATTTAAAAAAAAAGCGATCACATATCTTATTTAGTAATCAGTAGGAAAGAAATTAAATGCTTTATTAAATTTGAAACAAATTTTATTTTTCATAGTCAGAACATGGCAGACTTTAAACGAGGCTCCCAAGTAAGAAAAACAATTAAACCAATTTGACTTTGCAGAATTGATATAACCACTACTTGCTGATAACATGGGTGAAGTTTTGGGCATATTGATTGTTCCAATTAACTTTTTAAAATAAAAAACCTTATTATAGCTAATGTCGACCGATCATGAAGTTTATATCTGAAACACACTCATAGGATGAGAACAAATACTGGTAGAAGAAAAGTAAAAACAGCACGTTTTTAAGAAGAAAAAAAACTTTTATTTGATATCTAAAAGTAACAAATAAAAAAAAAACTAGTTACGAGGCAACAAAATATTTAAAAAAATGACGAAAGAAACTGATCTACTGCTGATTGAAATGCTACTACAGAGGGGGGGGGGGGGGGGCTTTCTTTCCTATTCAGGCTTTTTTAACGACCCATGACCCGAGGTAACCTGAGCTCATAGAACAGGGCCTGGCAGCACAACTATGTGATCCTCTAGTATAGTGCCTTTGAACAGCTATGAATGGTGAATGTTAGATAAAATGGATGGCGCTGATTACTCCAAAAAAGCTACTACTTGATTATAATCAAGGGCTAACTGTGAGGTAAACACCTATGCATTGTACTAAATAGATACAATATAGGAAAATGAAGAATTTCAGCTTTTTGGAGTGTGAATAAGTTTTCATTCCATATAAAAATCATCATGTTACAAAAGATTCCTGCTGCCTTTAACATAAGAAAGAACATATTGAATGAAGAAGCAAACAAACTGCTCCTAGATAGTGATAGCACAGGGAGCTGGCTGGCTTCCATATTTAGGTGTATCCAAGGTAGAGAATTATCTGAAAGTAGGCCCAGATAGTTCCTCTATGTTTGAAATTCCTAAGCTCTAATTCATTAAAGAGGTTTAAGAGATAAAACCAACTATGGCTAATGTTCTAATTTAAATGTCATTGTTGAATGCCAGCTTACTACAGCTTAAGAGTCACAGAAAGTCCTGATACTCCACATTAATGATGCACAAACTAAGAAACTAGTGTTCTTTTCTGTGCAAGAATCAAGACTCTAGGTTATCGACAATATCATTTGGATTGTACCTGTGCCTTCTACTTTGAGCACTTTATCTTATTCTAAAATCTAGATGATGAAGCTGTTATTCAAGGTAAGTTTTAAAGTAGAGACTTATTTTAATTTAGGAGATAGCCAGTATCTCACGCCATGGTTATGTATTAATTGTGCTTTGGCAAGTTATACCATGTGAAGTATAAAATGAGCAGCCAGTTTTCAGCATACGAGAATCAGACCTAATTACATGACTAAATAATTGACAAGCTCCCTTGGTCTACAAATTACGCCGACTTTTCGCTTCAGTGCTGCTCAGCCTTCATTTGAACACTGTGCAAAAGGTTTGTTTACACAACAAAATGCCACTTACAAATAGTGTTTCTGTATCACGTGGTAATGAAAATTAGGCAATGCATTTGATGTGACCGACACTGAAAAGAAAAGTCCCAATAAGCTCCTCAACAGTAAAAATATTTAAAAAAACATAATAAAACAAAACGTTGCAAATAATCTACCTCATGATGACCACACATGGCAGTTATGTGAAGGGCAGCAACTCCGCTGTGTCCTGGCTGATTCACATCTGCTCCATGGGTTACAAGCAACTCCACTTGCTCTGAATCCCCCTGAAAGTCAAAGCAAACCATTCATATTACATGCACACAAATCAATTAAGAAGAAAAAAAAGACTATTTAAAGGTCGGAGGGGGGGTGCATTTACTTTTTTCTAAAAAAAAAAAACAGACTAGCTCCATATCATTTATGCTTTGAAAAAAATGTATATATATATTGTGGGCAGATATGGGCATCAATTAACATATAGTGTCAGATGGCGAGGCGAGGCGTTGCAGTCTGACGACTACGATGCGGAACGGCGATAAGTAAGTAAGTAAAAAGTCAGATGTAAAAAAAAATAATAATGAATGTTGTGAAAGGAAGGCAATCAAAATGAATAGTCGGTGGTACATATAAAACAAAGTCAAATACTGCTGTTCCTAAGAATGCTGAACAAGGCTGGATTAAAAGGTTATCAATACAAAGTTGTATGGAATTACTTGTGTGCTTATATGTGCCCTCACAATATATTTATTGAACTCACGTGAACAACCTAATAAAAAAAAATAGTTTTTACTTACTCTGTAGGTAGAGAGGTGGAGAGCTGAGAAGTTGTTTTTAGTGAGTGCATTCACATTCACTCCTTTCTTGATTAGTTTCTCAATTTGGCTGCATGGAGCTGTCAAATGTAAAAAATTAATTTAATTTATCTTACAGCTTATTTTACCACATATACACCTATAAGGCTTGCTGAAAAAAAGGAAACATTTTGACCATTAGTAACACCAATCCCATTGCAAAAGCAGTGAACAATTTAATACTAATGGCAACCATATGAAAAAAAAAGCTTGGTAAAGGAAAGAGTCCCAGTTTTTGCAACAATTTTGCTGACCACCAATTTTCTTAGCACCAATCTCTAACAGATTCTATGAGGATATTCTTTAATCATATTTTGTCATGAATTTAGATGTTAGATTTAAGCCAAATAAAAAAAAAAGATTAAAGAAACACTTTTCATTTTAACTTGATGTATCAGATATTGAAACAAAGGATAAAGAAATTCATCTACATAGTAACCACATAGATTGAACAATCAGAATAGAAATCTTTTTCATGTAAGTCGTACATATGGCATTTGTCGGCAAAACTGCACATTATATATAATATAATATGGAAAGTCACCTCCTGAGATACATGCAATGTGTAAGAGAGTGAGACCAGCATCTGTTTTGTCTAGATAATTGGTCTCATCTAACAGTTTGGTCAGTAACTGGAGGTCAGTGGAGCTGGAGAGGAAAATCATAATTGAACCACGGTTTATTTTTATGGAATTTTGTCTTGTAGTGAAGTTATGCAAAATTCTTGCTACAAAGTACACAATAAGATGAAAAAAAATACCTAAAAGAGCACCTAATTAAAAAAAAATTACTAAGTAAAGTGAGCACAAAATTTTGAGTTCTTATATGTAAAACTTAAGTTTTATCAAGGCAAAAATGTGATACTGAGAATATCGCAAACAAAAATGGGGAAAAATGTTCAATGACTGAGACACTTTTCTGTGTTGTGCCATATAACTGATTTAATAGGGAGAGGTGTCTGTGTTCACCCATGCAGAGAAACAGCTGCCAATTTATAACTCAATACAATCAGCTTTGACTATTGTTTTTCTTAACATTTGATTTCAAAATCTTTTACTGTGGTGAATAAACACCATTCTCATTTGCAAGAAAAACAGGTGTCAGAGAAGCACTGTATTCAATTCACTTTTATTTCATGATATTGATGACAAAAAAAAAAAAAAAAAAACCAATCAAAATCCTCACCTCCTATTGCTTTTTGTTCTTAATTTTGATTGATGATGGAAAATCCAGCTGATGTTGCACAGTCAAGCACAATTAAATCTTTCTTTGCCACAACAACATAGCTAAAACTTACTTTATCCCAGTTCAATAAAGAAACAACTTACTTTATCACTGTTCAATAAAGAAACACATTATGATTTGTTAATGCAAGACAAATCAAAACTTTTTCTTATAAAGCTTTACATGTTTGACACAGCCAAACGTGTCACAATTGCCACAGCTTAATAGTTGATATATTGTAATTTTTCTCAGCAAGACAATTTTTTTTTTAAATTTTTAACAGCCTATTTAATGTAAGTATTTAATATATATAACATGAAATCTATTGTTTCCCACTCAATTAAGTTTAAAACTTACTTTGTCACTGCTAGCTGAACCTCTGTCCAATCAGAATCCTTGGGCCGCAAGTCTTCAATAACTTTAGAGCGAAATAGTGCATAACTTTCACTGATTTTCTTCTTCAGCTCATCTGGAAATTAAATTGATTGTTCTGTTTTTTAAGACTAAAAATATTCAAAAGCTTTTAATTTGGCTAAGAAAGTTTTGCTGAGGAGTAAGTGGTAAGTTGAATGCCTACAATTCTGATAACATTTCATGTTTAGGAGTTTTGTTTGTTAACAACAGCGCATAAACAAGGTAATAAAAAAATGAAGCATGCTCTTGGCCAAATGAATGTTAGGAAAAATTTTTGTGTAGAATAAGATGCCTGTTTGAAACCTACCTAAAATTTGAAACCTTAAATTTCACATAATGTCATGATGGATACCTGTAAAATAGGTATTTATAAGCTTAGGACTGTCAGTTTCTGCCCTAACCACTTGTCAGCATGTTCATAGTGACAGACAACAATTATTAAATCAAAGCTGTATTGGGATCATTTTGCTCCAAGTAGGAAATATTAAGTTCTTTAAAGGTGTTTGAAAATTAGACAAGCGTCTCATTTTTTCATTGAAAAAAAAATTATGAAATCTAATAATCTCCAAAGAGTTCTGATGATTTTATGCAATGCCCATCTAAAAAAAATGTATGGTATAAAATGTCAACAACGTAGAACTGCAGGGTACACGTCATACACAACTTTTGCTGCAACCATTTGTACCATTATTTAAATTATCCATTATCTGAAGGGAGTTATTGCAGTTAAATCTGATAGAATATGAAAGAGTGAATCAACTTAATCAATATTTTCAAACACAGTTCAGGTCTGGTTAATTACTTGCTACAAAGAATGTTGTGAAGGAGTTAGTCTACTGTAATCCATGTACCTTGCATCATAGAACATTACTCAGAATGTTTACCAGGTCCACTGTGTCCCACAATTCTGCAAAGCCAATATTGCAGGTATTTTTATATGTACCCAAAGCTTTAGATTAAAAATGAGTTTGCAAAAGTTCTAAACTCCTGATGAGAAAATGTGATTTTCTTTGAACCGTAACATATCCTACCTAACAAAGTCTGAATAAAAAATATATCCATTGAAAAGCTGATCATAGAAAACAAATCATCAAAGCATCTTGGATAGAAATATTTTCTGTAGTATGGGTATGCTAATACATTTTTTGCTCTGTAAATTTACACTTTTTTATATCTACCTGTACATGAAATTGTAGGTCTTGACTTGTAGTTTCCCATATTTCAATCGATCCAAGTGATGAAAGTTCAAAGACTTGAAAGAGCTCATTTCTGCAAGAGTTTGACATCTTTAAATGGGTCAAATTTTATACTTATGGTTTAGCAAGTTGTAGAAATTGAACCTTTTACAAAAATAAAAAGATGTTAAATACTATATTTTATCATTTCTTTACTTTTTTGATATATATGACATCCCATCTATGTTATTACTTAGCACCCTACAATTGCTAAAGTTAATCAATCGATGCCATCATTTTGAAAGCATATAGTGTACAGCCACTATTTAGCTTCAGTTTCTCCCCACCACCCGGCCCCAGTGACTTCCCTTAAATAAATTTAAAATTTTAGAAATGGATAAATATTTTACTTTGTTTACTTTCACAAAAAGACATTTCTATAGGTTATAACAATGAGAAAAAAAATTTAAAGGTAAATTTCGGCAATTCACGATTCTTTGACGTGTAAACTATAATGCTCTCCCTCAGTCTCACTGACTTTTCATGCTAGTGTCTTCAGATCAACTTACTACAAAGTGTTAATCACATTAACATCAATACATTTTAAATACCGCTATAGAATTGTATATGTTATGGCCAGGATAGACCAATAAAAAGAGGGATAGATCTAAAACTAGATCTCAGTAAATGTTGCACTTGTGCCTACTTTCTCATAAAATCAAGGAATCTTAAATGTGAATTATGACATTTAAATGATTTATCATTTTTATGTCAAGAGTATGGCCACTTAAAAAGACAAACTAAAAAGTTTTTACAATAACAGTCATAACTAAGACCCTGACGTCAGACGACAAGCAGAAGGACTTTTGAATGGGTACAGTAACTGCATGATGTATCATATTAAAGAGGGCTATGTTTGATCGAGTCATTGAAAAAAAAAAAGATAAGGCTTGGCTGTTTTGGTGCATCAACTAAGTGTAAATCATTTTCTCAAGTAGGTGTTACATATCAGTTTCTAATTATTTTCTAACAAGCAATATTGAAAAAAAATAAACTATGTCAACTGCATCACATATAAATCCCATAGGCCTAGATCTATATCATACCTTACTATACTAAACCAACGTACCCAATTGGAAGTCCTACCCCGTGCAAGTTGATGTCTGAAAAGTTTGTTTTTTTTTTACATCAATTTATAATCATAATAATCTGGGAGAGTCCATACAAAGTTAGAGCCAACGAATTGAGAACTTGATCTGGAGATCTACATCTACATTTAAACTTCGTCTAGTAGATATTTTGGAGGAATTTATTCCGTCATAATTAAATCTAATCTAGACAAGATCTAGATCTAGATTCTAGATTCTAGCTCTAGAAAATCGAACCTAAGAATAAGATGAGCTTTGCTTTTATATTATTTCTAGCTGGACTAGATCTAGAAAATTATGACAGCACTGACTTATAGATTTACAATCTAGATTAGATCTAAATTCTTGTTTCTCTAGATTTTAGATCAAATCTAGGGTTCTAGATCTAGATCTAGATCTAGATATTAGATCCTAGATCTAATCCCATGGCAGATCTTATTGAAATTGAAACTTTCGTTTCACAGGCCAAGAATATAAAATTATAAGCTTATATTGGAGTTTATTTTGGAAATAGCTTGCGGCTAAGAAGTTTTTGGTTTTATGTATCTGAGAGCGCTTCATAACTGTGGAAACCGTCATAGATCACGGGATTCGAAGTTTTGCTATTCATTGCAGACAACATTCCCTGAGGGAAAGCGAGAAGGGTGTTCTGCTGTGGAGCTCGTTTGTGAAATAAAATCACCCAGGGTCAACTGGAACCCACAGGTTCTTCCTTAATTTGTGATAGTACATTAGTAGGCTATCTGTCCTACTCGCCCCACTGAACCGTCTATGGTTACCTTTAGTCTCACAAATGTTACACGACATTACATGAAAAACAATCAATTTGATAAGTTAATAAAATATTACAAAAGACATCAAAGCAACCAGAATTTTGGTCGATTTCATTTTAGTATTATAGTAAGGAGAATGTTCTTGATGATCGAACCAATAGGCATACATGACGTATGAAGGTAATAAACTAGACAGAACCTGGTCGCAAGATTTCAAATTTAATTATAGTTTAAAAGATTCAGAATGAATAGAAAGATTAAATATTGAGCAATTAATTAATTTTTAAAAGAATGTAAATTCAATATTTACCGCGATCTAAATCATAGATCTAGTGCCCGTATTCAAAAGAATTTAACGCTATCGTTAACTGGCTAACGCATGCGTTAATTTAACGAAGTATTCAAAAGGCAAATTTTCGCTATCGACAGGTCGTTAGGTTATCGTTAGGGGGGACTTTCTTAAATAGATCTGATGAAGATCTAACGGTAATCTAAATCTTGAATCTGGATCTATAATCTAAACTTTAAATAAATATTCTACTTTCTTCCAGGTTCTTTTTAAGATATCCAGAATCTAGCTATATATTGCGTTATGAGAATGTGTAACATACTACTCAAAATTTTAATTATTCTTTGTTTTTTAACAAAAGTATTGAAAATGTTGTTTTTTGTTTTTTTGGTTTTGTTTTTTTTTTTGTTTTTTTGTTTTTGTTATTTTTTTTAATCGCCTGACCCCATTTACTGATGAAGTGAAAGGGCGGATTGGTTCTCTCTTGATTCAGAGTCAATATTAGCACCTAATGATTGATTAAATTTCTCATTTTGCCCCTTTTTATTTTCTCTGAGCTGCGCGTCTAGAACTTTATATTCTTACTGGGCTTGTTTATCAAAACAGGCTGTGATCCTCAGACTACTTGGCATTGTAAAGTAGGTGTGACGAGGGGCGGTAAGAACAAGCGAGATTATGGCCAGCCAAGTTTGAGTGCGTGGGGACTAGGGGTGTTTGTTACAAACTTGTAAATCCTTTTCTTTTTTTTTAACTCCTTGCATTTAGATATTAAGTTGTAGAACTTCATTATGAAAATGTTTCCACATTATTTACATAGACGACATTTTAAAAAAAATACTTCTAGATTGTCATTTTGTCAAAACCAAAGTTTATTAATATTATTATTATTATTATTATTATTATTATTATTATTATTATTATTATTATTGTTGTTGTTGTTGTTGTTGTTGTTGTTGTTGTTGTTGTTGTTGTTGTTTTTGTATCATAGATCTAGACAATTTAATCATATACATTCGTATGTATTTAGTAATCGTGTATAAAATTTACTCGGGTACATGGTTTTGTGGTTTTAAAAAAATCTGGGGGGTTTTTTTGTTTGTTTGTTTGTTGTTTTTTTTTTTTTTTTTTTTTTTTTTTTTTTTTTTTTTGTTTTTTTTGTTTGTTTGTGTTTTTTTTTTTTTTTTGCTTTTTTGAAATGAAATTGTCTTTTGCAAAAAGAAAAAGAAAAAAAGGGTGTTTAATTTCAACACGAACATTATGGGCGGGCCCAGGATAATATCCATGATACACTGTAATAGCTCTTAGAGCCTATGAGAGGTAAGTGGAAACGCAAGGTGACCTACTCAGTGGATAAGATCTCTAATGGGTTTATTGGCGTTATGTCCCTGTTTTCTTTGAAAAAAAAAACACATACACACACACACACACATATATATACAAAATAGATCTACTTTCGATTTGACCCACTACACTGTCAGCACGATTCGAGTTACGGGGTTCGAAGTTATGTAACGTTGCATCTTGTAGGAAATTAAAATTTCAAATCAAGTCTGATGGCTTTAGATCTAGATTCTAGATCTAGGCCTATGATCTATCTGTAGTATATTTTCCGGATTTCGCAGATTTCCCATAGCTGTAAATCTATTTCTAGATAATTATAGATTCTGGCTAGATCTAGAGAAATCTAGATCTAGATCTAGGCCTAATCACTTTTTAATTTGGATCAGGCTCTAAAAAAGTAAAAAGTTGTTTTTTTTAAATCTAGAGATCTAGATCTCTATTTATAAGATTTTGATTAAGCGGCCAATTTAGGTTTAAAGGCTACATTAACATCTAGATTAAAGATAGAGTAGAGTCATCTCCCACGTTATTATGTTTCTAACGATGTAGTTGGCATTTACTATGGTTTAAAGGTTGCTTCTCCTTAAAAACAATTTATAAATTTGAACCATCCCAACTTTTCAAGAAATATTGATACCATATTTATTGCTTTTTCACTTTCACTTATGGCACAAAGTGTAATATAGTCTAGAAATAACCTGCCGTGAATAAGGTATAGTATAGTAAGGCTGATTGTATCCCAAAAACATTTAAACTTGAAATTAAATGATCATATCAACAATTTCTATTATTTAGAAATATAATCTCTTGTAGAAAGCATAGTATATATATATATATATATATATATATATATATATATATATATATATATATAGTAGGTAGAAACTCATTGGGGAGCTAGATAACAGGGAGTCTTCAGAGAAGAAACCCCCCTTGTAGCAAGTGTTTCGGCCCTGAACTTCTGACACTAAGGGGGCCGGGCCACACCCAGGTCATGACTCCCAGGTGTCTCCCTGTTACCTTTTTTTTTGCACAGCGCCAGGATTCGAACCCATACCCTCATCTCTTGATGGATTGCTGATCCCGGCGCTATACCACTTTGCCAACTGGTCCTGCGATGGTTAGAGCATTTTTAATCCTTATGAAGGAACCTCTCATTTCTCCTGCTCCAGATCCACCGGGAACTGTTTTCGGCTATTTCCGCTAGTAACTTTAGAGCTTTTGTTCTTTTGTTGCCACATATTGAAAGTTTAGTCAGAAGGTGGTAAACTGATGACCCTATGAATCCTCTGGCACCAACCTCTGGCATCACCACAGCTTTGTAGCCAGCATTTTCTAGCTCTTTGTTCAGGTTCATGTATTTCTCTCTTTTGTAGATGTCGGCCTCTTCCATTTTGTTTTCGTATGGTACTGTTAGCTCCACCGTGATCAATTGTTGTGTGGAAGCTGAACGGATCACGATATCAGGCCTTAATCTCGTTTCTTTGATTATACTGGGGTGACTGTCCCATTCTGGAAGATTTGCTGAAACATCCCAGTCATCACAGCCGTCTAGAAGCTATTTTATAAGGTTTATTGTCCTCACCGGCCTTCCGTGCCATGACTTAGCGCCTCCCTCTTTGTGAATATCAACGCGTTGGTATTAGGGAGGGCAGTCTCTCCTTTAGCCGTGCTTATGATTGCGGCAAGTTCCTGAAGGACTCTGTTATGCCTCCATGTGTATCACCCCTGTGAGAGGGCGATTTTGCAAGAGCTCAAGACATGCTCTGTGGTCTGCCTGCCTTGGCATAGCGAACAAGTGGGGTCCTCTTTCTTTCCTCACCATACCAGATTTGAGTTTGAGGGCAGGAGATCATACACTGATCTGATGAGAAAGCTGATCCGAAGTGGCGCCATGTGCCAGATCTCATTCCATGTGAGGGATTTCTGCAGGGCATTATCCCAATTAGTCCATTGTCCCTGTTGAGGTTGCTGGACTGCTTTCTGAACCCTTCTGGAATCTTCATTGAGCCGTATCTCATTGATGACCATGTCTCTTTTCTCTTTCCCTTCTGCTTTTGACTACCACTTTGCTGTAGATGATCCTAGCCCTTTGCGGTCAGTTTGAGTTTGCCCAATTACTTCTTTAATCTTAAGGCACTCTTAAGCTTCATCTACGGCTTCGACAACTTTCCATTTCCTACCCGTCTTTATGGTCAGTTGCACTGTCTTCACAACTGGGTCCTCGGAGTCCTCTAACATAGAGAGTAGCCTGGCTTTGCCACATTTATACTCTTCCAAGATGGATTTTAGTGAAAGTCTCAACTTTGCTTTACAGCAGTACATTTCCACATCTGTGAGACCCGGAGGTACCCCTAACCACCTCCTGGTGAACTTATTGATCTTAGCTTCTAGTTCTATTGCCTCAACTGTAGTTGAGCAGATTTCATAGACCAGGAGTGGCCAGAGGAGCTTCGGAATTAGCATGAACTGTAGGCACCACACTTTCAGCTTACCTTGAAGGCCACATCTGTTGATGGCTAGCAGGCCTTCGGTAGCAAGTTCTACTGTTTCTAGTCCTCTTTTGGTATATTTCATGGATAAATCGTACCATCTCCCAAGGCTCTTAACTGGTTCTTGACTGACCGTTGGTATTTGCTGACTGGCCACAGTGAATATCGTCGTCACATCTATCTTACCTTTCCTTACTGAAAGACAGGAAGACTTCTTTGGTTTGAATTTCATCCTGCACCATGCCATTAAGACGTCAAGGCACTCTAGCATTCGGCGTGTTTTGTCTTCCTTTTAGCAGATTATGGTGGTATCATCCATGAATGCTTTCAAAGGAGGCATGTAGCAACCACCACCTAGATTAGCCGGGCCAGCGCTATCTTCTGCTGCTTTCAAGATGACTTCCATAGCCATGACGAACAGGATTGGTGATATGGTACAGCCCATGGCGATTCCAATTTCCAAGTTGATCCAGTCTGTGGTGTAGCTATTAGTGGAGAATCTCATCCGGAAACCACTGAAATAGTCATCTAGCATGACTTGTATATCCTCAGGGCCAGCTGAGTCATTTGTTGTGGTACCGATCCGTAAGCATTTGCCAGGTCCAACCAAATGACTTCGAGGTTAAGTTTCTCCGATTTTGCCCTTTGAATAGCTTCCCAGATCATTGTTGCATGCTCTAAGCATCCAGAAACTCCAGGGATGCCTCCTTTCTGGACCGAGGTATTTATGTACCCATTTTCACTGAGATATTTTGTTAAGCGTAATGCCATGACTGAGAAGAATATCTTTCCTTCTACGTTCAACAGCGAGATTGGTCGAAACTTTATTTCAGTCGAGTTTTGCTCCTTGGGTATATAAACTCCATCAGCAGGCATCCACTGCTCATTGATCTTGAGGTTGCTCCATGCTCCTCGGAGAATTTTGTGTAACCGCTTTAGAACGTTTGGACATCTTTTATACAGTAGATAAGGCACGCCATTGGGGCCTGGAGCTGACTTGGCTCTTGCTGTTTGCACTACTGCATTGATTTCTTTCAAGCTTGGTAGTTTGAATTTGAATTTTTCTCCGGGAGCAGCTGGCCACACCATACCAGCAGGTTCACTTAGAGGTGTTTCTCTATTTGGGTCAGAATATGTTTTCCTCAGGTGGGCCTTCAGCTGTTCTTTCTGTACTGAAAGAGAACCTGATCTTGGTTGCTGAAAGAGTTGTCTTGCAAACTGAAATGGGTCTTTGTAGAAGCGTTCCTGGTTCTTTTTCTTTTGACTTCATCTCTTCCTTGCGGATTCTGCTCTGCTCAGTGCTGAGTGTCTTGCCTTCAAACCTCGCCAAAGTTCCTGCAGCCCATTTTTCTCTTCTTCAGTCGCTGATTACATTTGTTTCCTTAAGTTTTTCGTCTGCTTTCGCAGGGTTTCCATCTCACGTTGCCTTCTACTTTTCTTAGGTTCTCTTTTGGCTTGATGTTGTTTAGCCCCGAAGGTGTTAAGACATGTCTGGTAGATAATGTCACCGAAAGTGGTAAGTTTGTGCTCCAAAGTGCTCTTCCTGATGAGCTTGTCCAGTTGTAGGACTATTTTGCTATCCAGAGCTTCCCATTGCTCTTTTGCACTTGCTGGTGGGAAATTGATCTTCTGGCGTTTAGCGTTGATGAGCTGTCGGAATTCTTCGTCAGACTCCTCAGCACTATGGTTTTGAACCTGGCTTTGGTTTTCCGACGTCTTACCTGCCTGAGCAGTGTGCTGCTGATGATTCGTCGAAGCAGCCCATTTTAGTCCTGTGGATCTTCATCCCTCTTTCATACATATTGGTAGTCCATTTCCAAATTGCTCCGTTGTTCTGATCTCGTAGTCTTATGGGCGTTTTCAGTTGTGATCAATTTGTCACCGATTGATCCATCAATCTCTCCCCCTTTCGGTGGATCATGGGAGCATCTCTCTTTATTATGTCTTGTAGCGATTTATTTTTAGAGACCAAGGGGTTGCTAGCCCACAAGGCCTCGATTCTAGTCTTTCTTAGTGTCACCTGTCTTTCCAGGAGTCCTCCGGTCTCTCCTGAACGTCCTCCGGCCTATTCCCGGACATGCCATGTGTAGTAGGTAGAAACTGATTGGGGAACTAGATAACAGGGAGTCTTCAGAGAAGAACCCCCCCCCTTGTAGCAAGTGTTTCAGCCCTGAACTTCTGACCCTCTAAGGAGGCTGGGCCACACCCAGGTCATGACTCCCAGGTGTCTCCCTGTTATCTTTTTTTTTTGCAGTGTGTGCTTTTTATCTTCAATAGTTTCTTTAATTAGATTATGTATGTAGAACTGCTTTTCTTCTCATCCATTTATTTTAGTGGAGATGGTTTTATTTATAAATATTTGTCTAAAAGTAAATCTTATTTCTTTCATGATAGTGCAGCTTATATACATGTAGAATCATGACTTCAGACGTGCTTCATTTTAATGTGGGAATCTTGGGCCATGTGGATAGTGGGAAGACAAGCCTTTCAAAATCTTTAAGTACTGTGGCCAGCACCGCAAGCTTCGATAAAAACCCACAGAGCCAAGAGCGAGGGATCACCCTAGACCTTGGCTTTTCCTCATTCACTGTGGATGTTCCTCCATCGAAACAGAAGGATCTAGAAGGCTTCTGCAGTATCCAGTACACTCTGGTGGACTGTCCTGGTCATGCTAGTCTTATTAGGACAATCATTGGAGGTTTGTTGGTACCAATAATATGCCTCAAGATCATACAAATTGAGTTATGTTGCAGTCCAGAATCTATATATGATATGATTATGAAGTTTATTTATAACACTATATGTGTATTTACATTTTTTTTTTGTACATCTGTGGCTCATCATTTTTCATGCAATAATTTGGTCATTTATATCACATGATAGCATCTTGTGAAATAGCTGAAAGGCTTTGAACACCTTAACTTACTCAACCCTGGGCTATTTTTAGGTTTACGAAAGGCCAGTGTTTCAGGGCAATTTTAAAAAAATTACCATGACATTCCTAATTAATCAATATACATGAAATTTGGCGATGCAAATTTTTAAAAAATAATCGTTTAAAATAAAACAAATTTGAATGCTATTTAATGCTTTTTAAGAATGTTTTTCAATGTAAACAGTTTTTACATAACTGACCCAAAAGGCTTTGAATACCTTAACTCACTCAACCCTGGGCTATTTTTAGGTTTACGAAAGGCCAGTGTTTCATGGCAATTTTAAAAAAATTACCATGACATTCCTAATTAATCAATATACATGAAATTTGGCGATGCAAATTTTTAAAAAATAATCGTTTAAAATAAAACAAATTTGAATGCTATTTAATGCTTTTTAAGAATGTTTTTCAATGTAAACAGTTTTTACATAACTGACCCAAAAGGCTTTGAATACCTTAACTCACTCAACCCTGGGCTATTTTTAGGTTTACGAAAGGCCAGTGTTTCATGGCAATTTTTAAAAAAATTACCATGACATTCCTAATTAATCAATATACATGAAATTTGGCGACACAAATTTTTAAAAAATAATCGTTTAAAATAAAACAAATTTGAATGCTATTAAATGCTCTTTAAAAATGAGTTTTTCAATGTGAACACTTTTTACATAACTGACCCAAAAAAATTATTCTGTTACGTAATATGCCTGCATGTGAAAGTTTTCTAGATCTAGTGTGGCTGTACCTTGCAGAAGTGACCTCTGTAAGAAAAAAAAGTATCTGCTCTTTTACACTCCCATGAACACAAATTTGAAACTAAGATGCTGTGCTTGTGTAGAATGTAGAATAAACGGTAGACACAATAGCCGATGAGAAATAAATTATGAAAGGTCTTCCTTTTGCACAGGATCGGTTCCCTGAGAAAATCGCGGATCCCATCTAACGCATTGGAAAATCATTCAGCGAGTTATTATAATAACATGCCCAGCTGACATGGGCTAAAGAAAATTATGTCATATTATTATAGTTTGAGGAGTTAAACTTTGAAATTATTTTTTCTTTTGCTTTTTTTACTGCTGCATGCTACAGTACACTTCGAATCCAAGGAACTCGGATTCAAAGAAAACCTTGCATTCAACGAACAGAGTAAAATCCCGGATTTTTTTCCTTCTTTGACTCTTTTAAAATCTTGGGTCAAACGTACTAATCTCAGACCCATCCTCAGGTTCAAGGTTCAACGAATTACAAGTATTGGTAAATCCTCTATTAGAATGCTTTTCTGCTTAGAAACTTCATCAAATTTCGGTCAAAAGTTTGAAGTGTTTAGGTGTTGGGCACCCATTATACCATAGTATATAGGATAGGGGAAAGCAAATTATTGCTATACAGGGAGAAGATAATAAACAGAAAGAGGAAGTGGGCAGGGAGCTGCAGCAAATGCATGGTGAAATCAAGATACAAATCAAAGAGCCAAAGCGGCAGTAACTTGGGCAATGATGGGAAGGGTAAAGAGTGGCTTTCAAGGTTAGTTGATATAAGCAAGGGAGATAATTGTGTGGTCATTTCACTTTGATGGTTACTTCCGTGTGGTGCCTTATGTCGTGGCTCTAACGAACCTTGCATGCAACGAACTGTTGAAAATGACTGATCTAGTTCGTTGAGTCCGAGATGTACTGTAATTTACTTACAGTGGAAACCTCATAATTCGAAATGTATGGGAATGGATTAAAACTTCGAAGTAAGAGGATTTGATTTACAAAAAACGGGCATATCTGAACCTTTGACTCACTTAATGAGTGTGTTCTGTGCCTGCAACAAGCAATTCTCCCCTTTTCCTGTCTCAAGTTGCTACCACTATCAGTGCTACCACTGGTACTTCTTTCTGCGGGCATCAGCTCCATCCTAGAGCAAAGATTACAATTGCTTTCTATTTGGGAGACATTTATTTAGTACTTTTGTAATGCCTTATAGGATGGTATCAACTTCAAATTATGAGAACTGAATTAGAAAGACTTCAAGATTAGAGTCAGGTTCTAACAAAGCCAAAGAGAAAAAACAACCTGTCTTCTAGCAAAATTCGGTTAATGAGAAATTTGAATAATCAGACTTTGGTTTTTTAGGTTTCCACTGTATATTTTTATAACGTCACAAACGTTTTCAATATATTGTTTTCTGGACTTGTGTTTCTTAAATCTAAAAATCATGCAGAAAAAGTAACATCCTTTTCACCTAAAGATTATTAGAGGACAGAAACATTTACATTTGTGTTTCGTCATGTTTATGTGACAAGATTTTTCGAGATTTGATAAATGTGCTAGAAAGTATAATGGAAAGTATGAAAGCTACTCTGCACAAATAACATTTTGTGATGTGTATTCATAATCCTGTGTTTCAATTTGTTTTAATGTTGTTTGATTTTGCTTTCATGAAGAGTAAAATTTAGTATGTAACTCGTTTTAACAGTCAAGCTAATGCCTTTTTTGCCCTGGGAGAACTTTGACCCACATATGCGAAATCCTCCGAGTAAAACCTCTTGGTTATTTTAAACCAAGCAATACTAGATGCCTGCGAAAGGTATCTCTATACTCCCCCCCCCCCAAAAAAAAAAGTCAAAGACCGCTTGATCATAAGCAAATTTAATTAATTAACTGGCAATAACCTTTTTTATTTGACCAATATGATTTTTATCAATGAACTAAAATAGGAATGAAAGCATCTTTATTGTCTCTCCTCCAGGGTCTCAGATCATTGACTTAATGATCCTTGTAATTGACATCACAAAAGGCATGCAGACACAGACAGCAGAGTGTCTTGTGATTGGTGAAATAACATGTAGCAAAATGATTGTGGTGCTTAACAAAACTGACATGGTGCCTGCAGTGAAGTTAGATATAACCATTGAAAAGGTTAGTTAACAACAAAACTGATAAAGTGTCTACAGCAAAGTTAACTGTGACTCAACCAATGAAAAGATTGTTTCATATGTGGGTCACAGTATAGCAATATAATTATCACGATTGGAAAGGCTGCTTTACTATAAAACTAAGTTGATATTTGCAGTAATATTAGATACCACCATGGCTCACAGTAAAACTTATATTTTGTCTACAGCACAATTGGATGTGATATTTGAAGAGTTTTGCTAATGCAGATAATGTATTAAAAAGGTTGGTCTGCAATAAATTAATGTGCTGTCTGCAGTACTCTTTGATATCAAGCTTGAAAATGGTTTACAAGTTAAGATATTTAATGCTTTAGGCAAAATTCGATACAAATAACCTAAGTTGAGATGGCTAGTGTTTTTTTCTGTAGCTCATAGTCGTTGTTTGTAGAAATTTCCTTGATTCAGAGGATCAGTCATGTATAATGTGTATGTTATATCTCTTTCAAGTTGTGAATACAATGTTTCTGATGCTCTTGCTTTTCCTAGAAAAATTATGATTTACATTTGGTATGTAGAGATAGTTTATTTATCTGTCAATCAATCAGTTATACTGTGTTATAGGGCTTTTGTATCTTTCATACAGCCAAAACATTTGCTTAGTAAACAAAACTTCATGTATATTTTCAAGTTCTGTTTTCAGTCTATGCATATTGATTTTTCTATGAAGATAGAAATGAGTGCTAAACCAATGATTATTCTAAATTCTTTTTATTTTTCAAACTTCAGATGAAAAAGAGAATGTGGAAGACACTGGAAGCCACTTGTTTTTCAGGTTGTCCCATTGTTGCTGTTGCAGCAAAGCCAGGAGGTTCAGAGGTCTATACTTTATTTTTATTTTCTTCACATTTTTTTTCATATTTTTTAAGGCAACTGGTAGCCCATGTGGTTTGTAGATTAACTTGTAGGTCTGTATGAATTTCCAAGGGCTAAGAGAAAGGCCTTTGCTGTAGGTAAAACTGGGCATGGCTGTCTGCCAAAGCTTGTTTAGTTTTTGCCTGGCCTATAGCTTGACACCTGCTGTGCCCCTGAACTTTTTACCAAATTCACCTAGCCTTCTCAGAATTGCTAAATTTAGATTTTCAGCATTAGTGTTTTTGTATCAATTCTTATTGAAAACAAAGAAATTTTTAGCTTTCAGTTTCAATTCTGAAGACCAACAAACGTCTTATTAGCTAATTAGGATACTTTTTGTTGATATGGGATAATAAACTGTCTGAAAAAAAAAAGTTTTTAAAGGCTTTGATAGGATTTTTTTTTTAATACCGGTTTGTATTAGGTCATGACACAGATACTGAAATGTAATTGAAAACCATCAATATCTTCAGTAGCACACGAATTCAAGTTTAAAAAATAAGTTCTGCTTTCTATCTGGTGATTATCTTGATCGACTCAGTTTGTGTTCGGCAGTGAATCTAGATCAAAGAATTATTGTATATATTTTTAAATCCTCATGCGGTAATAATAGTATGAATCTGGAAAATAAAATAGATCAATATTTTTAGCTTAACTTTGTATTAACCATTTTGTGAAGGATAAGTAAGTGTAATTGGTTAGTTGTTTAGAGAAGTTGAGCATTGTGCTTTGTAGTTGACACAATATTTCTCCGCCTTAGTCAAAGCATGATTGCCACACAATTTGCACAACTCATCAAGTTTTTCTTTATGACTCTTTGATGAATGTTCCATTTTTAAGGTTTTAAAAATTGATAACCAAAACAGTTTTGAAATCTAAAGGGAAATTTATGTCGATTTATCAAGACAACTGTGAATTTTAAGTTCTCTTTCATGTTGAATATTCAAGATACCACATGTATTCTTAGTATTTCTATATAAATGTTTGTGATAAGAACCTTGCAGGCTACACTCTGAAACACAAGTGAGAAAAAAATCATTAAAAAAACTAACACAGAGACAGTTTAGCTTTTTTCACACATACATGATCAAATTTTAAATAAAATAATGGCACAACTTTTTTTTACAAATATTGGGGGATCTTAATTTGATTAAAAAAAAATTATTACCAATTTATGTAGAATTTAACAAATTTTTTTTTCACCAGCACGTATCACAGAATGTCATTGATAAAAATTCGATACGAATAGATGTAACTAAGAATTTGAATATGTCTTGCACAGTTGAAAAAGATTTTTTAAATGATACTAGACTTGACTATCTTTGAAAATTAGAATATGGTGACAAATTTAATGGAATATCCCCATTTGCAACCGATTTCTAGTGCACTAAAGGGCTCCAGCAATGCATAGGCAGGACCCAGATAACACCAACCCAGCCTGTCAGATCAGATTTCAGCAGGTGATAAAGCTATGCCTGCAAGCTGTTTAATCAAAATCATCTCATATGCAGAAAGGGGGTTCTTGCCAGTCCCCAAAACTAAATTCCTGTCCTGAGCGCTAGAGCAAACAGCTGTGTGGGAGTACTGTAATGATGGTAAAAAATCACACAACAAACAATCATATTCAGGCAGCTTTTAAAAGATTTAATGGTAAATGAAAATCTCTGTGAAAAAAAATGGAATAATGATTATCATAAGAAATTACAATCAATACTTGTTCCTCTTCTATGGTACATGGAGGCCGGAGGTTTGGGTAGGTTAACTTCAAGCCCTCTGTTGTCTATCCGTTCTGAGCATGGTTGTTTTCTCAGTTTATATCCATTCTCCATTTGTGAAAACTTACAACATGCTCACACCATAAGTGCAATTCAGTCACAAATCACGCAAAGCTGACTTTAATTTTGTTTACATACAAAATCAACCGCTCAAATTAACCCTTCATACATTTACCTCTTAAGCATTCTAACAGCTATTTTGTTGCAGTACATATATTAAATACTCTACCCTTTGTTACCTTTCATAAGTTATTTGAGTTTTAGACTGTTTATTGAATGAATGCACTATATTGTTTAAACATGTAGAAACTATGTACTGTTCTATTTTCAATAGGCCTTCTGATGCACATCAAACTCTGTTGTCAGGTGTCTTAATTATGATAGATCCGATGTATAGTTTCTTCAAAACTGACGCTAACTTTAGGCTCAGTGCCTTACTATATTTGAAATGCATATTTTTTTATTCTTAATTTATTTAAGGCTACAGCATCAGAAGCTTTAGGCATTGCAGGACTGATCTCCACTTTGCAAGAAAACACATATTTACCCGTGAGGTGTGAAGCAGGACCCTTTGTATTTTCAGTGGACCACTGCTTTCTGATCCGTGGCCAGGGCACAGTGATGACAGGAACAGCATTAAGTGGATCTATCTCAGTGTCAGATGTGAGGGCATACTAATTTTGATGAAGTTGATGTTTTTTTTCCTCTGATCTGAAATCTCACCCCTGAGATATGTGTTCAAAAAGAAATTGTGATTCTTTTAAAATACTAATGAATTATTTCAGTATTTATCTAGAAAAGATTTTAAGTGGAGATGAATTCTTATGACACAAATCTTGAAAAACTTGAAAGTGGAGATGAATTTTGTTGTTGTTGTTGTATGAGCATATTTTATTCAAAATTTATAATGTTATAAAATTAACTAATTTGTCAGAAAATGTTTACCTTTTGTGGTTTTAGGGATTTAATGAATATATGGACCTTTTCAAATTTGTTCCGTTGCCTAGGCTCAAAATCCCCAATGATAACTAAGCACTCAAGTGTAAAAAAGATAGGCATTATACATGATTATTTCAGGTGTTGGATATTCCAGTTTTAGGCTGTTCAAAGAAGGTGAAATCTATGCAAATGTTCCGCAAGCCAGTGGCAAAAATAAAACAGGTGAGTTTTAGACCAAATCAAGGGTGCACTACAACCTTCAGCAGATATTACTATTTTGTTGCATATTTAAAATACTACCATTTTTATCCTTAGTTTGTTGAGGCTATCTGATTGCATTTGATCATTACTTAAGATTAAAAGATGTGTTGTAATTGAAATGTATCTTTGATCAGGAAAATTGGGGGTTTATATTTGATTAATTCAATAATATCCAAATTTATATTATGAAGATTGTAATAAATTATCTCTCAAATTTCAATCGGTTAGGATTTAATTACACCACACAAAAAAAAAATGACCTTAAAAATAAATCTTAAAGCCTTGCTGTCTTGATCTAGATTTTAGGCTTCAAGTTTTAGTCAGAACAGAAACTGTTTAATCTACCCCTTCATTTACTTTGTGAATTTACGCCGCCATATTGACTTCATCTAGATCTAGATGTGAGGTAGAAAGATTCTAGATCTAGATCTGAACAATTTTTTTGTAGACTCGTTTTCTTTAAAGCTTCCATCCTAGATCTAGTCTGAGCACATACTGTGAGTGTGAAAGCTCAAAAATTTAATTGGGTAGATCAAGTCTGCAGAATCTAGATCTAGATTCTACATCTGAATATTTTTTGTAAACTGGTTTTAATATTAATCATTGATCTACATTATACAGTAGAGTCTGCATAAAGTCAACTTGCTTAACTCTAGGTTAAGGCAGCTCATGCAATCTCTTGTTTTTTTTATCTATTTCTTTGCCATGGACAGTGTCAACCAATTTTTTTGGTCTGAGATTACTTAAATCGGACTCTCTTTAACTTCCTTTTGAACCACTTTTAAAGTTGTGTCTTAAGTGATGCATTGAGTTATGATTAAAATCTGGCTGAATGTGCAAGGGCTCAAAACATTTTGTCATTTTTTGGTATTCGAGTGGAATATAGATTGGAATATTCAGGTAAAACTGTGCTTCTATGAGTTGTCAAGCTGCCACTTATAGAGGGCTCAAATCATTCCAGAAAGGTTGATTTGATGTCCAATTTTTTTCAAAATCTTCTGGAGGGGTGGGGGAGAAGGTGGATGCTCCCGGATCCGCCCCCCTAGTAAGTGCTCAAGTCAGTCTGCTGTAAAAAAAATCATTGCTTTTCATTGAAAGCACTGATTTGGATGGTCAAGAATATAATCATTTTAATTATTTTATATTCCTTGGATTTAGATCATAAAAGTAAATTAATTTTAGAACTGTCTACTTCGTGCAGCACAGCTGGTTCCTGGCCACCTGTAATGTAGAGCCACATCGTTTGCAGTTCAGACATGATATAAAATTTATTTTGGGCAATATGGTGCTGGCCTCAATTTTAAAATTTGAATTCTAAAGAACAGCAAACTTTCATAAATTTAGTGCAAGTGCACAGCTTACACTGACTGTTACCTACTACCAGAAAGGATTTTGTATATTTTAGCACATCAAGCTTCACCTTAGACCTTACAAAATGCGTGCTGAGTAGTAGTCTCAAGTGTGGAGTCATTTATGACCTTTGATCCCAACAGTATAGGTGGAATATTTTACATATGTTATACTCTATTTTGTTACTGAATATTCAGGGATCAAATTTATGAGCCAAAGCTAGTGGGCTGTAAACTTTAGAAAGTGTTCTCAAGTAATATCTGATTTCATCTTTGCTATTTTTTTTTATACCATAAAGAACATCTTCTTCTTGCTTCAATAGGGTGATCGTGCAGGTGTGTGTGTGACACAGTTTGATCCAACACTCTTGGAGCGAGGCCTTGTCTGTTCCCCAGGAGCCCTTGTCACTATTGAAGCTGCAATAATCTCCATACAGAAGATTGCTTACTACAAAGGGGTAGTTTCCAACAAGTCCAAATTTCACATAACACTTGGGCACGAAACTGTCATGGGAAAACTCTCCATATTTGTCTGTGAAGATAAATCAACGAACAGTCAGAAATCAGACTTAATGACAGCTCAACACTTGCAGTGGTTAAATTTAAATTCTCAGTTTGATTTTTCTAGGGAGTATGCTTTTAGGGAGGAGTTGCAAAATCAGAATATTGTTTCTCATGCATGCTTGGAGGAGGAGAGTAATTCTTCTTTGAGCTGTCATAAAGAAGAGACTTTTGCTTTGGTTGAGCTTGATCATCCAGTGACATGCGCTGCAGATGCGCTTGTGATTGGCTCTCGTCTTGACACAAATGTGCACACCAGCTCCTGTAGAATAGCTTTCTATGGGAAGATTGTGGAGGCTATTGCAGATTCCAACTACAAGAAAACTGTTTTACCTCAAGTTAAAGTATTCAAAGTAAGTATAGAAATAATGTTTAAGAAATTGAACTCTTGTTTGAAGTTTCTCAAGCTAGTCTTATCCTGTACATAAGGGAATGAGAGGATCAATTGAACATGAGCAAAGCAGAAGACTCACTACCTGCTAGTGTTAGGCAATAATATTTTTCTATTTATTTTTACTTGAACCTTAATTGTTTGTGGTGCACCTGACAGCAAGGTGTCACATTCACAGGTTTCCATGCACAGTTATATGAGCCTACCTGATGGATGGTATTCCTTTGATGTTGGGATCGACATGCTGAACGAATATTTACATCACTGTGATGGGAAGTTCAAAAGAGAAAAAAAAAGCAATATGAGGTCTATTGGAGGATGAGATTGTTCTTTCTTCCTTTTGTGATTTTTCATGGTATCTTCTTTATATGTAAACTTGTTATCGCATTGTGTGATCTATTTTATTTAATTTTAAGTACTAACAACCAATGAAATAACCAGGACAGAGGGAAAAATTGTGGAGATTGATTAGAGCAGACAGGCATATAGACAAAGAGAAAGAAAGAGAGGCAGAGAGAGAGAGAGAGAAATATTTTTTTTACTTTTCTTATCTCTTTGGAAAATGCAGAGATTTAAACATTAATTTTTTTTTTTAGTTGCAGCATAATAAATTGTGGCTTTGTGCTCATGCTGTATTATTTTATTTTCTTGTTTTAGTGTAAAAGCCGAGAAGGTCAGGTGGAGAGAGCCACAGATAGATATACCGTCATTGGGAAGAACCTTTTCAAGAAAGAAACTAACCTTCAAGCCTTTGCTAATCTCAAAGTGTGCCTCTCTTCAGGGGAGAAAGGAGTCATAGAGGGAGGATTCGGTCAAAGTGGGAAAGTCAAGATTAGGTGTCCAGGTGAGGATATATCTTCATTCAGAGCTAAAGTTTTTGAATATGTATTATCTTGTTCTCTTTTTCTTTATTCAGCTAGTACATTCATTTGAACGCTTCAGTCTGCTTCTGGCTAGGCTGCCCTGATGACTTCCAAATTCCTTATCAAACACGGCTCAGTCTTATAACAATATTAGGAGATTTAAATCTAGTTATGGCCAATGCTTTGACAGGTACATGTATTTGGTGTTTCAATTAAAAATTTTGTGAGTTTTATTTAAAAGTGAAGACCACTACCTTTAAATTAGAGCTTTCAATCTAATAATTGTTTAAAAAAAAACAAAAATAGCCTGTGCAATGTTTTTTAAAAGTCACAGTTTGCTTTTACAGAAATTTTACTTTTACATAATATAGTTTTTACAATGTTATGAAAAAGTTTTAGCAAGAAATTAGTAGTTAGATTTTGCTTTTTACTCTAAATTTTAGATAACTCATTGACATATATTCTATAAAAAGTCATAAGCATTGCTTGAATGAACTTTGCTGTATTTAGAAGATTTCACATGACTGGATACTTTCTTGATTTTCGCTCACACAAACACCTGATGCTGAAATCAGGCTCAAATGCTCCTTACTTTATATCCTTGTGGTGTCCAGCAATGCTGGAAAGTTGGATTTTGTGATCAAAGGGGGAAAAAGTTGGGTTTTGGTCAGTAATTTAACAGGAGGTCGGATTTTAGGGGAAAAGAAAACCTTTTCCGCAAAAAGTTTCTATGTCTTGCAAAACAGCCTTTAGACTAGGACTGCCCTGCTTCGTTACCATTCCTGTCTGAAGACATTTCTCTGTAAGATTTCTCATGTTATCAGACAGAAAGCGAGATAGAAGAGAAAGAAAGTAGGACAAAAGATATAGTAAGGATGTTTTGAAAGCAACACACAGAGGAAAAAAAAGGAGTTTTGCTAAAAAATAAAATAGATCAGAATAAGTAGATGACAGACGGACTAATCATACTGTATCTGCCTTGAAGACATCTGTCTGAGGACAGCCAGATTGAAGTGCAGCATGTCACATTCTATCCTTCAAGCAAAGCGAATTGGCTCTAGGTCCGGGGAGGACTTAAAATAACAAAATCTGAAATGTCATTTAATCGTTTTTTAGGGCCAGATTTGACTTCAGCGCACTAAAATACCCTCAGGTGCATCAGGGTTTGTGATCTTTAGCATATTTAAAAAAAAAGTAAATGTGTGTTTAGTGAAAAAAATGTTGATGGGTCCATTTGAAAATTTTTTTTTAATTTTTGAGTGTCTTGTCATAACTGAGGCAAGCACCATTTCCATTTGTAATTTTTAGACACTTGTTGTTAAAGTGAAGACATTGAATACAGGCTTTTTGTGAATGTGACATTAGCAAGTGCTGGTGGAGCGCATCTATTTTCTTTGTTCAGTGTGTCAATAATATGTTAGCCTATATGGTGAGGTGGTAGGTAGACAAATTATTGATTTAACTAGCTAGATGCAAACGCCCAGACTTAGAAAAACATTCAATGGAAACCAGTAGTGTGGGAGAATGAACAAGTGTCACTTTGACCCGTAGTGGACTAAAGACAAAATATAGTGACTGGCTAAATGCTTACTGTGGAGACAGAAACAAATTTACTGTAGTTCTGTAACAGAACATACAATTTGGACAATCAGGGGAAAAAGCCTTAAGTGTCCATAGCTCAGTCAAGAAAAACTCTATCCTTGGGTTTGTATAAGCATATTCAATGTTTGCTTCATTTAAACTATCAGATGGAGCTAAACCAAATTCATCAAACTTAAATTCAATGGACACAAACTCTAAACCAAAGACCACCTCTAAATTGCATGCGTGCACATTATGTTTTGTCTGTTGAAATCAAGTGGGTTTTGCATGTAGTATCGAATCACAGCAGTGTTAGATTACTTGATCGTTGATTTTGACATGTTTTTGTGTCAAGTTTTATGCTCTGGGTTGTGGTAGAATTTTTTTTGCCAGGTGACATTTTTATTTTGGAAAAATGCTGTACACCCTCTACACAGATCATTTACAGGAAATCACTGTCACAAATACTAATCTCACACAAAACCAATGCAACCAAGTTGAATACGAGAAATTCAAGCAGCAAATAGACATCTACTTTTTACTATGCAGAAACATACAAAAGAGCAGGTAGGACTAGGTCTGTTGGAAGAGCAGGGCACAGAAAAGTCACCAGATGATTTTAAATAGAAAACCAAAGATTTATAAACAATCTATTAAAATAACATCACTATTATCTACTTTAAGTCACACCTACCCTCCGAAAATAAACTGCAATCTTTATTTATGATATTAAAGCTCAGATGCGTAAACAAATGAAAAAAAAATTCTTCTTTTTAAAATAAAGTGGAAGTTTGTTTTTTTTTTGTCTGTGACGTTTAAATAAGTATAAAACATTTACCACTATATAATAATGAAATAAACCTGTTACAGAGAAAACTTTCATCCAAACAGAGGAATCCTGAGCAAAAAAAATTGGACTGTACAGATTCAGTTGCCAGGCCCACAATTTTTCATTGAACAATTTGAAATTTTTAGTGTATAAAGTGTAACATATAATTATTATAAATCTTATTTACAAATTTTTTTTTTCCCTAATTTTTGAATATTGGAGTTTGTGCATAAACAACATTGAAAAAAAACCAAGGAGGTTTATGATCCAATAGTGAAAAGACTGCTTGTACTAAGCCTAGGGCTTTCAATTTTTGTGTTAAAATTCAATTGATCTTTCTACTTTAATTTATGTTCTTGTAATAAAAAAAAAACACTTATGGCAGAAATATTACACCCTTGCTCAAAGCCTTACTGGCTACCCGCGAACACGGTGACCTCAGCCAGGCAGACTAAATTATGGCAAATATGACGCTGAGTCATATAATCACCCAAAGCAGCCTCCACTCTCACTTTTTCCAGTCTCTCTCTCTTTCTCTCTCTCTCTCTCTCTCTCTCTCTCTCTCTCTCTCTCTCTCTCTCTCTCTCTCTCTCTCTCTCTCTCTCTCTCTCTCCCTCTCTCTCTCTCTCTGTCATTCTCCCTCCCTCCCTCTCACTCAGTTTCTCTCTCTTTTCCCCTATCTCTCATCTATCTATCTATCCATCTATCTCTCTCTTTATCTACTTTAAGTTGGCAGTAAAATGGATGGGAATTGAGAACTATAACCTTGGCCTTAAGTTGAAAGATTTGTGATGATAGGGTTTGTTTGTTGTTGCTTTTGTTTTGCTTTGTTTTTTTTTTTGTTTTGGGGGGGTTGTCTATTTTGTTGTTTTGGTTTTGTTTTGTTGTTTTTTTTGGGGGGTGGGGGGTTATTTTAATTTTTTTTTATAGGCATTTTGCTCATTGCAAAAATATACATATATATTCTTTTAAAATTGGGTCACTGGTCCCACCCCAGCTTAAATTCATGCATGCGCACGACCACATACAATATATACTACCAATGAACCACAATGATACCTTTAGTAAAATAGGTCTCATTCTTGAAAGCAACTTTATTCAAGGATATAATAAGTCACAAAGATAAATAGCCTCTCTTTCATTTGCAGCTTTTTTTTCTCTATCAGGAACAGCACTGTAATGAGAAAAGATAGTTAAAAAATAATTGCCAAATTTTAATATATTTTTATTGACTTTAAGAATGGAACTGGGTCAGAACGGCTTATTAGAAAAGTTGAGATCAGCCCAAGATGGAAATAAAAAGTTTTGTTTTTAAGTCAAGATGACAAAAGAATAGTAGGCATGTATTCAAGCTCATATACATTTTAAGGGATGGTCCACCAGAGCTGACTCAACACAAATACTTGAATTCTCCATTGCTTCTGTATCATATGAAAACCATCAGATCTAGATCTGGCCTTGAATGTGTAAAAAATTACTGAATGGATTCTTCAACCCCTATTTTGTGTTTTTAACTGTTGGATATACATGTATCAAATTTAGATAAATGCACTCTTTCTTTTTTCTCATCAAAATTATGCGCATCAGTATTGTTAAAACGTGGGGAATTTGTTGGTTTTTTTTTTCCAAAATGGGCATGTCAGTAGAAAAAACATAAAAATAGAATCTATCATATCAACTAAACCAGCTTTTATATTTAATGGAGCTAGGTGAAAAATCTGGACCATCTAACTGAGCATTTCTAGACCACCTGGTAATGTAAAATTTGGCATAAAATTGTTAATTGCCCAAAAGATTGGATTAGTAATATTTTTCACCAAAATAGTATTTGTTGAAAATTAGAGACAAAAATGTGATTATTATTTTTTTAAAAGAAAAAGACAAATGTGCGAAATATTTCCTGTAAGAGCAGCAGTGGCAGAGATGGCAGGAATGAAACTGAAAATACACAAACAATGTAGGCGGCTGCAGATCTAAAACTGTCTGGAAAAGATCAAGATTTAGAAGTACATGATATAGTGTAAGATCTAAGTAAAGAATCCAAAAAGGTTGCATCGACATAGATTCTAGATCTAAGGCCTAGATATTTACAGCAGCTAGACTCAAATCAAAAGGTTAAGATCTACAACTAGAAAAATATGGATTTTACTTTTAGGCTTACAAATTTTTTAGCACTTTTATGTAGGCCTACGGGGTAGGTTTAAATAATTGCACAGTTAAGAATTCCTGCAAGGCAGTTCACTTTTATGCACTTAATGCGAAAATTCAAAGCTTTCCAATAATGGTTGAAAGGATGTAACATATTGGGAAAGTATAGAATTAGTCGATTTCCTTTATTCCAAAAGAATTTCAAACCTTTTTGTAAATTTTGTGTTTAGGATAAGAATTATCAAGCTATCTGTAATCAAGGTAAAGATGGGAAGGTGGAGGCATATATATGTGGATCATTTAAGTAAAAGGATACATATCAAGATCATATATAAGCCTATTTAATACACAGAAGCACCCCAGTCCCGGCAAATTGACACCACGGTCCCGTTCGTAGAACAGGGTTTACAGCTTGTGTACAATTATACATATAAAGAAATTAGCAATAAAAATCAATGTAAAAATTATGATAAATATATATATTTAAAATTTTAAAATGTATTTTTTTAGTCTAAACAGGTAATTTTGTTTCATTTTTTTTACAGTTTGGGATACTGATCTTGGCAAATCAAAATTCAGTAAAATTCATTACTGTACGAGTGGTTTTGGAGGAGATAGGATAGGAGCTAGGAAAAACACAAGGCTGCCTTTCAAAATATAAGATACAAGCATGATTACCCTTTCAAATGAACAGGTTAGGAAGAAAAAATTAGACACTGAAGAAGAGCAAAGTTTACAAATATAACAAACTTCTATCCTTGTGAGTCATACAACTTCACTGAAGAAAAGCAAACAGGTGGGAAGACTGCTGTATTGAAGAAAAGTGAACCACAAAAATAATAGATAAATCTTCTCCAGAGCCATACAATTACATGAAAAAAAAAGAAAAGAAATTTTACAATAACTCCCATGAGCCATACAACTACATAAACTGATTTTTTTTTACATTTAACAGAATTGTCGCCTGCACAGCCACTCATAGTACAGTTTTGAAATATATGAAACCTTGAAACATTGGAACTCTACTCACATTTTCATGATGTCCTTCTTTAAATGCAGCAAAGATCACGTGCAAAAAATTAACTAAATCTGGGTGCAATCGTTTAAGCAGCCCCAGTTTCAGTTTATCTTTCCAAATATATCATATATATCTAGTGCTGAACTAACACACGGCAGATACAGTGTATTGTATTCCAAATTACCATATTGAAGGAAAGTGAACCACAACAATAATAGTTTTGTCTCCTCCAGAGCCCAGCAGATACAGTGTAATGTGTTCCAAACTACCATATTGAAGAAAAGTGAACCACAACAATAATAGTTTTATCTCCTTAAGAGCCATACCACAGGGTTGGAAAAAAAATCACAACAGTAACTCTCAAGAGCCGTACAGCTTCATGAAGAAAAAAAAATTGGAAAAAAATTCACAACAAATATAGATTTATGTCTAGAGCTCCTCCAGAGTCACTCACAGTACAGTTTTAAAAGATGATGAACCCTGAAACATTGGGTTTCATGTTGTAATGAAGACCAACTTTTAATGACATACTGATCTCAAGCAAAAAAATAAACTAAATCTGTCTGTAATTTTATAAGAAGCCCTCGTTTCAGTTTACCTCTCCACTGAGACTGTATGAAGAGTCGATGTGACACACAACAGATACAGTGCTATTTGTTCCAAACAAATCTGGAAAAAAACTGGTCCCAAATACAAAACAAAAAAAAAACAATCTCCAATGCAAAAGAACAAAAAGAAACCAAAGGTGGATGCTTATTTTTTACAATATCTTCATTACTTAATTCAACTTTATGTTGAAGCTAAGAACTGGTCCTCAGCTTTTTTGTAGATGTTATGGCCTCCAGTAAAAAGTTAAACCAAAGTAAGATGCTTATGATAAACACAATCTCCATTCAGTTCATCTCTCCACTGAAGCCCATTCCTAGATCTTGACAGCTTCTTAGGTAGATATTTTCACTGCTTTGAAAATTTTGATAACAGAATAAAACTTGAAGACAAAGAATATTGAGTTTTGAGGTCAATCATTGTTTTACTCAAAAGCTTCTGGGTGTACAATGTTCTTTTTCACATAAATAAATTCATAGACAAAACTTGTGTTTTTCAGAATCAGAGGAATACTTTTATTGCAAGTTTTTGAATTTACAAAGTTCCTTTTTCACTACTTTCAAAATATTGATAGAATGAAACTTGAAGGTGGAGAATATTGAGTTTCGAGGGTGAATTTTTTTGTTATATTAAAAAGCTTTTGGATGTATAATGTTGTAAGTTAACCACATTCAGATTTCATAAAGAGACTGTTAACATCGATTAATTAAAGACAAAAGTGGTTTTTGTGTGAAATAATTTTATTTCATGACATAAGGGAAGATAATGTAAGTTCATTCAAAATTTGAAGGGGAAAAAATAACATTCAAGATTGAAATTTTTTTTTTTAAATCTAATTTGTTTATTGAAAAGCTGCTCGTATACAATATTGAAGATCAAATTGAAACTTGGACACAAATTGATTTAAAATGAACAATTCAACATGAAGGCCATTTTATTTGCATAGTTTTTTTCATTGCAAAGCTTCTGGGTATACAACATTTCTTGCTTCCAGTTCTGGATAATGCTACATACAACATCCCATGGGAAAAAACTGGTAATGCCAAGTGTAATCCAATGTATTTCATAGTTTGACCTTGAGCCTTGTTTATAGTAAGGGCTAGGCATGGCTGAATGGGGGAACTGTCGTCAAGTAAAAGAGAAAGGTAAAGCTGTATCAGAAGGCTGTTGAGATATTCTTGGAATGCAGTGGATTTCTCCTTTATATGGTTTTGAAGCAAATTGAACAATCGCTGTATTTGGAGAGACTTTGGTAACACATCTCATTCCATTCATTATGTGTGGGGTAGATAAAGATGTCATTATCATAACTGGCATTCCAATCTTTATGGTGAGTTTGTGCGAATGCAGACCTGCAATTTCAGTTGAATTAAGAAATTCTGTTGGATAATGTACTGCCTCCTCCTCAGTGATAGTGCTGTCAATGTATGTAAATGTTGAGTTATCAGACATCATCTTGATCATTGTCTTGTTGATTGAGCTGACTATTTTATTCAAAGGGGCCAAAATTGCTCGTTCTGCCAGCCACTCTGGGTCTGAATAGTTGCTGACAAAGTTTGGAAAGACTGCCTCAGTAAGTTCTTGAGTAGTTGTAACACATGATGCAAAATTTCCAAGGAAAATGCTGTCTGGTTCTTTGCATATAGGAAAGTTATTCCAAGTTCTCAAAACGTTGTGATCGCAATCAAAATTTTGCTTTTCAAAATGTTTTGATGAAGTGTGAAAAATGGTGTAGGATCTTAGTTTTATCAAGATCTAGATAATTTAGATCTCTACTTTGACTGAGGATTAATTTAAATATACAAAAACAACAAACTTTCACAATCGAATAGCCTAGATCAAGATTTTCACAAATTTGTTGAAAGGAGTAATAAAAGCTTAATGCATCCAAAAATATGAATTGCTTTTCGAAACCTTGCTATCGCGATCAAAATTTTCCTTTTCTAAACGTTGCTATGGAGTGTGAAAAATGATATAGGATCTTGGCTGATAATTTAGATTTATATTTTGACGGAGGTCTAATTCAAATCCAATTTGATTCTAGACTTCTTAGATTCAGACTACGCTTCACACAGGGTCCTAAAAGCTACCATGATTTTGATTCTATGTTTAAATCTAGATCCTATATTTTTATAGGCCTACCTAGTACCTCTACATCGTTCGATCCATATCTATAGATTCTGACTACAGTTAGTCTATCTCTACATCTAGATCTTAAGGTTTAGTTAAAAGTCCTCACATTATAGCAATCTAGATCTAAATTTTATCTTTAAATCCAGATCCTATGATTTATCTACTTTATCCAACTAAGCTTACTTTCCTTTACTGATTGATATGTGGAAGAAATATATGTAATCTAATGTAGATCTAAGAAAATTCAATGTCTAGATATTTTGAGATCTAGATAAAGATTGAATTTAAAAAAAACTGATGAAATCTTGCAGTTGCAATCAATAGCCTATATAAAATCTCAGAGCTTCGGAAACCTTTTATTTCAGAGGCAAGCCATTGAGACTAATGAGAGAATGAGCAACTGAACACGAGGAAGTACAGAATAATAACAATGATGCTTTTGCAAATCTCATCCTGCAAGAGGCCATATTTCGTTTAAACTTAATTTTCTTTTATTTTTTCACTCCTTTGAAAATAAAAACATGTTTGTACAACACATTTATGTTTATAAAATAATGATAAATTGTTTTTAAAAAGTTATCTAAATCAAAAATTCGAAAACACTGAAAACATTGTAATTTATAATGTTATTTGGTTCCTTATAGCGAAAAAGGCAATTAAAATTGAGGGATTAATTAAAATAAAAATATAAAGAACTTTCAAAAGCATTTTTAGCCTAAATCCAAAACTTTTTAACATTTTTTTTTATCACCGCGACACCACTGAACTTGGCAGATCATACATCAGTAAACTTAATCACTGTATGTTGAGTGGTTTATAAGGAGATAGGGGTCAAAGAAATCAAAGTTGCCTTTTATAATATAGATACGCACTCACACACATGTATATAGGGAAATCATGGCATAAGAAGTTACAGTCAGAGGTAGAATCCCACTTTCTGAAAGATCGGCTTTCTCCCTTCCCATCTCAGGGGAGAAGCCAGTCGCTTTCTCAATGCATTCTGACGTCCGGGCTAGTCGGACTGCCCTTTGCGCGTCTAGTAATGCAAGCTACAGTCAAATTTCTTACTCACATATTTTTTTTTTGCACAATGCAAAAGTGTTGTTTCCTTTTCTCTACTACTACCTGATTCAAAGTTTCTTTTTTGTTATTTTACCCTGGTCTAGATGGTTTGAGTGAGACAACCTTCCAACAGTATTCTGGCTCCTCAAAGAGGAAAGATAAAGGTAGAGAGGATGCAGGTGAAGAGGGAGGATCAAAGAAGGAGCCTGTACGCATTTTCCTTAATTTTAAGCGCTTTGTGTATGATCCTGATAAAAGCATGATCCAGTCCTGATACTGGTTTGCTAGCCTCAAAACTTTTTTGTAATTGTTTTGTTTGTACAAGGCTTTTATATCTGGAACAAGAACAGTCTAATTTCATCTTGAAAACAATCATTTTCTTTTTTGATTCCATGAGCATGATTGTTCTGTGACATAATAATGTTTCAAATCTGTTATAAACCGACAAGCACTAGATTGAGTCACGATTAATCATAAAACAGCTTATTTTTAAAAACAAAAAGCTAAACCTTTGATATTAGTACACACAAACAGGAAGGTTTGAACTACAAGCGAGAGGTGAAAACTAGGCTGACACAACACTAGCAACCAAAATAGGAATGATGTGCTTTCAAAAAAATAACAGAAGTTATAAAAAGATCTACTCATTGTTTCCAGTGTCATACTAATTTGCTCTTATTCAGAGAACAACACCCTGATTTTTTTTTTCACTTTCCATCAGATCCTGAAAGGGAAGAAATATAGGTTGAAAGTAGATGTGGGCATCAAGCTAACTCAGACTGTTGTGAATTTAGGACTGGTATGCGCTAATCAATAGTGGACCTGTTTTTAGTGACAGGAGAAGGAAAAAATTTTAAGGATGTGAAAAACTTTTTTTTTTCAGTTTCGAGAACTTAGCTAGTCAAGGGGGAAAACCAATATCAGATGTAGACACAGGCAAGATGTTCCTCCAGTGGTTTTTGTATGCCTTTCCTAAATCTGCAGTATTCTCTCCAGATAAAAACATTTTAATGCACATTGGTGGCTACATCTGAAGGGAACTAACCCTTATACTGTGCAACCAGTGTGTACTTATTTTGACAACTACCAATACTTCATGTTTTTGATTGTGCAAAAAATTTCACAAAAGATGACACTGGGCTTATAATGCTTTTTGCAACTCTGAAAGAAGTATTAAATGAAGCATTACACACCACAGGTGTTAAACACTACCTTATCAGGAAAGCTATGGAAATCACTCAACATGTCTACCTTTGCTGCCAAAGGAAAAAAATTGGTCATTTGTTTTCTAATAATCGCTTGCAGAATCTAATTAAATGCCTGAGCAGACTATTTGCTGCAGAAAGCAAAAAAAAGCAAAATTGTTGAAAGAGGCAAAGTTTAAACACTAATAGGGGGGAAATAACTTAGTCCGGAAAACTTTATCAGTAATTTTGTGTACTTCAGATTCCAAACCTTTTTGTGTTCCTCCCCTCTCCTCTGGGCCATCTTTCATTACTTAAATTGTCATTTTTTTTTCTTTGAGCTATGCTCGAGATATAAAACTGAGAAATATTTTACATGACTATAGGCTTACATAGTTATTATTTTCTGACATCAGTTTTTCCTTAATGCTAGAAAAATAATCACTGTTTTTAAAAAAATCTCTGGCCGTTACCCACTTCAAATTTTATGGATTCACTGGTATTTAATTGGTGTGGGAAAGTAATCCACTCTAGATCTTATTTAATTGAAGAAGTTGACTCCATTTTTTCTTGTGGAATCTAAATATTTCTACCAATTACAGCTGATAATACTTCATAGTTGTTATTTACCATGCTTAATGTCAAATGGGCATTATTTCTTCCCAAGCTTTAAACAAGTAAAATCTACCCTACTGTTCTTTCTACTTTAGTTGGAGGTATGGTCCTCACGCACATAGTTCCGCAATTGTTTTCAGGGTTAACAGAGCCCAGTGCTCATTTCGCCTGTCAGCCGTTCCAACCTCCCTGGCACAAACAGGTGGCTGCCAGTGCCATTGATTTATGAAAGAGCTCTATTTTACAATATACTCACACGTCATCTTCTCCTTTCTTTCTTGCAAAACAGTAAGTCTTTTTTTACTGATGATTTAGTGAATGAGACCAAACTCTCTAGCCCAGCTCTCACTTTCTCTTACGCTCAGCTCAGCTAACACTAACAGTCTGCTAGACCTTGTGACTACAAAGTGCAAAGCCAAACAAATGTTGCATCGTAACTTTCAATAAATCGCTCATGTCATCAACTTATACAATGGTAAATTTGAGAAACATGTTTGGTCAGGGCTTATATGAATGTTGATCAAGTTTTCATCAAGCTTTTTTAAGAGAGAAGAAGAGTGGCTGAGTTATGTGTAGGTAAAGAAGGAGAACTTTATGAAAGATACTTTAAAGCACCATATCTGCTCCTGCTTTTTAAAGCCTCAATCCTGTTGGCTATTTTGACCCCAGTATTTTTATTGTGCCAACCTGAAGTTTCAGTTTATATTTCAAATGAGGACATTCTCCATCATAATTCACATTAAAAATAAGTTTAATATCGGTGAGGGGGCTTTTTGCTTTGGTGTTTTTTGTTTTTTTTTTCATTTTCTTTTAGTTTCTTCGTGTTTTTTATCATCTGAGATGAACTATATGTACAGGTAATGCTTCAGCACAGCTTTCTACACATGTTGCCTCTGTTGTCTTTCACTTTGTCATTAAAAAAAAATCGTTTATTGATTAGAAAAATAGAGAAAATGAGCATGTTACTTAAGATAATAAATAGTAAATACAGTATCCTTTTCATACATTTTCCAATATTGTGCTTACAACCAGTGAAAAACTTATGGATACACATTTCTTATAAATGTGCTGTTGTGAAATCAAATAAACAAATCAATTTTTTTTAAATCCTGACTGAAGAGATATCAATATTTGTCACTTTAGTTTTCATTTGTGTACAAATCTAGGTTATCCTCAATTATGATCTGTGACCTGTAACATATATATATAGTTTTATAAAAATGGTTAGTTATTTCTGATTTTGAAGTCCTGCTTATATTTTCCTATAATGAATGCTTTGTTTTATTTTGCTTCATGTATTTTATACTGTTTCAGTCCTTAAACACTTCTATTAATGGCAATTCTTTCGAAGACAACTTCTTCAACCAGTAATTATATTTTGGTGTTTCAGGAATAAAGATTTTATGCACAAATCAAAAAATTTTATATAGATGGTTTACTTTATGTGCATAGATCATTTTTATAAATGTGTTGTTATTTTTATTTTGAATATTTTTTTTTTTGGTGGTGGTGGGGGGTTCTTGTCCTTATTGCCTCATTGCTCTGGATATCTGTAATGGACATAAAATAGAGCAAACATTTTTCCTCAACTTCATCAGTTTTGGAGTTTCCCCAAAATCCAGGATGCAATTGCTCAACGTTCTTGATTCTATTCTGCTAATGGGGATTCTCTAAAAATGAAGGTATTTTGGGTCATAATGACTTTATCTTTCTTCTCTTTTTAACTTCAAAAAGCACCTTCTTTTATGCATAGCATGGTCAATATTCACAATTAAACTGTGCTTTAACTGCTACATAAGTCTGATCACAGTATGAAACATCACTGACTGATGTCACCTGACTCAAATTGGGCGAGAAAGAAAAACATAAACATGATTCAAATGTTCAATGTTTATGTAAGCAGTTCTCCAAAGAGACGCTTTTTTTTGTGCTTTATTTGAGCCCAGTATTTTTAAAGTTCATGAGTTATGGCCTTTTTATTGGTCAGGATAAAACAATTTGAAATGGAAAAAAATCATGTAAAATTAAAAGTGAAAGTATTAAATTGCCTTGACATTTTTGTGTCTCCGCACAAGTTTGAATCTCAGCGACATAACTAAAGAAGGAAAAAAGCAAATGTTGTATGGATGCATCTGAGAGTCTGGACCTAGGTATGGCTCAGACTTTGGTCAAATTATTGTAAAACTCAATTTCACTGTGCTTGCCTCACCTCAGATTTGGACAGTAAATAAGGTTATAGTGAGATCAGGCTAGAATAGAACACAAAAACCACAATCTCCTCTTCAAACATGATGGTATTCAAAGAGACAATTGTAATAAATGTGATCATCACAATAATAACTAAGCTGATAGAAACAGAAAAGACAGGTGTGCCAATTCACAAGCTTAACAGCAAACTAAAAATCTAAGTTTTGATATTATAAAAAAAAAAAAGGCAATAGCTACAAACAAAAAACTAGTCAGAGCAGCTGCACAATTTGGTAGATAATTTAATACTTAGTTATCATGATTTCATAGATGTTATTATTCCTGTCAAAGTAGCCTCTACAACCTATGCTTTCTCAACATTTTGTTTAGGCTAGTTACTTAGTCTTCGCGTATTTATTACTAAGAGACGAGAGCTAAAGAGGCAGAGAGAGAGAGAACAAAAACCGGATATGTTGATAACATGAGGGAATGATGCAAAAAATCACACATGATTGACTAGTAGATAAGTTTTTGATATCTGTATAAGTCATTGATCATAATCTAAAAATAATATTCACAGAACTTGTCTTGGTCTATTCACACAAAGGCTTGTTGAACAAACCTATTAAAATTCATGAAAAAACCTATTAACATTCATGCAACCAAAGATACTGACAATGTTCTCCACTGCAATAATTTAATATTTATGTTTCGACATAAAAGATTTTTTATGTCCATATTTTTTCTGTATTTAAGGTATTTTGGTATCTGCAATGAAGCATAATTCAGTGCTTTGCAATGTGGAGGCATAATCCATCTCCGTTTTAAGTATCCAAGACTAGGAGGAGAGAGTGTTGGACAGGTATCAAACAGGTATCAAGACCTTCAAATGTGGAAAGTAATTAGTTTAAGCCTTTAAGCACAACCGACAGCCTGTAATATATATATATATATATATATATATATATATATATATATATATATATATCTCTCTCTCTCTCTCTCTCTCTCTCTCTCTCTCTCTCTCTCCTTTCCTTTACTAGTTACTTTTCTCTTGCTATTTATCACTTTCTTACCCTTCATTCAACAAATCCAAAATAACGCAAATTTTGTCATTTTTTATTTTTTTTCACAATATAAGCAACGAACGATGGAGGCTACAGTGGCTCAACTATGACGATTTCCCTTATCACAACAGCACTTACAATGCTAGGGGATCATGCAGGGAAGATTTCTCACACTCGTTAAATTATATTGCAAAAATAATACAAAGAATATAGACCAAAAATGTGTGTAATGTTAAATTTCTGCATAATGAGGCTTTATCACAAATGCATAGACAATACAACAAATCAATATTTTTACCTGCATAGCTTGCACACTGTCAGATAAAAAAATCTGAGCAATAAAAGAAGCCACATATCTCAAAGCCATTCTATTAAAAATATTCTCTCACCCTTTGAATGTGATGCATAATTTTGCAAAGATCAAACTAGGAAAATTCACCTGTATCTGATTCCATATAACTATAAGCAGAACATCTCACTATTGAATACAAGAACGTTGAGTAAGTGGAATAGCTTTGAGCCTACCTGTTCTGTTCAGCGCTATACTGCTTTTGATTTTGTTTAAAATTTATTTAAAGAAAATATGAATGATATCAGTTTCGTGAGGATTTGTCAATATGCCATTACGGCAATGTGAAGAAGTTTTAAAAGACAAATGTATCATCAAACAGCTAATAGAAATGTTTACATCAAAGAATGAGATTACATAGACTACATATGGCTGTACCATAATCAACCATTCCTCAGATAAAACGGAGCCAGATAAAGAGCATGAAGAACAAAGATGTCTAACTATCACAACATAAGATGACTATTTTCAGTGGGAACATAAAAGCACAAAAAAGTGTTGAGATGGAAGTCACTTTGGCTTGTCTCTTTCTCACTGCATCTCTTTCAAGATATGGAATTGCATTATTTTCTGCAAATGTGCATTTCTGGGGGCATTATTTATCCCATTATTTTAATTATAATAATGAAAACAAAGAAATTTGGCATGGTCAGTGTTGCCAAAAATACTGGTGAACAAAAGATAGGCTTGATGTGCCAAGGCTGAGAGATAAGCAAATGCAATGAGAGAACCCCTTAGATCACAGCAATATTACTATCTTTTAAAAAGCAAAAAAGGATATGAAGCATAAGATCTAGGACAAAATTTGATGCTGACTTGGATCTCAATTCAATGATATTGCTACTTATTGCCATAAAAAAATCCCTTATTTTTTAACACATGCCTCATTAATATTATGACTTAAGACAGATTTATAAAATTTGATGTACTGTTCATTATGATAATAATTAACTGAAAGCTGATCAAAGACAGCCAACATGGGGTAAGATAAAACAACAAAATCTCTATGATTTGTATGACCACTGACTGGGATGCAGAATCAGTGAGGTCTCTCCACTATGGAGTCTGAGTTATTCCGAGATCTGCGACTTGCTTTACTGGGGCGCATCAGTTCTTGAATGTGCTGGACAATCAGATCTATGGCCACTGAGTAGGGTACATGAAATAAAATTAAGTAATCGAGTATAAGTTCTCTTTTGGGCTGATTTGCATTGTAGAAAATTAGAATGTAAAATTTCTCTAATATCTCTCAATCATTCTTTCATTTGAATTGGGTCTGTCAGCCAAAAAAGTTACACTGAGTTATTTAACTCTATGTTTGGGTGGTCATACATAAACTTTTCTTTGCCTTTCTCATATCTATTTGCCAAAAAAGTTTTCCTCCTTTTCCAATGCTTTTTAATAAAACTTTGAAACAGCATGATAAGTAATAAATTGACTTTAAAGACATGGAAATCCAATTAAATTTAAAAGGAGGAAACCTGTGTCACTGCTTCCTCTGAATACAATCATTTGGGTTCTATAAGCTTAGATCTAGATCTAAGCTTCAGCTAGTTTAACTTTAATTTAGGAAATGGGAACATAACTTATGATGTTGGGAGATGATTTTATTTTTTTCCTTGCTTTTTGTTAACATAGCATACATGGATACATCAGATCAGGCAGATCTCAATAAAGTAAAAGTTATTTCTGTACTTTTCTTGATAAGGCTTTGTATGGAAAGATGTATAACTGTGCTTCATTAACTACCCCATTGCATTTGACAGAGCACGACATGATGAGATAATAACACAACTAACACAGTTGATTATAGCCGGAAAAGATCTACAAGTGATCAAAAATAGACAGCAGCAATGTCAGTTGACCAGGAAATCATCTCATTTTGAAAAAAAAGCGTGGTGTCAGACAAGGATGTGTGCTTTTCCCAGTGAAATTTTGATGCAAAACCCAGAGGGATACCCAGGAATTAAAGGGGAGCACAATGTTAACAATTTGAGATACACTCATGGCATTTTGTATATATTAATTGCAGAAAATAAAGAAGACCAGTATCGATTATAACAAACTTAAAAAAAAAACTCAGGGTACACTTAAAAATGTTAAAAAGCGTATGTGATGAACACAATGATAAGCCAATGGGTCAAAATAGACTGAGGGTAAACTAGAGGGCTAAAATTGAAATGATAAATCAATATTGTAGTAAAACTGAAGAACAAAGTGTAAGTAGATGTAGGTGCACATTTGAATCATTCAATTCAAAGCAAATGCCTGAGCTATCTGAAACAGAAATGAAATGAAGTTATCAAACAACACTTACCTTGGTGAGTGATCTGCACATTAAAATAATTCAAGATGTAATACATTGAAAATAACCTGTAAATAGGGAAATAAAACACTGAGCTCTCGAGATTAAGTAGCCACACAACTAGTGGTTCTGAGCCCTTCAGGTCATTTCAATTCAGCTGTATGCTATGAATAGGCAAGGAAATAGCACATGTAAATGTTTGGCAACCTCTTTTGGCCATATGATGAGAAGAGAGAAACTAGCAAAGCTTGTGAAAACTGAAATCTTAGAAGGAAAACCCAGCACTGTAAAAAAGAAAGAAAAAATGGACTAACAAGGTGGCTTAATGTAAGACAAGTAACAGATGCACCAAAGGCAATGAGGAATAGTGATGTGTGGAAGATCAAGATCGCCTATGCTAAATAGTAGGCCACTGATTGATGTTCAAACAAAAAGTGCCTAGCGGCGCCTTGCTTTGCTGCCTATAGTATTACAGTGAACCTTGCATACTAGGGTCTGACAGCATTTCCTCGTTGAACCCGAGGTCTCGTTGGATAAAAGGTAGCTTTTAAATTGAACAAAACAAAAATGGCTTAAAGGGACAGAAACTACCCAACGCTAAACTTTAATTAGGTACCTCCATATTATATTGTTCAACCAAATGAACTGACATGGCTAAGCGTTGAGGAAGTGAAGTTTTGTTTCGCACACACACACACACACTCTCTCTCTCTCTCTCTCTCTCTCTCTCTCTCTCTCTCTCTCTCTCTCTCTCTCTCTCTCTCTCTCTCTCTCTCTCTCTCTCTCTCTCTCTCTCTCTCTCTCCTCTCTCTCTCTCTCTCTCTCTCTGTCTCTCTCTCTCTCTCTCTCTCTCTCTCTCTCTCTCTCTCTCTCTCTCTCTCTCTCTCTGTCTCTCTCCTCTCTCTCTCTCTCTCTCTCTCTCTCTCTCTCTCTCTCTCTCTCTCTCTCTCTTTCTCTCTCTCTCTCTCTCTCTCTCTCTCTCCCTCTCTCTCTCCCTCTCTCTCTCTCTCTCTCTCTCTCTCTCTCTCTCTCTCTCTCTCTCTCTCTCTCTCTCTCTCTCTCTCTCTCTCTCTCTCTCTCTCTCTCTCTCTCTCTCTCTCTCTCTCTCTCTCTCTCTCTCTCTCTCTCTCTCTCTCTCTCTCTCTCTCTCTCTCTCTCTCTCTCTCTCTCTCTCTCTCTCTCTCTCTCTCTCTCTCTCTCTCTCTCTCTCTCTCTCTCTCTCTCTCTCTCTCTCTCTCTCTCTCTCTCTCTCTCTCTCTCTCTCTCTCTCTCTCTCTCTCTCTCTCTCTCTCTTTCTCTCTCTCTCTCTCTCTCTCTCTCTCTCTCTCTCTCTCTCTCTCTCTCTCTCTCTCTCTCTCTCTCTCTCTCTCTCTCTCTCTCTCTCTCTCTCTCTCTCTCTCTCTCACACACACACACACACAAAAGTCTCAGTCTCACCCTCATTTAAAAAAAAAAAATAATTTGTTTCCTTCTTTGCCTAGATCTTCACTTCCTCTCTATGCCTCGCTACTTTTCTCCCTGTCTTTGCACATTTGTTTTCCTGCCGAAATGCCTTGCACCTAGCAGTAACACTAGGTTTGGATGCCCAGGTGGCTTTTTTTTCTCCATCTCCCTGTCGTACTGGCCCTTCCCTTTTCCTAGATACACCCGTCCGCGCGCACACACACATACATCTTCAATCGCACATGCTCGTGGATATTTTACGTTTTTTGCCCGTGGATCTAATTTTTATTGCTGCCCAGACAAAGAGCTCGACATTGTAGTGTATACGGGAACTTTTAAAGTGGTTTTATTCTTCTATTGAGGCCCAAAACAGCCTTGTTTCATCTCGCTTATCCAGGGATTGGTAAAAGTGACACTTGTTGGATCCAAGGTTAATTTATTGAGGCAAAGAGGAAAAAAAACGGACTTCGTCAATCCCTCGTTGAGCCCGAGGTCTTGTTGGGTCCAAGCTTGTTGAATTCGAGGTTCACTGTAATTAGATTGGGATTTAACAAAATTAGTGTAGTATTCTTATTCAGATGCCCCTACTTAGACCTTGATGAGCCATCTCAACCTCTTTTTGTTCTTCAACATTTAGCTAAGGCTTAGCCATAAAGACTGAACATTTTACTTACCAACATTGTCTGCTCCTCTTGGAATTATGACATCTGCATATTTCTTGGTCTGAAAAGTCACAAACAGTATCAGCTAATAAAGGAACTTAAAATGATGATCATGTTTGCTAAGGTAATTGGTCTTCATTGTATAAATAATCAACTTAGTATTAAATTCAGAAAAATTTCAAACAACAATCAACTTCGTGAAAAATCATAGGAGGTATTTGCTATCAATGACGTAAATGATATTGATTTAGCCACGAAATATTTGAAAATTGGTTGAAAATAATGTAAACTAAAATGGCTTCTTTAGATATTTTATCTGGTCTCATGAAATATCATTGGACAACTTCTGTCCCCCTAATCTCCCAACTGCATTTTTAATTCTTTTAAGGACTCTTGTTCAATTTTTAGGCATGACCTCATTCTTTTTCTAGAATTTATTTACCTAAAAGATAAAAGGCTTTATGAAGATCAGGTTAGGGAATTTCAAAGGCTAGAGTTATAGAGAAAGCAAGAGAGAGATTGAGAGGGATACAGAGAGGGAGAGGGAGAGAGAGAGGGGGAGATTTTATTATTTTTTTTCGTCCCGTAATTATAAAGTTGTGTGCGCATTTCGTTTTAGACCTTGTATTATACTATTTATAGACCCACACGCGTCCTTTTGGATCCTTTATAATTACCAAGTTATCCTCCAAGTGTGGTGATTTTGCTTTCTATTTAGAGAGAGAGAAAGACTCACTGGCAAGCAGAACTCCTCAAATGCTGGTTTCACCAGTTGCACATACTGGCTGAGGATTTGATCAAGCTCCCGTCCACGTTCCTCAATGTCTCTCAGCACTATCAGAATACACAGCAAATAACTAAGTCAAAAAGGATCTGTTTACCTTAAAAAGTTATTTTAAGAGACATGTTTCTTTCCAATGCGTATTGATGATATTACTTGCGTTTTTGCAGCTTGAACACTACAAGGTGATCTTTAGCCTCTTTTTATATAAAGACAAAGCATAGAGTATGATAGAAAGAAAAATATAAAAAGAGTAAAATTAAAAAGGTAGACTGAGGAAGAGCTGAAACAGAGATAGTGGAAATTAAAATTCAAGCTGTAGCATTACATTTGTAAAACTAAAAATAAGATGTTTTAAGAAAAGCTTTCCCACATAAATCTTCAAAGCAGTTTTGAAGGATTTCCTGACATATCATTACCAACCAAGACAACATTCAGAACACACAGGATAGCAGTATAAGAGTAAGACACAGCAGGTCACTCTAGAAAATGACAAAATATTACATTGCTTATAATCAGGTAATACTTTTGCACTTGAGTAGGGTGATTAAATCGTGGGCTGAGAGCCAGAAATGACTATGTCCATTTTTCCCAAAATACTGAAAATAGCACCATTGAAATGACCATGCTTTGTTTTGTCTTGTCTATCTTCATTATTTTGGACATACTAAGAGTTAAAATTTATCATTTTTATCACAAGTTGAAAATCTGAAAAAAAAACTTTAAATCTATTTTTCCCAAACATCAAATTCGGAGATAGTCATTTCTGGCTGTCAGCCGACAAAATATGTATACAGAACCATTCACAAGGATTTGAACCATTCATTAGGATTCAACAAAGCATTTGGCAGAGCCAGTATTGGAACCCTGGAACTCCTGATCTGATTGCTTGTCTCGACAGTACAAGACGAAACTATCAAAAATTAAATCAGATTGGTATTTGTGGATCATAAGCACTACATCATCTTTTAAACATTTGCGAAGAAATATATATTGAAAACTAGGGAATTAGTTTCAAGTAAATTTAGCTTTTCGGTATTTGAAGGATTTTTATTAAAATAATAGAGTTTTGTTGGATATTAAATGTTAAAGAAAACGTTAATACCATGCATAAAAGTCCATAGTCAGACAAAATTCATTTCACCCATGAAGCTTAAATGAATGTACATCCAATAAGAGTTGATTTTTTTCCAACTTTTAGAGGTATGGCATAAAAAGAACTCTAAAGCTCAACTCTGAGGTGTTTGCTCAAAAGTAAGAGTCACATAGCCTTCTAGGATGGAGAGTGAGTTGCACAGCAACTCTAAAAATTGGATGAAACAAAGAAGTTTGCATTTCAAGTCCTGTGACTGTATCCTTCAATGTAACATCGACCTTGAAACAGAGCTTATGCAGTCTAGCAAAATTAAATTAAAGCTGCTCTGAACTGGAAGAGTGTTTTGTTCCAAATTTGTAAATGTCAAGTAATCTTCCTAATGAATTAACACTTCACTATTCATTCTCAACTTACCTTTATTATACATCATCTTTAATGATTAAAAATTATTAAAAGCAGTAAAAGACATAACAGGAAATTAGAGTACTTAGAATCTCATAAGAGTTGTAGTTGTTTGTAAAAGTGAACTGAACTGATGAATAGAAGATTAAAATTCATAGCATTAGTATCAAGCACATTAACATGATGCTACACTGACAGGATGCAAATGAATAATAATGATCGAATGAATTTTTACGTTTCTCTTGATTCATACATTGTTTATAACCATGAGGTCTAGCTCCACTCCTTTTATCAAGCACTGAGCTTGCCTAAAATGTTTCCTTTTTGACAGAAGTAGATTTTTACAACGCTCATGTATTTGTCATCCTAATAGAATATTTGTCAGTAGCACAAAAATATGCTGGGTTTTAGATTGTTCAACTTGGAAAAAAAGTTGCTCTGTGCTTATTTTCAAGCTAACATCCCTACTATGAAGATTGACATAAAGCTTTATGACATCCAAAGCAGCAGTAAATAAGCTTTTTCCACATGAAGCCTGAAAATGTTCATTGATGTTGAGGACTGCATGCAAGAACATAATGTTAAAAACTGAACCTCTTCGTGACAAGCGTATGTCTGGATCTGTGTCTACAAAGAGTCGCATGTTGAACAGGTCTCTGATCTCAGGGAAGTAGAAAACAAGGATGCCTTCAAAGAGGACAACATCTGAAGAGTTGATGATCGTACATGACGTCGGGGACCTGAAATCACGCAGCCTTCCATGTACGCACATACCAGTACATGATGTTGACAGATGGGAGGTTAAGTGCGAGAAAAAAAAATGTAAAAATGAACAATGACAAAAAAAGTGTGATCTGAAATCAACAAAAGTAACTAAATGTGAGTGAAGTACAAAAAAAAAATAACTTGATGAAAGCACTTTAGACTTGTAGTACACCTTTGCCTACTTTCAAGTTTTGTTTCCACCTTCTAATTCCATACTGAAGAATCATATAGCAGTAACAACAGCTCTTGGTTAAGCAAAAAAAATGACTGGTTTGATGAAATCTAGTCCCACTCATTCACACAGCATTATCAAGTTATGCAATACAGGAAATTTATCCTGCTTTTCCTAACTACCCCATTCAATTACACAGCCACTAAATAGGTAACTTCATTTGGTAAGCATGCATGTTTGACATGTCCAATTCATTTTTAGAAAAAGCATAAGCACATAGGAGCATATGCCTGTAAATTTCTTTTTGTCACTGCATGGAAGACCCAATCCCGCTGATGAAAAACCACCCCAAATAGCAGTGAAACTGAGAAGCTTACATGTGATTACAGCCTTTAAAGACATGCGTTGATACTTGAACTTTTCTTGATTTCAAGGTTGCTCTTCTTAGCCTTTAAGAGTACTTTATTTCCCAATTTCTTAGGGGTAACAACAATGTGAGAAATAAAAAATATAATTTCATTGATGATATGCAAATAAAAATTCACAAATCATTACACATGAGTAAAAAATAAAGTAAATCCTGGGACTCTACATCCTGATTGAAAAGTTAAAGGTTTACTGATGACAAGCCGTTATAAAACAATGGAAAAATATTTCTAACAAAAACATGACTTCATGATATAATTGAGCCTCTGTAAGGATTTGTAAAACAAAGTGTTTTTAACCAGTAAGCATGTAACATTTTTTAGTACAATTTCACCTCCACTTTTACTTTATGTACTGCTACAGGTCTTGGTAAACATTATAACATTGAAGAACTAAATATTCTGAGTTTGTTAAAGCCAAGGTTTGGTCTATGTGAGTTCATTCTGTGAAAGGTTTTAATAAGGTTAAATCAACAGGAAAATAAAAAACCAGGGATTTTTCCTGGTTTGATGGAGTCTGAGATGGAATAATCATTGGAGCAAAAACAGATTGCTATAAAATAAAATTAAGTATGAAACCTGGCAAACTGGGATAGACAATCAAAGAATATTAAGAATATTGGAGAAAAAACAGATAGCTATAAAATAAAATTAAGTATGAAACAAGGGAAACTGTGATAGCCAATCAAAGAATATTAAAAAGAAAATACCAGTCCTTCTTAAAAACTGAGATCAATGGAGCAAAAACAGATTGCTATAAAATAAAATTAAGTATGAAACCTGGCAAACTGGGATAGACAATCAAAGAATATTAAGAATATTGGAGAAAAAACAGATAGCTATAAAATAAAATTAAGTATGAAACAAGGGAAACTGTGATAGCCAATCAAAGAATATTAAAAAGAAAATACCAGTCCTTCTTAAAAACTGAGAACAAAATGGTTTGAAGTTGTGGTTTTGGGGAAAGTAGGGGTTTCTCTTTTTTGACAAATGGAGAGGTCTGTGCTGGTTTCTTAAATTTCTGGCAATAAGATTTACTAGACACTAAGACAAAAAGAGTCTATGGGTCACTATTTGGGCGATTCATACAGGTAAGCACACTTTAAGTATAAACTGAAGATGTGACAGACCCAAGGTAAAAGCATGTTATTTCATCAAAGTTCTGTAAAAATCGTTGTATAACTTCACATTAATAGGTCATCTAAAAATCTACTTTTTTTCGTTTTTTGTGTGATTTCTACTATATCTATGGTATGTTTTACAAATATTTAAAGTAATTAAGGGTTTAAACATATACAGCAGGCTGATTGGTCAAAGCAGGATTTTAGTTTTTGCATGCTGTAAATTAAAGTACTGGTATCTTACCTTTTGTGGAGAACATAATCATATGCTGGCAGCTCCACTCGTTTGCCTGCTATCAAATCTTGAAGGGTTTTCAACATTAGTTCAGCATCAAAGGCATCTATACCAGAAAGAAAAAAAGTAGATAGTTGCAAAATGAAGTGAACATCAACATTGTGATAACAAAAGAGATGTAAAAAAAAAATGGTAAAAATATGCCTGAGGTCCACATGAAATACCTTAAAACTTTTTAATTTTACATGAAGCAAGGTGTTGATATGTCTCTAAAAAAGACAGCCTTCTCTAAGGTAAAAACCTCTGGCAAATTTGTTTTACACCAATTTATTATTTGTTTTAATTGCAAGGAATTCGCCACACAACATCATCAATGAGGAGACTCCTGTCTCTATATCTTTTGTAAATAGAGCAATTGTCACGTTGTGCTTTTACTAATATCTTTTATGCACGAAAAAGTTTGGAGGCAACATCTTTCATTTCCTTGAATTTTTTAATGCAATAAAGCAATCGTTTTGTTAGTTGTTGTTTTTTTTTTTTTGTTGTTGTTTTTTTCTTTGGTTAGAGTTTTTGTTTGTTTGTTGTTTTGTTTTGTTTTTTACATTTGTTTTTTGTTCCTTAATTCTTGTGGGGTTTTGCTATTGCTTTTTCTTTTATTTTGTAATTACATACTCTTGGTTTTTGTTTTGAAAATAAACTACAAATTACTGTCCGCCTCACACCATTAAAAAATTGTATAAAATAAATCATGATGCTTCTTTATTAATTTCATCACAAATCAATCGTTAAAACAAATTCAAGATAAACCTTAAAATGCACTGGCCATACAAACTTCTGAGATTCCAGACTTTTTTGTCCACTTTGTTTATTTAAATTACAAAGGAGAGAAGTTTTTAGAAAAAAGGAAGGAATGCTTCCTTCCCCACTCTTCCATATAATTTTTTTTTTAATTCCAAGTCCATAAAATAACAACTATTGATTAACCTAGTGCTTGTATAATTGGGTACAATATAAATTATGAAAATGTTTTCAATGCAATGCTCAAAGTTAACTTTCAAATAAAAAAAACAAAGAGCAACATATGATTTTAAAAATCAAGGGAAACTTAGAGCAACTTTGTATGACAAGAAAAGACTCTGGGGTTAGACTTGATACAAAAAAAACTTTCAAACCCACAAACTAAATGCTTGGGCTTGAGTGGACTTTCTAGTTTTTTCTTCAAATTTATTGCAGTAAAAAAATTTAACATGAGAATTGGCCACTCTCAAATGCTTCACATGTGATCAGCAGACTGACTGCCAAAGTATATAGCACTTTAATTTCAAAATGTAGTGCAAGCTATTTCTTGTCAACACTGCAAAAAAGCTAAAGTAATTGTTCCAATATCAAATTTTAAGAATGATGGATTTGAATCGATTAATTAGAAAGACTGGATGATCATTTTAATACCTAATGTGGGCTCAGCTTTGGTTTGACAACATTATGTATTTAATTGCTTTTAGAATTAAGGACAAATAAGCATAGCAGGAAAAAAAGAATGAAGTATTTAACAACATTGCTCTAAAGAACATTGATTGGGTGCAATTATTTTCAGGCGCTTAAATCATCACAGCAACGAAAATTCCTAGAATTCTCAATCTTTAGGTTTCGCTTTGATCTGCCTGGACTGACCATGTGCATCCCCATGGGACTATGATAATCAGCAATAAAACTGTCAGGAGGGAGTTAATGACCTCTCCCAACGTCAGAGCAGGGCAGATATCTGAGAAGAGTACAAGACCTGGAATTTGGGCTGTACTCCATACCCATATTAGTCATGATCTTATCCGTTTTTATTGGATATATATGTATTTTATAGTATTCATCAAGTTTTCTCCTCTATTCAAATTGTTTTTTTTTGTGTAAAAATTATAATAAGTGAGGTCTTTAGAGCTATTTTTGAAAAGGTGTGTAAAAATTTAAACTGTAGTAAATTATATTTTGCAGTAATTTGTTGATGTCACCTACAATTTTAATGCTTGTTTTTTTTTTGTTTTTTTAACCTGAAGAAAAACCTTGAGTAAAAATGATAACAAAAAGTATGCTCGAAAATCAATAAAAAAAAAAAGTTATGATGTTGGAAGTCAGCAGAACAAGTGAGGAAACGCTGCAGAGAAAATAAATAATCTGCTTCTCAAATATTTCCTACATCCGCATCTTACCATTGAGAAAGTTTCAGTCCTCTTCATTTTTTTTTATTGTTAAAGAAGGTAAAAGTCACCTATTATTATTATCATTATTATTATTATTATTATTATTATTATTATTATTATTATTAATATTACAAGTACAGAACCCTCTCTACGAACGGTACAATAATATCATAGTATGGCTTACCTCGCTCACCTATGCAGGACTTCTTTGTAAACCACATTGCTGGTACATACTCCATGGCCGGAATAGATTTTAAGGCTGTCTTTTGAGCCAACACGACTCGTGGCAACATAGAGTTGCCCATGTGAAAAGAAATCCTGTTTCAAATAAATGCCTACATGTGATAGAGTTTGACCCTGAGCTGTATTAGCAGTGATGGCAAAGGCAGGTCGAACTGGAAATTGCTTTCTTTTCATGTGGAAGGAAAAAATGTTGTCTGAGGGGATTATTGGGATTCTGGGAATGAATATTCGCTTTCCAGCATGGGGTCCACAGGCTGTTGTCACATCAATGATGTGGTCATGTAGATGTTCAATGACATATCGTTCTTGTCTCGGTCTGGTATTTCTGCACTAACAATGCTATCAATCATTTCTGTTGTTTTAGGCTTACATTCAGCATCCATGATGAGAAGGATATGCGCATGAGGTAGACCTCTATTCTGAAATTCTATTTTGGAAGTATGAGCTTTCACCCTCCCCAGTATTTCTAGTTTCAGAAGATCATCCATTAGCGTGTCAAACTTCAGCTTGAAAATTCTGCACGACAGATCTGGACGGTTGCAAGCTTGTTTCCCAGAATTGAGAGCTGCTGTGATTTCAGGCCACTTTGGATTTCAGGTGAAGGTAATAAAGATGTCCGGCTTACCTAAATGATTGCCATTGCATCCTGAAAGGCTTCAGAATAAAACCTTGGTGATCCATAGATTGTGGAGGGAAGAATAATTTGTACGCCAACATCATTTTGATCTCCAGCATGCACAGCATCCATCAGTCCTTCGTATTTTTCTGCCCTTAATGATTTCTGATTCCTCCTCACCCAGTCTAGACGCCCAGCTTCAATTTTCGCCCATTGGTCAACTGTGTATTACTGTGTCAGCTTGTTCACACTGAACATAATGTTGAAATCATTATTTCGAATTTGAAGACGGGATTTATAAAGTCTGCTGCTGTCAAAGTTTTGTTGTCTGTCTTTTTGAGTCCAAGATGCCATCCATCACATCCAGTGGGAAATAGCAAAACATAATGGAGAGGATCATATGATCTGTGATATGTGCTGATTCTCCATAGTTCTTGTCCATCTCCTGCTCTACATCTTAAAATAATGTCTAAATTTCCTGTCGCATCACCTGGTAAAAGAGCAGCAACTTCGCTGGAGGCTGGTAAGTTGTAAGTTCTGGCATGTCTGCCTTGAGGTGGTTTTTTATCTGCATATAAAACTAACTTGACATCAGACTGTTCAACTCTATGGCTGTCTTGAAAGACTTGACGTACGAAATTACAGAGTGTAACGTTGATTGAAGTTCTTGCAAAAATATGTCGATCCAGCTCTGCATGAGTTAATCTGTAATTCACTTCTGTATCGATATCAGAGTCATGAAAATAAATCTGACTGAACTTTGGCATTTCTCCTCGCTCAGGTAGAAGGTTGCCCATCCGATGGTACAGTTTCCCCTGGATGGTGAACGTTGGGTTGAATCCATCGTGAACATGTTCCTTACAGCCTATTGATGCCAAAGCAAGTGCATTGTTGTACATTCTTATTTGGGCCAGGAAAAGACGTCCACTCTGTTGCACATCATAATATTTCATGAGTTGAGGGGGAGGGATTTCGATCCTTACCTTGCCATCCTCGAGCCTTGAATCTATTTCAATTTCAGAGAAATCATTGGCAATTCGTCCAAGCCCAGTCATTTGGACGTTCTTCTTGACTCTAGATCTAGATCTGGATGCGTCCCGAGTCCTCAGATAGTTGTTCCTATTTTCTGTTTCTCTGTTCTTATTCGTAAGAGGCTTGCATACTTTGCGAGGCATTTTAGTCTACATCTAGATCTAATGCACGACTCCTGTACATAATCTGTTTAAACTCTTAGATCTAAAGCATTTTATTCTTCGCGCACCCCTACTGCACTCTGTAAGCGATCAAAACAATCCATATTTTGATGCAAGTTTTGTGAAACAAAATGAAAACAGCAATTCAAAATGTCGACAACGTTGATTCATGTTGCCGATTTTATGTTTCAATTAATGATGGAAATGGTAAATGTTTGGAGCTATTTTTGCTCTTTAAAAATAGGCCCACGGAACATTTCATCACTTTTGTTACACAATGATTATTTTTGTACAATTTTAGGGCTCCGGGTGAAAAAGCCTTTGTTGTGGACATTTTTGGCCCTAGCTCCATTATAATAAGATGATTATTATTATTATTACTATTATTATTATTATTATTTATCATTATTATTATTATTATTATTATTATTATTATTATTATTATTATTATTATTATTATTATTATTATTATTAAATTAAGGTTTATTTACATGTTATTGATTCTTCGTAGGCAAATATGGCAAAAAAGTAAAAGGAGAGAAAAAAAAGGGGGAGGGGGGGAGTTCAATATACGAGGGCAGGCTGATAATTAAGTTCCGTTTAATCATAACTTTTTAATTTTTCACAGCATATACATAAACAATACGTCAAACGAAAGCTTAATATCTCAGCTACATACTTAGCACTCTATTTTTCGATGTAGTCACCGTCGCGATCAACACACCGCCTCCAACGTTTCACTAGTTGGCTCACGCCGTCAGCGAAGAATTCAGACGGCTGTCCACGGCACCATCTGCGAACATCTGCGATAACTTCCTCATCATTGTCATAGTGATGGCCCTTCAGGTACTTCTTGAGTTGGGGAAACAAATAATAGTCAGAGGGGGCAAGATCGGGGCTGTATGCAGGGTGAGGTAGGGTCGTAAGTTCCAGCTGCCTTAAGGCGTCCTGAGTTTGGCGACTGGTGTGCGGGCGCGCATTGTCGTGTTGCAGGATTGAGTCCTTATCACGCCGAATACGTCTGAGTCGGAGTTTGAGAGCTCGGAGTGTTGAAATATATCGCTCAGAGTTCACAGTTTGCCCTTGCTCCAGAAATTCCATGTGGACCACTCCCTCCATGTCCCAGAAAACGGTGAACAAGACCTTTCTTGCAGAGGCAACAACCTTGAACTTCCTTGGACTTGGAGAAGTTTTGTGCCTATACTCCATCGATTGGGCTTTACATTCTGGATCGTAGTGGTGGACCCAGGATTCGTCTCCAGTCACAATGCGTTGCAGAAATGCTTCTCCTTCTGCATTGTAACGCTCTAAGAGTTGAGTACACATGTCCTTTCTCTGCGCTTTCATCTCTACAGTGAGCTGTCTTGGGACCCAACGGGCAGAGACTTTTCGGTAACCCAGTACAGTTGTGGCGATATGGTGCACTCGTTCTTTCGAAATGCCTACTTCATCTGCAATTTTCTTTTGTTTGACCCTTCGATTAGCTCTAATCATGCAGTCAACTTTCTCTCGATGAGCCGTGTCCGATGCGGAAAGGGGCCTACCCGAACGCTTTCGATCACGCAGAATTGTCTCTCTGGGGTCTTCCCCTTTAAAATTCTCACCCATTTGCGAACTGCACAGTCTGAAATGCACATTTCACCATAAACTGTCTTCATTCTTGCATGAATGTTTGCAGCAGAACATCCCTCAGCTGCCAAAAACTCGATAACAGAGCGCTGTTTGATGAGAAGGTCATTGGAAGTCGCCATTGTCTCATAAACATGGCTACCACATCATGTGTTGCGCGTCACTGCATTATGAGCACGAATGACGTCACACAAACTTGTTGTTATAGTTAAGTCTAGAAAAATGGTTCGTGAGTATATGTATGAAATTTTAGGTCGATGTGACAAAAATTGACCTAGTTATTAGCAAACGGAACTTAATTATCAGCCTGCCCTCGTATTTATCATGACAGTGAAGAATACGTCATCATATTTCATCTCCCTTTGTAATTGGGAGCCGAGCAAGTCTATACCACTGCAATGACCCCATCAATGCTCAGTAATCTGCATTATTTGATGGACTTTTTAAGATTGGGAAAATGTGGAGGTGCCTCTTCAGGTGAATATATGCAGGATGTGGGAGGATTTCATAGCAATTTTACCTGGTCATCTTAAATATTTGAAAGACCCTGTGTGCATGAAGAAGCGCACCTTTCCCCAAAAATCCATGTCTTTTTTTTTTTCACTAAAGTCAATGGGACTTTTATCATCCCACTTGGAAAAGTCTCTTGTGACTGTTTCACTATATTTATGGTACCCTTAGGTAGTCAGTTATGCTAAAATCACCATAGTTACAAAATCAAGATAGCGAGACCTGATAACTGTATCTTTGTTGTTTTTTTTTTGGTATGGAAGATTCAGAAGTGTTAGAAATACGTTTTATTCTCTAATAAATTATTCATAATAATATGTCACTCACGCATCGACTCCTTTCTTGAAGAAACTCTTTGCAAAACTCATCTTTGCTGCTTTTTTATCAGGCATAGGAACACATTCGTTGCAGAGCCCTTGCTCATGATGATATGATTGTGTCGAATTGTTTCAGTTGTGCAAGTGACCTGCTGCTTAGATTAATATTGTTCCTGTACAATTTCATTGACTTACAATATTTTTTTTAACACTTTAATCTTCTAACCAACAAAGAGACCTATAAATAAAAAAAAATTGTTCCTACTAAATTTAGCTTTTTTGCTTTTCAAATCTTTGGAGAAATAGAAGACTTTGAACCAACCTGGATGATCAAAGTTGTATAAGCCCTTCAAGGCACGCTTGTGTTCCTCAGGAGTGAGGTCTCTGTAGAAGCTATCCTGGCTAATGATGGTCACCATGCTGTTGTTTTCCAGTAGGAAGTTTTGACCTAGCTGCTCCATTATCTTACTGCATACCGTGCTCTAAATAAAAAGTAAACATAACTATTGATATCAGCTGAGTATCCCTTGGTAGATTGTTGATTGAAAAAAATTAATTCTTTTATTCTACAGGTTAAAAAAATGTACACTTCCTTTTTCATTTAAAAAAGAAAATTTAATGACATTTAAATGACAAGAGTGTTCTCTTTAAGGCACAAATTCTTTCATTTGTAAGTAGTTTTGATTTGGGGGCTAAGTGACGCATTATCAATTCCTCAATGAATTTTTTTGACTCTGTATTAGTTATGTGGATGAGGTATAGCTGGTTGCAGGTCAAGAAAGATTACTCGGACCCAGAAAACTAATCTAATGGGCTGATGTCAGTGGAACAGAACTCTCCTGCATGAGCTGCATAAACACTAAACAAGGAAGTTTTTTCTTTGATAAAAAAAGTTTGGCTTCATTGCAGTTTTATCAGTTATAGACCATTTTATTCATAAATGTATTTTATTAGTAACTCCCTGGTGAATGTCCAAACATTTTTTTTCATTTTTGACTTCAAGTCGAAAAAGATATTTTTTTTAACATTGAAATATAATTTATGATATTTGAAAGTTTATTAGCTGTTCTCAAGTAATTTCACTGAAGTTTTCCATGTCATACTGTTATAAAAAATTTGAATGATTGAAGTACATTTTAAACAATCCACAACAGTGATACCGTATGATTCAAAACAACAGGTAATAAAATTTTAATCATAACTGAAAATTTTTTGTATATCTTTCTCCTGAACCTTGCCAGATGCTGTCCCCCCAGCAACTCCAATCAGAAATGGTCGTGGTATTTTGTCCAATGCATTAATCTTAGATAAACCACCCCAGGCTGGAGAAGCCATCTCTGAATGTCTGGATATATGAAGGAGAAAAAAAAATTTGAGGGTCACAAAATGCAAGAAATTAACTGAGCAGCAATTAAAATTCATAAAACAAACATTCTACTTTCTTATTAGGAAATGCTCATGAGATACAAATTTACACTGGAGCACATCCTTTTCTTAAGCTCAATGAACTTTTTTTTTCATTATTTGATACATCATATCCACAACAAGGTGATCTAAGCACTTCAGCATATTTAAAAAGTCTTAGGCGGGCAGGGAAGAACAAAAAAATTGTGTAAAAACTTATTCAAGCTCACTTGGTGTACATCTAAGAGAAAGATGACCACCATTTTCTAAAAGAACTCATGAAATGGCTAAAAAATGAAGTCTTACAGTTGCAGATCCAGATATTTGATAAATGTTGATTTAAGGGCTCTCCACAGTCAACTGAAAGTTTTTGTTGATAGATGACAGAGAAAATTATTTATTACTACAGAGTACTTAAATTATTAAATGTCTAAAATATTTCCCTTTAGTTATAACTGGTTCATTTCACAAAAATAGACATTTCCATTGACTCATTTTTCTCAATTCCACATTATCAAGCTTAGTTGACTGACTTTAAGAAACTAACAATATTCTTTTCATCTGCGACTGGGCGTAAAAAATGACAAGAGAAGGGACCGGACAGATGCTATATTTGCCAAGTGCTATGCCTCTATCTATCTGGCAGGTTTTTTTCTTTTTTTACAAATTATGCATTAAAAATACATATAATTTCTATTTTTTTTCTCCCTATGTGTAGTTTCAGATGCTTAAGCAGTCATAATATCACCAAAGATTCCCACTACTTACTTGTTGGTACTCATAATCGACACCATTGAAGAAAAAAGAATGTCCTATTTAAGACTAACAGAGTTGTTTTGGTCAATTACAATGCATTACGGCTTGAGTCATGTGATTCTCTCATCCACTCCATACAATAAAGGACTGCCATTAATAGGACATTGTTGATTGTAAAGTAGGGCATTGATTTAAATTGCTGTATAGAGGTATAAATATCTACATTCTAGAGTCCAATGATAAGATTGAGAGATATTAATTGAATATGAGGTAAAAAAGAACAAAAATTAATGCCTTTAAGCCTCTTTGGTATATGAGCAATTAAGCTTTACATTAGACGTGGAATTATTTTGACTCTCTTTGTCTTAAAATTGTGCAATATCATAGAGAAATGTGTGAATTTATTGAAAAAAAAGATTTGGAGATACTTTTTTGGAATATTTTTGTGAAATGCTTGGTTGTCATCACCATAGAATGATCTTTCGGACGATACTGACGACACAAAAATTCAAATCTAGCTACCTTTGAAGCAAAAAATTCATACCCTTAATACCTAGAGTGAAAAAATAGATGTGTTATTATACATTAAAATATGATAGTTGAAATGAAAGACTCATATTTCATATATGAAATAAAATTCAATTTGTAAAATCCGGAAAAACTTCATCCAGAATTTCTTTGTCAGCAATTATTTAAAATTATTTATATTTAATGTTGAGCTGACTGCATTTGATTCCTAGCCAAGAGTAACAGTCTAGGATGCCTACAGTATTGATTAAGGTTCTAAAAATTAAGCAATGAGCATTTAGTCTTTCTGGATGTTACGATGACACAATTTTCTGTCATTGTAACATCTGGAAGATTGTGAAGAACTTGTTAGTTCACATATTGCTGCAAATAATTATCAAACTTAAAGGCATGCACTGATCAATTTACCCAACTTAGGATTGAAGAACAGTTAAAGATGGACATAGAAATAGTCTTATATACTGGTTGTCATCAATACAGATTGATCTTTGCTACTTCATTGATGACATAAAATGATTAAAGTTTAGCTACCTTATAAGCAAAACAAACTATACCATTATTGCTATAAGAGAGAAAATAGATGTTATCAGTCATTAAAATATGATAAATCAAATGCAAGACTCATAGTTAATGGTATAATGGATTTCAATTTTTATCATGATTGCAACATAGTGAAGAACTTGTTCCAGAATTTTGTGTATGGAGCTTTTAAACTTTTTTAAAGTTCTGTGTAATTTGGCTGCATTCTGATTCCTCACCAAGAGCTTGAGTCTAAGTCATCTACAGTATTGATAAGGAATATATAAATAGTTACACATTTTGTTCATCCCGATGTTACAGTAACATAATGTCTGTCATTGTAACATTGTGAAGAGTTTGTTCCAGAATTTTGTGTTTGCGACCTTTAAATACATTTAGGCTTCAATGTGAACTGCCTCCATTGTTGGTTTCTCAACAAGAGCTAGAGTCTAGTTCTACAATGTTGATATAGATTCAACAAACCAATCTGCCAGATGTTACAGTGACATAATTTTTGTCATTGTAACACCAGGAAGATTGTCAAAACATAGATTTACATCAGTTCACACGTTGTTGTAAATACTAATCAACCTGAAACTTTTCCCACCCTAGAAATAAGAAATAGTTGAAATTTGACTTTAAAAGCCCATAAGAAACAGTAGTAATGGACCTATTACTGTCATCATAACGTCGGAAGGACCATGTTAATGCCCAGTCTTTAGTATGCTTAGATTATCTAAAAAATAAAATGATACTTAGAACAAAAGCGCCCAAAACGGTTGTTCAGATTTATATGGAGCCTTAAATGCTTCTAGACAATATTGTCAGGACCTTTTTTTATGGACTTTATACTTCAAAGGTGATGATAAAAATCGAAATGAATGGCCCCTTTGACTATCGATACAAGTGTAGAATAAAGAAGGTTTTACAGGAAGAAAGAGGTCATTTCTGGTGAACTTGACAACAATGGTTTAGTCCAGAAAGTGAAAGTAAACAAGGAACTAAGTATATTCTGGACGTAAAAGTATGACATGAAATGACCTTGTCTGTTTTCAGAGGTCCAATCAGATTTAAGAGTTTGTATTCACCCTGTTTACTGTAAGGAAGTGAATTCTATTTTTAGCACTTTTTTGTAAAAGCATGTAGCAAGCTAGCTAGGCTTTTCTAACAGCTGATATGTTTTGCTTAAAATAAGCCTATAAATGACACAGAGCATAAGTTCAGAAGCACATATTAAAAATTAAATTTAAAAGGAATTGTGCTCTCTGTTAGTTCCGATTTTTAAGGGAAAGGCTACTGTATGACGAATAAAATGAAAAAAATATATGGGTTTTACCAACATAGTTAGCCACTTTGTAAAAACAACCCCTAAAAAACACTAGTATTTTATGTAAAAAAAAAATGTAAAGCAGTCACCAATTAGAACTAAGTAAGACAATGAACTAAGAAAAGCAATTATATTAGACAAAGATGATGTTTCACTTTCAGTTCTAGTTAGTGACTGCTTTACATTTTTTTACATTTCCGGAACGTCTTCAATCACCCCTGCATCTTCACTGATCCTGGAATTTATGCTGTATGTAGTGTTTCAAGAGTTGTGATCTAGCTTGTATAGTATTTAAGTGACATTTTTATTGATGAAATGGTAACTGATTCAACAGTTAATTGAACAGAATTAAATTATGTGATTTTAAAGTTACACCAAACTATACCTGCTATCTCCTTGGAAGAATACATTATCATTTTAGTTTGAAAATCTTTTTGAAATCAGAAAAGCACATGCTTGAAATCAGCGTACTAGGCTACTAATTTGACCTTTTGAGAATTGCTCATTATTTTGGAGGAAGCTTTTAATGAACTGCAACTTCACATCTTTTCAATTTTCAAGGTTCGAATCAACTTCTGGTATTCATTTGATAGCTTATTTGGCTATCTGTTACCAGATACTTCTGACTTCACTCAAAATAAAATCAGAATGTGAAAGAAACAATGGTTGATCTAGGCCAGGAATACTCTTCAGCAAAAACAATATTGGACCTCAATTACCTTCCCTTGGGCAGTAATCAATAATTGACAACCATAGTGAGAATATTTGAGCATAAAATACATAAAGACCATAATTTTATTTAAAAGGTCAACCAATAATATCTGCTATAGGTGGCATTTCAAAGATTTATACACAAAAAGCTGGAACTTTGAGCCATAGGGAATATTTTCCTACATAAAAAAAATCAAACAAAAAAGGGCTCAGCAGGCTTGAAAATTTCAAGGAAAAAATGTATGTGGTAATGTTTTTGCTTACTAAGAAACAAACAAAAGATTGTTTTTTGAAAAACTGGGTTAAGAGCTGAGGTCTTTATCTCAATTTTTAAATAAAGACTACTTCTAAAAAGAGATACTTTTCATTCTCTTGTATCCAAATCATTAATTTAAAGAAGTTCCACCTTCTGTTCAACCTTTTTGGCAATTGAGTTTTATATCTTTTAGCTTTCCTCATGGGTAAATGGTGATTCCAATACAAAATGTAGAGAAGAAGAAACCAGATGATGAGTTCCAACTAGAACCCTGACTAAAAAGGTTGACATGCTAGGTTGCCCAATGAATTGTCACAAAACACCTGCATATCTGAAATATCAAGCTTTCCAAGAGGTCTCAAGGCTATTATGATAAAACCTGATCATATCTTGAAAATTTAAAACTTCATTTATAAACCACTTTTGAATAGAACTTTTACCTTACTTTCCTCTGATAAAATTGTTTTATTGAACAAAATATGGAATAACATGTCTTTTTAAAACAAATAATTAAGAAAAAAAAGAATAAATCTTAACTTTACAGTAACAATGACTGTTTAAGTATTTATAAATTTGCATTAAAAATTTTCAGATTCATTTACAGCATGGGAAAAATGCAATAGATTGAGGGTCATGACACACTGTTCAGAACAAGTATGACCATACTGTATGCTAAAAGAATTTTTGTTTAGTTTTTAAACTTTTTTTTTTATTTTGTTCTTAGGACTATGCAATGTTGTATCATTGCCTTGCACAAATATTTTCTGCTTCGAAATTTTAAGTTGCTTCGTAGTTTTAATTTACATTAAAAAAATCTAGTTTTCTTTTTTAGTGACAGCTATTACTATGCAAGAGTGAATACAAAATTTAAAACTAAATTTAAATTTGACCCTACTCTCCAAACAATTTCCTTTCCTTTTGCATAAGAAGGCTGAGTAGATCTATCTAACATCATTCAATACTTTGATATTAACTGAATAAAAGAACAGAGATGCTACTCAAGTCTGAAAATTTTGCTTGAACTTTCCCCCCCCCCCTCCTCATTCCATACACACACGCACACCTACACCCATATTCCAACCAATCACTTCATTGACTCTTACTCCTAAATTTACTCTTCTACACCAATCTGAGTATGATTGTCCTCATCGTAGATATTTAACAGGAAGTTTGTAATTTTTTCTCATATTTACATTTTTCCACTTGAGATTAAGTTTACCTGACTGCTAGAAATTTTAAAATTGCAGGAAAAGTGGTATCTCTGAAAGAAGATTCTTGTCTTAGATCTAATCTAGATTTGCCAACAGATCATATCAAGCTATTCTTACGAAAAAAAATCAGCAGTCTCGAGGTGTAGATCTATTTAAAACTCACTTTCAGAGAGAAAGAGAGACAGACAGACAGAGAGAGACAGAGTTGAAATTTACCAATATGTGTACACAAGGTAGGGCACATGATGTTGAAGATGTAAGATGTACTGTCATTGAGCTAAAAGAGAATATTGGTAGTGATGTCATCAACTGAAAACTTTTTATAAAATATGCCCCAATTTCTTTAAGAAAATCATGTGCAACTTTTAAAATTTATGGTACTTTTCATAGTTTTTCAGTACACAGGTTAGTGCTTTGCATTAATCTTTGATAGTTAAGGAAAAGGAAGGACTTGAAGACTGGGTTGTTGAGGGAAAATTGGAGGTGAAATATTCAGAGCAAATTTTTGAGAATTTTGGTCATGGTTTGTTTTTGTTTTTTCGGTGAAAAATTGAGATAAGGTTATGGAGGGATTTTGTAGTGCTGCCCAAACAGTAAGACTTCCAGTTATTACTCATTTTCATTCAGAAGTGCCACCCAACAAATGTACTTCAATAATGAGACTATCTATAGCTGTCTAATTTGCGATTGAAATTGTAAAAAAGGGCTCGGTCTTTCTCCATAAGGAACGAAAAGTTCTTAAACAAAAGCCAGTTAAAAAACATAAACTATAATGCATTCATAACTTTACGTGGATCAGACTAAGACTGGATGATTAGATTAAATGTAATTTAAGTTTTTCTTCCTTATATGTAAATGTTTACAAACCTTTGAGAAAGTCTGGTTAGTTTGAAAAACGAATGAACAAGATTTAGGCCTACTGGGCTGTTATATTATTGGAGATTTGTACCTCCGATTTTCCGAACCATTTCAGAATGCTAAGAACTGGATTTCTAGATTCTCTATTCACTTAGGTGAACGTCTTATTAAGATATAGATCTAGTTAGTAGTTAATGTAGATATCTTGATGAAATCATCAGCTTTCTTAGGTGTGACTCCAAGATAATCTTCTAGAATCTAGATTCGATGTTAGTCTAGACCTAGATCTAGCTTCTAGATTTAGATCTAGATCTAGAATTTTCCGAAAAATCTACATTTAGATTTTTCTTCTTTTTCTACGAGTTAAAAAAAATTCGAGGCAAATTCATAAAAATAAATAATTCGCCTCCAAGGTTCCAAAACAGGTCATCCAGTGAAATCTAGATCTATACAAGACAGTATAGATTCTACATGTATTAGATCTAACCTTAGAAAGCAAACAGAGGTTGAAGGCTGGAATCATCGGTTCCTTAATAAGTTCGGTTCATCAACGGAACCGGTTGCAACCACTTGCCAATCGGTTCAATTCCAAGTATCGTTGCTGGATTTTGATGTTGGTTTCGGTTTTAAAATTAACCTACTCTTTGCTCCTCTTTTTCTTCCATGGCTTCGTCTCACAATGATAATCTTTAACTCGACATTTGAGGCTCGGTGGGATGTAGCTGGACTCATTTAAAAAAAAAAAAAACCAACTGAAGTTTATTTAAGATAAAGATCCAAGAAAAATAATGTGAGATATTTACATTTTGTTTCTTGATAAAATAAAGATAATAGTATTACAAAGTGCTTAATAGTTTGAGTAATCGCCTTATTACTTTGTTTTTTAATTTATTTTATTTTTTCTTTAATTTTATCCATTCATGTCACTAGGTTTTGAAGTATATCGTTGCGCTCATTGATCCCCAACAGTCATGCGTCAGACTGTGAAAGATTTGGAGCAGAAACGCTTGGGAAATCTCTAACGAGCTCAAATAATTAGCTTAGAGTTAGAGCTACGCTTCAGTAGGGAGATCGCAAACACCTAAAGACAGTGCCAAAATTGGTCCCAAGTCCCCATCCACCCATATGAGTTACCAAGGATGCCGACAATTAAGTTCAGCATCATATATTAATTTTAGAATGAAGTCCAACAGGCCTTTCGTAAATTCCCTAAAAAGGTTAGCATATCCATCAAAATAACTTCGCATGCGATCATTTAACGAACGACCGTGAACGTGACCAACGTCCAGGGGCAGACGGCGCTGAGAGTAGATCCAAATATGATGCAGCATACTTAGTGATCTAGAACTGGTAGTGACTTTTCATTTAGATTATTCATTGCAGATATTAACAAGATATTAAACCAAACTTTAAATGAAATCCGCCGGCATTTATGAGACCTAGTGGCTTTAATTTACATGTTATTGGTTAAAAACCTACTAGAATGTTCTTCTATCGTTTGATGTTAAGCATTTTATGTTTTAGATGGTACTGATAAAAACGCTTTCCTTATAACGCTTATAGAGAGAGGCACATAGAGAGAGAGAGGGGGGGAGGGAGATTAGGCCTATAATTATTCACTAGCCTACTTACCAATTTGAAACCCCCTGTTTGCGAGTGTATTATTCATATTAATTGATGAATGATTCCTGGTGTGTTTTGTTACCCGCTGCGTTCTTTGAGTTAATTTGTTCCAATGAATCACATTGCTTTTCCAAACATTTCCTGGACTGACCCTTTCTGAATTTTTTGAATATATTCTAAGCCTGAACAATCATGTTAGAATGTAGATCCTGATCATTTGACTTCATTGAATAAATACCTCTTTACACACTACATCCTTGCTTCATTCTATGAGACGATCGACGGAGTGAGGGAAGACTAACCATCTGTAAAAGGAACCCAAAGCTCTGTCGTTGAACAATCATAAGCTATCCCCACACCTAAAAAACAGCTTACGGTACATACAAATTGCTGAAAAATGTTCTTTCAAACAGCCGTGGTATTTTGTTGTGTTTTTTTTTTTTTTTTGGCTTGTATAGTCTTTATAGGAAATATGAGATAGGTTGACATGAACCTCGCGGTTTCGTCTGCAGTGAGATCAGCACCTTTGCAAGAAATCTTCCGGCGGTAAACTAGTTAAAATAAATCAACACTAAAAACTAGTGTCGTTTCTTAATCTTAAAACATCTCACCCATTGACATCGCCGTAACATGAATTAATATTATCTTAAAATGTTAAATAGTGGTGCAATGCTCTTTAATTGTATACAAGTACATGTAATTTGAAGAATAAATGGCTCAATTAGTTCGGGTTTGTTTGAGTTTTTTGTTTGTTTTTGTTTTGTTTTTGTTTTTTTGTTTTGGTTTTTTTTGTTTTGTCGCTCGATCGTGTGTTTTATCTTTTTCTTTTGCATCTAGTCATCACATTCTCTATAAGAACATCTCTTTGTTTGCCTTTCTTTCCATCTGTCTGCCTTACTCTCGCTCACACTCCCTCTCTGTCTCTCTATTCCACGCTCTCCTTCAGCGAGTTTTCTTTTTCTTTTTTTCTGTGTCTCCAGGAAAACTGAAATCTCTAAGTTTCTCTAAAAGGAGCTACTATACTGAGTAGAGGCTTTCCTGATATTTTACTTCAAAAGAAGTATGATGTGAAAAAAAGGTGAATGATAGAGTACCAGCACCCAAAATCAAATCATAAAAGCTCCTTGTAAATGTGGGATATGTACCTTTGGGCTATTGATAAAACAATGATAATAGTATTTCATAGTTAATAGTTTTATTAATCGCTTTATTTCTCCGTTAATTCCCCTCATTACTTCTTTAAGTCCACCTTTTCTCGTCATTAAGTCTTGAGTTTAAGGTATAAAGTTGTACTCAATGATCCCCAGCAATAATGAGCCAACGTGTGCAAGAGTGGGAGCGGAAACGCTTGGGAAATCCCCGACGTCAAAACCGAATGAATCGGCTCAGTTACGCATTGGATACGTCAGTAGGAGGATCGTACCCACCTGAAGACAATGCCAGAATTGGTCCCAAGTCCCCATCTTTCCATTTGAGTCACCAATGACGCCCGCAATTAAATTGTGCATCATATACTAATTTTAGAGTGGAGTCCAACACGTAGTAGGCCCTCCGTAAATTACATAAAAAGGGGTATCTCTTAAATTAACTTTACATTCGACCATCTAACGAACGACCAGTTTGACCAACATCCAGAGGCAGTCGGTGCTGGGGGTATGTCCAAATATGTAATGTAGCACACTTAGTGATCTAGATCTGGTAGCATCTTTGTATTTAGATAATTCATTGCATATATCAATAGGATGCTAATCCAAACTCTGGAGGAGATCATTTGACATTTATGCGAACTATTGGCTTTAATTTATTTGATTAAAAGTCTATAATAATATTCCGTTATAGTTTGATTTGTTAGTAAAACAGTCGATGAAGTTCTGACTTTGAGGTTAAGCATTTTATATTGTTTTGCTCATTCTCGTGGCTTGAGGTGCCCTGGAAACTGATATTAGATCGAGAGGTAGAATGAGACCGAGTTTCATGCTTAAACCGGTAACGCGCTGTATTTTGTATATAGAATACAGGCATTAGATGGATAGATAGATAGAGAGAGAAAGAGAGAGAGAGAGAGAGAGAGAGAGAGAGAGAAAGAGAGGGAGAGAGAGAGAGAGAGAGAGAGAAACAAGTAAGAGACGGAAAAATAGTATATTCACTAACCTACTTACCAATTTACATCCGCCTGTTTATCAGTGTATAATTCCATACATTAATGGAGGAATGAGTCTTGTTATGTTGTATTAATATTATCCATTATGTTCCTTGCAGTAATTTGTTTCACTGAGTCGTACGGCATTTCTAAACATCACGAAGATAGTACAACTATGTCGCAACTGATTTCATTATCATGTGAATATTTTAAGATATATTGCTTATGTCTGTGTTTAATGTTCATCTCAGGAGCCTTCTGGAGTCTTCCTGAGCCTTCCTGAGCCTTCCTGTACCTTCTAGAGCATTTGCCTTTAATGAATGAATGAATGAATAAAACTATAGACACTGCCTCCTGCCTTCATTCCATGAAAGATGAGAAGATAGAGAGTGAAAGAACACGTAACCATCCAAAATAAGAACCCTAAGCTCTGTCGTAGAGCATTGAAAGCTATCGGGCCATCCCCGCCCCTCCCACAATAGCTTTCATTGGCGCCCAATAAGGGACCATTCACTCTCAGTCTATCGCATCCGACGCGGCAGGGATCCAGTGTCATCTGATATCGGGAGCGTCTCGGGGAACAACAAAGAAGACTCTATCACTGCTGATGTATGGACTGGTTGGGAGGCAAAAGACATCAATCTTCTTTTTCACACTAGCTGGAGGACTCGTTGGTTGACTGCTCGCTGCGACTGCCTGTGACTTTTCTTTTTCTTTTCCCTTCTGTCAATTTTATTCATCCAATATTGTTGCGGGATATTTGTACAGCCCGAGTAATTACTAACCTGGCAGTTGTAAACGAAACTTCTCTCCTCGTTTCTTCATAAATGATTTTGTAATTTTTTGTCTTGGCTTTAAGATTGTTGTACTTGTACATGTATATGTATTTTTTTTCTTATGACTAAGTGTTTTTATCTGATTCTATAGAAACATCTAATGATTTTTCAGCACATAACCAGCTCTTTCAATACGTTATTTGGTTTCTAGGCTACGCTCGCCAGTGCACCGGAACTAACTTTCAGTCTGGCGAGCTGGTAAATTAATAGGCTCCCCCAGCCCAACACCCGCCGCCTCCGTTGCTTAGTTTTTTTTTTCTCGACACTAGCAAAACCGTCTAGCCTACTTGGTCGCTATACGGCACAAAGTAGATACATAGTTTTCTCTGTTTCCACAAAGTAGTATTTCCTTATGATCTAAGGGGCGCTACCGACTAATACAAGACCTCCTTGTTGTAAGTGAAGAGTTTTAAACCTTTTGATTTTGAGTTTGTCTTTGTTTTATTGATTTTAATGGCGGAGGATTCTGTCACTAAGGTTTCCGATATGGGTGATATCAGAGACCAGAACTATCTTCCTGGCGGAGGAGAAATAGATACGAGGGTGCATACTATTCTCCCTCGGCTTCCTCTATTTAGTTGCGAGACAAAAGACGCGGCATTCGACTTATGGAAGTATGTAGTCGAATGCCTGCGTGCGAAGGTAAGAGGGAGGCTGATGTTAGGCTAGCCATCCGGCGGAGCCTTAAGGGGCAAGCGTCTCGCACATTAATGACTTTGGGTGTGTGGAGCATCGGTGGATGACATCCTCTTGTTCCTCTCAGTTTTTGGCCCTACGGAGACTGCCCAGAACATTCTGAGCAGATTTTACAGCCTCCAGCAGGGCCCGACTGAAGACGCTGGCGCTTTTGCTGCTCGCCTCGAGGATGCTATCCTCCAAGCGGTGCAGCTAGGCCGCGTGCGGAGGGAGGACGTCGATGCCATGCTTTGCGAGGCGTTTGAAGGAGGACTGCTTCGCGAGACGAAATCAGTTACCTCCTATCTTTTCACGCCCAGGAAGGAGTTTTCCAAACTCCTTGTGGATGTGAAAAGGAAAGAGAGGGAGTTGGTTGACAAAGTTGGAACCGTGGCCTCGGTACAAGCTTCAGAGGTGGATGCACTGAAGACGCTAGTGTTAGAATTACGATCTCAGTTGCGTACCCTGAAGAATGAGAGGTCGCAACAGTCTTTCGCACACTCTACTTCCATGCTGCAGCAGCACCAGACAACCCGCTCGTTCCGTGACCAGGCTCCTAGGCCCCAGAGGCCTAGAACTGAGCCTGTGTGCTGGCGCTGCAATATGCCTGGCCATGTGAGATCTGGGTGCCGCATGCCGTTAAACGGCAACGCGTTTGTGGGTCGAGGCAGACCACAAGCGCAGTGAATTCCTGCCTCATGGGGGGGAAAACAACCGTGGATGTGATAGTTAACGGCAGGGTGGTGAAGGCATTGCTCGACACTGGAGCCACAGTGTCAGTTATCAGCCGAGCAACAGTGGATAAACTCGGATTGCCCATCCGCCCTGTCAGAGACTTCATCCATGTTGAGTGCGCGAATGGGCAAGCTTTGCCATACCTAGGCTACGTGACCATGTCAATCAACCTCCTTCACAACCCACCATCAACATGTTTAGCCTTAGTGGTTCCCGACCATGACGGCCCGGGAGCAGTCCCACTACTTTTGGGGACAAACATACTTCCTTCCCTCTTGAAAGTCTCTGGTAGCTTGCCGGAATCTTTGCAATTAGTGGCTAATTGCCTAAAGGCTAGAGATTCACAATTGACAGCAACAGGAGGCTCCCTTGCATTTATAAGAATTGTTGGCCAGGAAAAATTATGTTTAGAGGCCAACAAAACTATTGTTATTCCAGTGCAGCTAGACAGGGCAATGTCCTATCACAAAACACATGCCCTTATCGAGCCCTGCCTGGACTCTGTTCTTCCTGAGGGCGTGGACGTGTCGCCTAGCTTGTGTGTGTATAATAATGGAGACATAGATATTCATGAAATAGTGTTGAGCAATTGTTCCACCAATACTGTTCAAATTAAGAATGGAGCAGTTGTGGCTCAGCTCACTCTAGTAGTGGTCACAGACAGTATATGTCAAATGGAGAACATGAATGACCCTGTCCCTAGTTTAGACTTGAGCTCCACTGCATTTTCGAGCCATGATCAGGAACAATTGAATAACTTAGTGAAAGAATATGCTGATATTATGGCGCGCAGTGAGCTTGATTTAGGTCATTACAACGGAGTAGAGCACACCATAGAGCTTGAGGATCCAAAGCCGTTTAAGCAGCGCTACAGGCGCATTCCACCACACATGTTTGAGGAGGTGCGCGATCACCTTCGTCAGCTTGAGGCGTGTGGAGTGATTCGTCCTTCTAAATCACAATACAGCTCCCCAGTTGTGGGCTGTCGTAAGAAGGATGGGAAGCTCCGTCTGTGTGTTGACTATAAAAGAACGCGTAAGGACAATTATTGGCTTCCCCGTGTGGATGAAATATTGGACTCCCTCAGAGGTGCCAAATATTTTAGCCGCCTCGACCTTAAGTCGGGCTACCATCAAATTTCGATAAGGGAAGACCATAAGCCTTACACAGCCTTTACCGTGGGTCCTCTTGGATTTTGGGAGCACAATAGGCTCGCCTTTGGGCTTTGCAACAGTCCGGGTACATTCCAGAGAGTGATGGAAGATTGCTTTTCGGATTTAAATCTCCGTATTATGTACATCTATATAGATGACATAATCATTTTCTCTGAAACCTCTGAAGAACATCTTAAACGACTTTGTCTGGTTTTTCAGCGTCTTAGGGACTGTGGTCTGAAATTGTCTCTTCAAAAGTGTGCCTTCGCTCAAAGTCAGGTCAGTTTTCTCGGACACTTAATATCAGCTGATGGCGTGAGGCCTGATCCTGAGAAAATTGCCAAAGTTAGAGATTGGCCTTCCCCTCAAAACCCTAAAGAGCTTCGCTCATTTCTAGGTTTTGCAGGTTATTACAGGAAATCTGTAGAGAAGTATTCGGAAATTGCTAGGCCACTCAACAGCCTACTGCCACAACTCGAAAGAAGATGGATAAGGGGCCATCTAAAGTGACTAAATGGGAATGGGAAGATAAACATGAACAAAGTTTTCAGTGCATGAAGAATCTCCTGTGTGCTGCACCATTATTGGCCTATGCCGATTTCACAAAACCGTTCGAGCTTCACATAGACGACTCCACCGTAGGTTTAGGAGCAGTACTCTATCAAGTAATAGATGGTGCAAAGAAGTCATTGCCTACGCGAGCAGATCTCTGTCCAAGTCAGAGGAACGTTATCCAGCGCACAAGTTGGAATTTTTGTGTTTAAAATGGAGCGTTTGTAAAAAATTCAATGATTATCTTTGGGGAGCTCCAAAATTTCTGGTGCGCACTGATAACAACCCTCTGACTTATGTGCTGACTACAGGGTGATATCTTCCTGGCGGAGGAGAAATAGATACGAGGGTGCATACTATTCTCCCTCGGCTTCCTCTATTTAGTTGAGTTTTTAAATTAAGAGTTATGTTTTCTTCTTTACGTCATAATGTTTCAGGTTCCACGGAAACATTTTTCAAGAAAAGGGTACTCTGTTGTCTCAAAGTAGCTTGTGCAAAAAGAGTAGCCCTTCATGAATTCTATAAATAGAAATGTTTCAGGTGCCATTTAGACAGACTCCAGAACTTTTGGCAAGGATCATTCCAAACTCAGACAAAATCCGGACTTCTTAATAAATATCCGGAAACTTGGGTATTTCTGAAATGAGATAGGAAACGAGAAACAGACAAACCAGCAAGGTGCACCCACAAGGTCAAATCAGGTGCTTGGTATATTCATGGTCTAAGAGATACATGTATTCATCTATCTCCACTGGCAGACTAAGCTCAACAAATATCACCAACAGGCAAAGGTCTGGTATCACTACTTATTGAGCCCCTAATCTACGTTGTTTTTTTTTTTTCTTTTGCATACATGTAGTTAAAAAAGGCCGACTAAGGGATATACCCTATTATTAGAGTTTTTTGCCTTTGTAGTGGCCGTTGTGCATGCATATCAGACAAACTCCAGATGCAACTGTAACAGACTTTTGTGACCGTACTTACCTGACAATTACTGTGTCGCCTTTCATGACAATGATACTGCTGCATCCCAAGTATGTGAGCCGATTTTATCTCCAACCTTGATGAAAAGCAAAGCTTTAGAAAAAAAAAAAAAAAAGGGTTTGTGGCGTGGAAGTACATATGGCTAACTTTGCTGTCACTCAGCAGGGTAAGAGTTTGACCAGTAACACTGGCCATTGAGATCTCGTGATCCGAAGATAAGGGCTATTTGCCTGTATGTAGCAGGGAAAAGCTTGGATATGAGTCTGAAACCAGACAAGCCATTGTGAGGACATAGTCAACTCCTTGCCCAAGTTTTATTGGTTTGGACCTGTTCCTGTGGAGCTGTTGACAGGCAACAGCATCACATTAACATTTTAAAATTATAGATCTAGACCTTAATTGGGCATCACGACCTTTAAAAAATAGATCCAGATTTTGGTGAACAGGCATAAGTTAAGTGCAGTTATAATCTCATAGTACATGTATTATATCTATCAAAGTCTGAACCTGGATCTAAGTATTAAAGTAGGCCTATATGTTGGCCTTACTCTGTTGCTTGCTGTGAAGTTGGTTGTCTTGGCTAACGCAGAAGCAAAAGGAAATACAAGTCCACTGCCTGCCAAAACCCACGACAAACTCAGGATTTGCGGTCCCCTTACATCACCATTCTCAGTTAGAAAATATCCAGATCAAATACATGTAACATTTTCACACTTCAGTCCTCCTTCACTAGTTGTTGCTGCCTCATACCCTTCCCTTTACAAACATGTTGACAATATCAATTCACAACATTGTATCTTCTTTTAATGGCATTAACACCTTTTCTAGCAATAATTTATTTTCAGTTTGAGATATGTTTGACCTCTTTTCTTTCTTCACATCCTTGGTTGTAGTGAATAATACAGGCCGCTGACCTCTCTCCTAGACTTACTCTTATCGAACACCTCAGGTTGGGTCTTTAGGATTCAATCCCTCAGTGCTGAGATACTGCACGTCTCCAGAGAATCCATCTATATGTGATTATCTTATGATTGATAGTGCGCATGTTGACTCGCCGCCCAGCATCCCTATTCTATGTGCTGTGTTGCTTCATCCACCGGCCGCCTAGTAGCAGCTCAAAGTGTAGTGTAGTGTACATGTATATATGTATCACATTCAATGATTCACAATCACAGGGAGGGGTGGGGTTTTAGCCTACTGTAACTGTTGGTGCTTTGAAAAATTCAACACCAACTCCAAGCAAGAGAGTGATGCATAGAAGGTCAGTCAAGATAGGCTAGCACTGATCAGGCCTGTAGTACAAATGCCTGTACAGAACCTATAGATTGAATCTAGATTTAGAAGAAGAGGGGAGGGATTACACTATTAGTGTGCAAGAGGAAAGCCACGAGTATTTATCGAGTTTTGTCAAAACAAGGAAAGTAACCAAAAGTTTACAAGACGGTAGCAGTTGCTTCCCCTTAAGAATGAAAGTCTGCGTTTGAAAGTATATAAGGGTGGTCAAATTAAATGTAAGACATCTTTCTTCTTCTCGACTTTTGATTGTACATGTATCAACATAGAAACTTTGGACCATTTATTAAAAAAAAAAAAAACCGTTATCGATATACCAGGAGAGCACTGTTAACTATCTTTGGAGCAGCCCTCTTTTCACTTTCAGTTTCTCTCTCCAAGACCAAGATGTGGTGCTGAAAACCCATTACAGATACATGTAGTGCTTGACCTACTGTTGGTGAAAAAGTGCAACTAATCAGACAATATTACAGAGTAGAAAATTATTTAAGGCCCCAGGTTTTTTTTTAATCTATTAAGTTGCTCTAGATTGCTAAAGCTAATAATTTTCGATCTAGTAAAAATCTGTAAGCCTACATGTACAACTAATGCAAGTCACATTAAAGCAGCAAATCAATAAAATTGCTCAACTTCAATTCCCTACTGTTCCTTGATGACAATAATAGATTTGGTTGATACCTTACATATAAAACAGTATATGAAACATGCAAAAGAAGCTGAAGTGATAATACAACATTCACAACCCCCCCTCCGGAAAAAAAAGTGACAATGACATTAGATCATAAATTACAGACCAACCAAATCTTTCCTGCACAGAACAGCTCTGGAGAATCATACTACAGGCTATTCATCAACTATTGTTGAAAAGTTTTCTTTTCTTTAATGTACCTGTACTGTAATTGTATGGCTCATTAGCTGTGGAGGAGATATTTCTGTTATTTTTTTTTTTTTTTTAATTTGCTGTTCTTTACTGTAGTAGTCTTACCCACCTGTTCATTGTAAAGTTTGCTTTTCTTCAGTGGAGGATACACTTGCTTTAATAATTTTGGTGATTAGAAATCACTTTAATACAGTGGAAACTTAAAAAATCTAAGTCAGATTATTTGATTTTCTCATAAACCGAATTTTGCGAGAGGATAGGTTATTTTTTTTTCTCATTGCCTTTATTAGAATAGGACTCATATTTCAAATCAAAGTCTTTCCAGTTCATTTCTCTTAATTCAAAGTCAATACCACCCCACAAGGCACTTCGAAAGTACTGTGTCTCATCTACTCAAGCAGTAAGCAATGCTAATCACTATCCTACTTTTCCTAGAGAGCTGAGCTCATATGAGGCACTGAGAAAGAAGTTCCAGTAACAATAACAACAGTGATACTTGTAGTTGCAGTAGAAAGGGAGAGTGTCTTGTTGCAGGTACAAAACACACTCATGAGTCATAGATTCAGCCATGCCCTTTTTTTTTGTAAATAGAATCCTCTAGTCTTAATTCGAAATTTTAATCCATTCCCAAACAAATCAAATTATGACGTTTCCACTATAATTTATATTTCACATACTGGTAGTTGAGAAAATGTCTACTGAAAGTGTTTGGGGAGGCCTGTTTGCGCAGCCACTAAAGGGAAAGAGATGGCATTTCCCTTATATATGATTTAATAAAAATTGGAACACTTCCATCTCCAAGTAGGTACCCAATACTGATTTTCTAAATTGTCTGTGCTGATGGGGTTTCAATTCTAATGTAAAGAGCTTGCTGTTCTGAGCATTTTAATACCAATTTTATGTATTTATGATAATTTTTGAGAAAGTTATAGCATTTTGAAAATCGGGCAAAAGTAACTGATTGCGTAATATGCTTCAGTGGCAATTTTGAGCCTCCATAAAATTAAAAATATCAATCCCACAATTACAAAAATTCATATACAGATACTACAGTAACTTGACACAGCACTCAATTTTTTTCATTAGAATAGAATGATTGGAAGTATTTATTTTTTTGCATCAAACATGGCTCAAAATGGAATTTCACAAAAATTTCAAGGGAGGTAAAAAAACATAAAAATTGACATGATTTAAAAGTCCACAGAAAATTCATTTTAGCTTCAATTTGGAAGTATTCTACTTCAAAATAAAGGTCGTTATAAGTTCTTTCACATAATAATGGATCAGATGACATTTACTCCATAGAATTTTAATAAAATTGGTCTGAAAATGACCAAAATCACAAAAACAAGAAAATTTGTCACATTTTGAATGTTGAATGGATACCTTAAAATAGACCAAATCCTTTAAAAAAATGACTGAATAAAAGATTCAAACAATCTGTTATCATATAATAGGCTTTTCTAAGTTTTATAGGTGACCAGGAGTAGAACATGATCAAAAAATACAGAGTTGAAATAACAACCCGGTGTCGGGACTTGTGTACACATCGCCGATAGGGTCAGAACCTATCCCGATAAGGTGCATAAAAAACTTTGATAAAACAATAAAACAGCTTATTTTTCTTTCAAAAAGCTAATTCTAAAATCGTAATTAACTTAAAACTACTTGACAACAAAAGCTTTTCGATCCATGTCCTCTAGTTAACGGAGAGGGGTCTGTCTGCAAGGCGTAGATCTAACAAGTAACATCGACCGGGCATGGCTGGGAGAAGACAGGCGAATTTGACTAGAGTGCGAAACCGGCCTTGTTGACGTAGATCTAGCGTCTCGCGCAATGATCGACGAAAAGTAGTTCTTACTAAATGCAATGATTTTAAAAGAAAATGGATGAGGTTTCCAAATATGTAACTTTTTTCGCAAAATTTTGCGTTTTTCTTTCTTTAAATACGGTTTTAAATTTTCATCTTCCTTTTTTTAGTACTTGTAGCCGTTTTGCATGGTCGAAAGTTATACCACTAGAAAGGTCGATTCCTGACCTATTTATATCATGCACACACTTCAGTGGTTGTGTTCATCGATGCGAGCGCAAGGCGTGTAAAGATAGAAGGGTAGAAAATTTCACGCAAAGAAGTCCGCTGCGCCGCTAAAAAGTCCGAAACATGGGTTTCTTTAAAACTCTGTCATTTGTTTCATATTTAAAACAGAATATATCTACCGCCACCATTTTAAAGATAAAGAATAGATCTTTCCAACCATGTATGACGTTTTACGTTTTATGTGGTATTAGATATTGTTTTAGTACGGTGAAAGTCAGCCGTTTTGAACAAAATTCTCTCGATAACGCTGTTTTGCCTCAGTATTGGGTACCTACTACAAGTTTTGCCTGGATCCAAGAATCCATTAGTGAGAAGCAAAGATGTCGATAACTCAAACTAAAGAGCTTTTTAACTTCTATTAGTTTTAAGAACCATTCTTCCTCACTTGAGTTCTAGTTACATTCTTAGCTAAATTTGCTGAGAGTAAAATGAATTATTGGAAAAAATTAAAGCTTCTGCTTCAGTTTGCCAGTGATGGGATTAACCTTTTTTTATGTCCTACTCAAAATTTACATGCAACTGAAATTTAACTGAACAAAACACTACAAACCAATTTCAAAATTGTTTTCACGAGATTCATATTTTTTTAAGGTGGAAAATAAACAAAACTCTGAGTGAGATAGGCCCCTGGTGTTACATGTCTGACTATCTGGACAGATACTGCCACTACATTCTAATTGTTACTACAGTTACTGCTGCTTTTACCAAACCAATACCACTTCTCTTCCTCCTACTGCTTATACAGTCGAGTCCTGTTATTTCAAAGTCATTGGGATAAAAAAACAAAAGGACTTCAAATTATCTGGATACATAGAGAAAACTGTAAAAAAATGTGGGTGACAGATCAGTAATGTACTCGGGTGTGTAGGGCTTCACACCTGCTCCTTGGGCCTAACCCCATCTCCTTTCCTTACACTCCTAGTCTTATTACTTAGACTCTTGCCTGCAACATAAGTGGTCAAAACATACACACACCAGAATTGCTTTCCAAACCAGCATAGCTAAACTTTGTTTTAAAAGCTAAGAAAACTGCTTTCAGAATAAAAAAAAAAACTCATCAAGATGGCTTCGAATTGACCAAATCCTTCTTTACAACTTCGAACTAAATGATATTTTTTAATAAAGTTTAAAGAGAGAAATATTCCATTTGGTAAAATTAATCGACTTCGATATATCCAAAAATTCAAACTGATTGGACTCGACAGTACATAATTAATTGTGTCATTGCAACATTTGGAAGAAAAAAAGTTTCATTGAATTAATTAGTAGAATTGTAATCAACATTAGACTTAAGCTCCTACTAGCCAGGAATCAAAATGCATACAGCTAACATTGATATCTACATATGTTTTCAAGATGCAAATACAAAATTCTAGATAAAGTCCTTCCCCTTGATAAAATGACAGAAATTGAAGTCCATTATTTCCATGATGAGTCTCTTTCAACCACATGTGTCATGTTTTAATGACTAATATCTACTTTCTCTCTCAAAGCTGTAATGGTATGTTTTTAGGGTTTTTTCTTTTTCTTTTTTTTTTTTTTTGTTGAACAGGTAACATGGCTACATTTGGATCTTTTTAAGTCTCATTAACGTCTAAAAGATTATTCGGCAGTTATGAAAACCAAGCAGTGCATAAAGACATCCTCCAAAATTTTATTTTTAATTCAAACCTTTCGATTTCATATATCACAATACAAAATAAAACATGTCCAATGTAACACTTCAGGGTTGACCTGAGAATGGCTCAAAGATAAAAATCTGGCATATTATGTCATGTGCTAAATATATCCATTAGATAGTATTTGAGTGCAAGATTTTTTAATTTTCACTCAGGTAGAAAAATTGAGCTCTGACTTAAAAGTTGTACAAATGCTTTCTCATGCAGTTGATTAATTTCAACAAGTCATAATTTGTTATGTCCTTCCTGTGATGTGCAAAATTTTCTAAAAAATTGAATCTTGACAAAATGCAGACCTGCCTCTCTCCAGGGAAAGAAAATCTGAATCTTACAAAAAAAATTTGAATGACTCGCTTTATTTTTGCCCTCTACAGCATCCATTACAAATGACATAAGCGATCTTTGGTGAATGTGCATTCATCGGTTTAGCTCTGAACTCTGATAAAAACTAGTTTTCTTAGCTTGTAATTCTTCAATGGTGAAAAATTCTAAATAATCGTAAGAAACTAAGAACTCTTTTCCATACCTCTTTCAGTTTAAAGCAAGTACTCTATGCCTTACAATACTTTTAAGTGATTCAACCTAGCTCCTGTCGGAAGTGTACATGAGAGAGAGAGAGAGAGAGAGAGAGAGAGAGAGAGAGAGAGAGAGAGAGAGAGAGAGAGAGAGAGAGAGAGAGAGAGAGCGAGCGCGCGCTCTGCCTACGAGATGAGTAGCGTAAGCACTGACATTGCCTCCCTTATGTTCACTGAGTAAATGTACTCCTTACTGAAAGGGTTTTAAAGAAATGACATATCTGAAGCTCTTTCCTGATTTTAGATATTTTCTACATGGTGTATAGGCCTTTCTCACACTTGACTCGGAAATAAAAATCCTATGAATTTTGCTGGATCCAACTGTTGAAAATGTAACCAGGTATTTCATGGAGAGCAAATTGACAATTTGCTGGAAAGTTGTAATATTTTATTTTATAAATAATCTAAAGAGTGTAAACCACTCTATTGTTCAATCACTTCATTGAGAAACAGGTCAATTTAAGTACAAAAATTACGCTGTGACTTTGAGACTAGTTAAGCATGATCATGTAGCATATAACTTAGATCTAGATCTAATTTCTATATTAGATGATCAAAATCATATATCTTGTGCAGATTGTAAAGTTTGCATCCGGATAAAACTTAGACCTGTTATTAGATCTAGATTTATTTTTTCACAGACCTAGAATTACTGAGTCTTGAGTCTTTTCATCTTGATTTACTCTCGCTCTATTTAGGATTTCTCAATTGATCTTGATAACTAAAAAGATATAGATGAAAAAAGCGCTGTCCTGTAGTAGGAATTATTCTTAGAAGATAAATTAAGAATAATCCTTTGTTGGAAATAACGTCAGAGTATGGATGTGAAGATAGAGAGAAAGTAACACAGACGAATAAACGCTAAAGTAAACAACTCGGCAGAATCAATATTTGGGATGGTTACAACTAAAATATTAATATCAATTTCAATACCCTATTTGATAATATATGATAGAAAACAATATCAATAAAATATAACTATATCGTCCGTATTTATTCTATTGTGCAGGCTGTCTGTCGATCTTGTAGGTCTAATTTAAAAAAAAAAATGAAAATTTTAATTGTGGAGGAGAAAGCTTAGTTTGGAAAAAAAATCGGAATATTTCCTAAATATTCGGAAAATCGGAAACGGACCAAATTTGCATAAAAAATCGTAATGATTCCGATTAAATCGGTATGAATGGCAGGTCTGAAAATGTGACGAACATTTAGTGTATGCACACTCAAAACAGAGTGCATTTCTTTTCAAACAAATGCAAACAAAACAGCAAAAAATTAATTTGAACAGATTCAAAGGAGTTTCATAAATCCACAAAAAATTTATTTTGGATTCTTTTTCATTTTACTTTCAATTTTTGATCAGCGTCAAAAAGTTGTAATGAATATTTACAAATGAATAAAATGTATTTTTAGGTCGTTCCGCGAGAAGACAATTTCCCCAAATTTAGAAGTATCAAATATTATCTGGAAAATACAAAGTGGTAAACTATCTAAGTAATAATAATAGTAAAAATATTTAAGGTACAACACTAAAATGGATACAGATAATAGAAAGAAAGGGAAAAAATGAACTCAAAAAGCAAGAATATGAAAGATAACCGTTCAACACCTAAAACGCTTAGAATATCAAGCATATAAACTGCAAATTTAAACACTTATTTGTAAGAAAAAAAATTACTATCATTTAAAAAAAAAAAAAAAAAAAAAAAGAATCAACAGCAAAGAGCAATAATAGCATGGGGAATAAATATTGTAAGCATTTGTCTTCCAACTTTGGAAAGCTGACAACAATGTAACAAATCCGTCCCTGGTCAAAATTTGGAAGGCAGTGGTAGCGCTTAAACTTCACATCAATCCGCAAGTTAAAATATTACACTAATGCTAGGTAGAAGAAAAGCTTGACTGACAGACAGTATCCTCCCCCTCCCGCCTAGAAAACAAGACATCACTTAATACAAAAGATTCTCTCTCAAAGGCAAACAAACATTACCAACTTTTGCTTTACATTACACTTTAAGAAAATTTTCCACCCATAAGTGCACTGACTAAATTTAAGTGGCAGAGTTTTCAATTAAAGAGCAGAGATCCAGTTGACTACTCGAGAAGCCTTCCTCTTGGTCTCATCAGAAATCAGTATTAATTGCCCAAGGTTACCTGCTGCTGCTGCTGTTGGCTTTGATTTTTGAAACTGACCTGCAGTGAAAAGAATTTTGAAATTGTAAGTTAAGATAAGAAATTAGAGTAAAGTATTATTGCGCGAAAATTGCCATTTTCCCTTGGAATACAACGATTAAATCTTCTACTGTAAACACATTGATAAAGCATCTTTGAAGTTTCTACACCAATTTAAGATAAAAAAAAATGGATGGATTTTTGTTCACCCATGGAAAAAAAACTGCTATCATGAATAACCAAGGAAATAAAAATAAAAAATTAAAACTGGAGCTGCTATTGATACTTTAATGTAACCCACTAATTGAGCGAAAATCATGACATAGTAGCCCTAATGGTCAAGTCTGCTCACTATAATTTGGATGGAATTGCCATCGGAACGTGTTGATAATAAATTACAGTAAAACTGTACTGTTGTCAGGTCTGGTTATATATTTTTTACTTAGCAGATAAATTTTTTGGGTTTGTGGCTACAAAATTATTTTAAGAAAATCAAGAACCCTGTGGTGGAGACACATGAGCAATGTATTTTGGTTTCACTTTGTCTTTCTGGAATAGGTGGTATTTTGGAATATTTAAATATTGATCCTAAGGTATGAATTAAAAAATACCATCCTGGAGCCTTTTTTTTTAATCATTTTTCTCTGCTATCCCATCCAAAAGCACTCAAATGTACAGTGATGAGGTTTACTGAATATAAATCTGTCGAGATCAGTATCCAACACATAACAAAAAAAAAAATAAAGAAAAGTTTGTGGATTTAGTCTGGAAAGTTCAGTTTACATATATATATATATATATATATATATATATATATATATATATATATAATGTAATTATTTCATCAAAATTTTTATACCAAATTTTATTTCATCAAAATTTATATACCAAATTTGTTAAGTTAACCAAATAACATTTAAAAGACTGATCTCAGCAGATGACACTTTAAAAACAAATTATTATTTTGAAATATACCGATACATAAAAAACATTTTACTTTAATGTACTGAAAAACTGGAAAAATGAAAACAAAATTACATGTAAATGAAATTTGACCTACTCCAGCAAAGAGAAAAGCACATGAAAGCACACCCTCCTGTGCAGAGAAGTAGTAGTTATTTGACTGGTCAAGAGCAAATGTCTGTGGTACTTTCTTTCCAGCATGAAACAGTAGTTGCGAATGTAAACACCACTTCTGCTTCTTTTGCATGTGCAAGCATTTCATATTTCTATACTGATTTATATCTAAGATATCGACCAGATCCACTAATTGCCACAAGGAACCTTAGAAACCCTTATGTTAAGCCATTTCATCAACTTGCCACTCTTGATTTGTCTTGCATGAGTTATACAGATAGTGACCAGATTCCATGGTTATAAGCTTTAGCATTACAGGGTAACCCAAAACATTTTTTTTTAAATTGTCCGTAATACATAATTAATGTCTCAGCAGTTGCACTTTTTTACTGTTTTGGAGAGCACCTTTTCAACACATCAGTTGAGCACTACATTTATCTAATAATGGGTCATCAGCCCAACATATGTTCTTGATCTAGAGATAAACTGTAAAGAGGACTATTTAAAACATTGCACCAAAATTTAGTTTACTTTTTTTTTCCTTGAGATATCTTCCTCATTTAAAGAATGTCCAAATGAGAGCATGAGAATAATTCCAATGTCTCAAGATTCTATGGGGGGCTCTGAAGAGATATATCTGTTGTTGTAAAATTTGCTTTTCCTTGTTGTCTTCCCCACCTGTTTATTGTCGTAAAGTTTGCTCTCCTATAATGCAGTAGTATGGCTCTGGAGGATAATTGTTATTCATGTGAAAATTGCATTTATTCTGTGCAGTCTCTTCCCTACCTGTTCATTTAAACAGGCATCATGCTTATTTTTAATAATGTCAATGATCAGAATATTTTCACTGAATCTGAATAAAAGCATGCCCAATTAAGGACTACACTTGGGTAACAGTAATAACACTAGTACAGTAGTTTTACAAAAGCAACATAGCATTTTTTCCCAATTTGAATTTGTTTAAAGTTATCAGGCATGAGAACTGAACAACTTTTTTTTTACTGAACTTTTGAAATTGGTCAATGCCAGTGATGTAGACAGTATTTGTTTCCTCCCCAATACTAAATGTTAAATATAAACAAAATGTTAACAGATGCGTGCGTTCTTACTGGTTAGGCTCATATTTTTTCCTACACCCAGGAGTAACAATTTGTAGCTTATCTACAACTGAGTCACCTAAATTACTGTTTTCGGCATTTCCCTTGCCAACTGAAGTACCATAAAGGTTACTCAGCTCATGGGCCTTATCTATATCTTTGCTTCAGACATTTGGGCTCCACATGGTTGTGAAAAAGGGAAAACAATCTATAATTTACATCTAGATCTAGAATTATTTGCTTTTGAATGAAATTGCCTACTCGCAGTCTGATGTGATCATCATGTCTTGTTCGGTTTTGATTATAGACCTAGATTTACATTTAAATAATGTATAATGTGTTGAGAAAATAAACTACCTAGTGGTAAATATCAGATAAGGATATACAAATAATCCTTTGTTGGGTACAAAAGATATATGTATGCGAAGAGGAAGAGAACAATGTTTTTCAGACGGATGAACGATAAAGGAAACAACCTCCAATGCACAGCACCAATTTCTTACATGGTTTAAACTGTAACACAAATCTTGATAATGCAGTTAAAAGTAATAATCTACAGAAATGATATCAATATATCACAGTTATCCTAAACAACACAAAAAATATCGCAAAGCATAGAATTATCTTCCTATGGTTTTTTTTCTGCATAGGTGCACGAGGTAAATTCCAATTTTAGAGATAAAAAGTTTCCATGCAGCAGAAGGATAGGATTTACATGTCTGTTTAAAATATACAGAATTCTGTAAACTAAAATTCTTATACCAGTTGAAATTTGACTCATTCTCAAAAGGTACTTTTTTCAACCGTAGCAGGGGTCACAGCACACAATGTTCCCAACAACTGAAAATCATGAGCGTCACAGTGATATCCAAATTTTTAAACAATACCATAAGTATAAAGTTAAAAACAAAATGAACATATTTGGGTAACATACATCAATTCTAGAGAAGAGGAATTCAAAGAAATTAGTTTTAAAAATTCATATTTCGTATAAAAATAACTATTCAAACTCAAATGAAACTCGGTTAACGCTTAGGGGTCTCGACTGCAGGCTCTAGCTAAGTCAATCAATACTGCGGGAAGAGTATGAAGCATTGAATTTTCAGACATAACACTACGGATCATTGCTTCCATTGTTGCTGCAGATTATGATACTGGGATGATGGGTTTAGCTTTAAATGGTTTCTGACAGCTGCTGAAGACTGGTGACTGGTCACATGACCTACCTGGCAGGCTACTTTTTTAAAAGAAGGAAAAAGCTTGTACTCCTTTCCAACGAAACTTCCTAACTCAAAATTGTCTCTTTTTATCTCAACTATTTTAACGTGTGCTTCTGTGATGACATGATCTTTCAAGGCCAACTTACTTCTGCCTCCATAAGTGACAATAACATTACGAAGAGTGCAGAGTTGTACTCCCACTTATTTTCTTAACACTAGCACCAATACGAAAAGTCATGTCTTTCACCAAAACATCCTCCTATAAACACATGAAGTTGAACTTGTTCCTCACTTCACTGTCTATTTCTTTGACCACTGTTTTATCCCGCTTTCGAAGTACCACGGTAAAAACTGACACCTGGATCTAAAACCAGACATTTGAGGTTTTTTCTGGAGCTTAAATTTAAAATCAAATTAAACTGCTTTTAATTTCCTGATTTCTAACTCTTAATCAGTTAATGTTTTCCCTATGTACAGAACTAGATCTGACATCTAGTTTAAATCCTCCTCAATTATAGGTCGGATGAAAAAAGTAATGAGGTCCGACCATAATCAAGGTGTAAAAAAAAGAAATTGGGTTGAACGGAAAACTTAGATTCAGAAGCAGATCTGGTATAATGTGTATTCTACCTCTCAATGCCTGCATGGTATGTCTACAGGCCTATCGGATTTTTCCCTGCCCATCCCCCTTGATATCTTGGTATATGCTACCACATTACACTTCTAAATAAAACAATGAACTCCGCAAGATAGAAGTGTATAAGAACGTTCTAAAATTTATTAAAATTACAATGCTTTGAGGAAACGGCAATATCAGAAAGTGCAGAGTTTACTATTGTGTGGACTTGGTGTTTCACCTGATAAATAGGGTGTTGCGCTGAACACAAGAAAAGGGTAGACGCCATTGCATCGTGACATACGTATGTTTACAAAAAAAAATGCCGTGTTCACAATACCGAGGATTTCGTAGTTACTCTGATAACGATCACATCTGGCTGCAATCAAATTTGTGCATAAATATTTTTTTTTTTTTAAAAAAAAAAAAAAAAAAAAAAAGATCATCGCTGAAAAATAACTGTTTTCTTCAGGCGCGGATTTTCCCCAACCACGGATTTCCGCGGAATAATGTGAGGCCTGCCAAAGTCACAAAATATCAGGATCTAAAAAGAGAGTACAGCTTTAAGACTACTTTTTTTATGTCCTACATTTAGCACATATAATAAAAAGAAATTTTACACAATTTTTCAAAACCTAAAAATAGTTTTGTTGTTTTTTTGTTACATAATAGAGTGAATGTCCCTGAAAAGTTCAAAGAGGGAGGAACTTTCACCTATTCTTTAGTTGATATTCTAAGAAAAGATATCAAGTCTGCTGAGTATATGAGGCGGGAAGATTAGAAGATCATAACTTTTCAAATGGGCTTGCCAGTGAACCACTAATTTTATTGATGCTGCGGCACCCAATTCAGAGCCTCAACACTTACATTTAATGGCATTGCAGAGACTCCCTCTGACCCTATTATTCCACTATTTGACTTGTGACAAAAAATATTTTAATAGCAAAAAACCTTACCTGTAAAACTCTTCCCTGGTAAAAGTGACCATTCAAACAGTTGATAGCATTTTGTGCCTCCTGATAGTTGGTCATTGTCACAAACCCATAGCCTTTGCATTGATTCTTTTCATGGTCCAGCATTACATTGACTTTCTGTACTGTGCCAAATGGAGATATCAGCTGCCACAGTGTTCTGTCTGTGGCTTGGAAACCAATGTTGTAGACAAAAAGGGTGTATCTGCAAGAAAGAGGGTGAAGAATTAAGAGTTCAGATATACCAACTGACAATGAGAAAAAATCTTTAAGTCTTCCCACACCTCAAAATGTTAACACAAGAAACTAAGGGATCTAAAAACACAGCCTTTCTCAAAATTGTACCAAGAACCAAAGAAAATAAAAGGTAATAACAGTTGCAAAGCAATAAAAATAAGCACAAAGAGATACACATTTTAAAAAGAACAACATTATATGTACTGTTTCAACGAAGTGTTTTAACCATTGATTACCAACCCTTACAACATCTAGTTGTATTTAAATTATAAATACAAAGGTGGGGAAATGACTGCCAATTTTTCTCGACCAGTTATTTCAAAAACAAGAAATAAAAACAATATTAAGATATTCTTTATTGGAATTAGATAAACACAAAAGGAGGAAATATTGTTTCTATAATCATTAATGACACCAACTTCATGGGGGGAAAAAAATCCAACTTTTTCTAGAGGAGTAAGGCCCAGCCTTTGAATCAGAGAGTGGATTTACAAATCTTTTAACTCTACCAGCCCGGTGTACTGGGATGACCTGAAATGGATCTCTGCCAGATTCCCGGTCTAGCTGGATTCATTATTTTATTCATAAAACTGCGTCAGGGTCTAAAAATATACAACCAATCACAGTGTACTTTTGTTCACATTGACCCAGATAGCTAAACAATGGTAAATTTTGATCAGTTTTCAACATTAAGCGAGCACTTGAACAACCAGGTATGTTGTCAGGGAAATGCCATCAACACAGATTGTTTACCAGAGAAGAATCTGTTGGAACAGATCTATGTTTCTGAAGAGTATGAGCGTGAATTTGATCAGGAATATCCTTTCAGTAGTGAAAGTGATGAAGAACCAGTAGAAACAATTGCCTGTTACGAGATCAAGGTCTACAGACCATATTCCTCATTAATATTGCCTTTTTCTTCATTGATAGAGAAATTGATTCTGAACAACCAATTTATGAAACAGAGCAGCAAGGTTTACACGAAACTAGAACATTTCCAGAAGCATGAGAAGTCTTTTGCATATTCATCCAAAAATTTGGCATCTCTGAAATAATTGATTTTCATCCCCATAGATCTATTTTCCTGACGAAACTGATAACAGAAAAAGATTTAACTGGACCTACCTCATAAGCAAAAAAAAAACCTCCATACATTACTTTGTGTGAGAAAAAACATGTTATAGGCATTAAAATATGATAGTTGAATAGAAAGACTCATAATTAACAGTAGTAATGTACTTTGACTTGTGTTATAGTAACATCAAGAAGAACTTGTTCTAGAATTTTGTGGTTGCAGCTTTCAAACTGATTGAGACTCCAATATAAACTGCTTAGATCTTGATTTAGATTCAACAAATTAATCTATGAACATTTTTTGCTTTAAGATGTTACAGTGACAGAATTTTCTGTCATTCTAATAATCATGAAGGACATAGATCTACAGATCACTCACTGTTGTAAAGAATTATTAACCTGAAAATAAGTTAAAGATCTGCAGCTTCTATTTTTAACACCCTTGGATTCAGAAACAGTTGAAATTAGACATAAAAAAATACCTATAAGCCCATAAGAAACGGTAGTAATGAACTTATTTGCGTCATCATAACATCGGCTCTTTTGAATTGCCCCACATGTTGAGATTTATTTCAAAGATGTATTGACTAAATACTTTGAAACCTACATCAGAAATAGCTGTTCAGATTTATATGGTGCCTTAGTTGCTTCCCCAGGTTATCGTCAGCATTTTTTCCCTAACATTATCTTCCAGCACCTATGACCGAAATGGAAATGAATGGCTCTTTGACTACTGAAGTAGAATAAAGGTTTTACAAGAAGGTCATTTCCAGTGGACTTGACAAGAATGGTTCAGTCCAGAAAGTGAAAGGAAACAAAGAATGAAACATATCCCGACATTAAAGTATGACTTGAAAAGACCTAGTTTGTTTTCAGAGGCCCAATCAGATTTAATAGTTTGCGTTCACCCTGATTATTGTAGTGAATTCCAATTTTTAGCATCACTCTCTACAAGCATGTTGCAAGATCACTATGCTTTTTAACAGCTATCTTCTCTGCTCTGCTTAAAGTAGGCCTCTAAATGGCAGAGCATAACGCCGGGAAGCAAATATTAATGATTAGATCTCAAAGAAATTTTGCTATCTGTTAGTTCTGGGGAGTTTTTTTTAGTGAAAAGCTACCATTTGTCAAAATTAATTTTTTAAAATAGGTTTTTCATTCATAATTGGCCAACCAGTAAAAACAAGCACATATCATATGTGATATTTTTTAATCGACAAAATGGTTATTGATTCAATACGAAACTGCACTGAGTTAAATTTTGTAGTCTTACAGGTACACCAAATTAAACCTGTAATCTCCTCAACGTGTACTTGAAAGAATTTATATAAGAAATTCTTTTTGAAATTGGAAAAAAAATGTGCATGAAATTGTCCTGCTAGGCTACTAATGACCTTTTGAGAATTGCTCACATTTATATTGCAATAGGACTGAAAGTGAAAGCTCAAAGACTGGCATCTTATAAACTTTATCATCAAAACAAAATTTTCTGCAATTTCTTCGATCTACCACCAAGGCTTGTTACTGGCCTATTCTAAATATTTCTCATGACCTCTCTTTCAGGTGAAATTATGAAATCATAATTAGCAGTGTTGTGTTTAGTACAAATGACTAGAGGAACCAAAATGTCTTGTGAGTTTCGTCATCGCTAGACCTATGCTTAATATGAACTGCCAAAAAAATTTTGTTTTTAAATAAACAAGAAAAAAATATGAATCTTCTATGGAGACAAGTCAAACCTTTGAATTTGTGAAATGATTTAGACTATTAGAGACATGAAAGCCTCTACAAAAAATCACTACTGGAGATTAATATAAACCAAACAAATCAAAAAGGTGTAAATGAAAAAAGAAGTAGAACATTTTCAGAAGTGTTCTATGATAATACTTTTGCGTTGCCATACAGACATCTTGTTAACAATTTAAAATTTAAGAGGTGTATATTGTACATAGAGTTCCTGGACAGATGTGAGACCTTGTGGTTATTTTTAAGTACAGGCATTTCGGCAAGGAGGATCCTGAACCCAGGCAAAATCCATATTTCCTGATTTTATCTGCACATTTGGCACCTTTACTTAACTGGAGCATATAATGTATCACACCAAGCTTCAAAATGATTTTAATTGTAAATATGAAGAAATCCTCAGCACTTACCCTCCTTGCTGATTGGGCGCCATTCCTGGCCCTTGGCCATTAAAGTTTCCAGCCATTGGATTGAACCTCTGGAATCTATTCATCTGTGTTCTCATTGGGCCAGGAGCTGCAAAATTGGGAATAGGCACATACTGAACTGGCCCTTGCTGTTTCATTTTTTTAGTGTTGTCATCTGCAAACTTGATCATTATGGGCTCAGTGCAACCATCAGGCGTCTTGCCACTGAGACACTTGATGGCATTCTCAGCCTCATCCCTTGTATCATAGAGCACAAACCCTACTCGTTTACTGACCCCAGTGGCAAGGTCAATCAGGACCCTTGACTGAATTATTTTGCCATATGGGTCAAAAAGCTTGTTGAGCTCCGTTTCTTTCCATTGCACAGGCAAGTTACGGACATAGAGATTTGCTCCTTTGATTTGGTCACCACCAGGCCTAGCAAGAGCAACCTTAATTCGCTTGTTCTGCAGTTGGAGCCCCGACAATGTCTCTATGGCTCGTTGGGCATCCTGCGCTCTTTCATACACAACAAAACCAAAACCATAGCTGTAATTGGTGGCTTTGTCGCGCACAATCTTTGAGCTTGCGATCGGTCCCACACTCAGAAATAGAGAGCGAAATTCTTCATCTGTGAGATTCTGTGGCAGGTAGTTGATGATTAGGTTGGTGCTGCTGTCTAAGACCGCCGAGAAAAGGTTCAAGGAGGAAAAAAAACAAGAAATCAGCCTTTATACATATATGTTTTATCTCATTTTCTAAATATTTCCTAACATAATTTATGAAACGGCCCAAGCTTTTCATGTAACATGATAGGGAAAAAAAATCTCCCAGTATGACAAAAAAAAATGAGGTGATGAACACAGGCACTTCCTATTGCTTAAACCTGTAAGTATATAACCATTCAAATTGCCACCAATTACGGTGGAACCAATATTTAACACCTCAAATACCGACAGCCATTGCTATAACAAAAGATCTGAAAATCACCGTTTTTTCCCTTTATTTAACTCAATTTATCATACCCTTTTACGGGAATAATGGCAATCCTTGCTATAACGATATTTTATGAAAAAAAAAGATCAAGGGATGACTTTATTCCCAAGTTCCACTGCATTGATCTGTATCTTAAAATTCTTAGCAGAGCCGAGGTCAATCATGCCTTGAAACTTATGCATTTCTTCCTGCTTCAATGCCTCCCACCACCCTCACCCCAATCTTTTAACAGTATTCCCCATTTTAAATTAAAACATTTCCTGTAAAATCATATGTTAACTCCTAGCCAAGCTGTGACCTTACCACTCAAATGTTCCATGCAAAAGACAACCATCACAGATGATCAACTGCTATAGCATTCACTATATTCAGCTATTAAAATATTTTGCGTCAACTTTTTCGTTGATTAGTGATATTTTCACTGTGCTGATCAATCAAAAAAAAAACCACAAAAAAAAACCTTATTTCTACAATTTCTTCAAATAAGATTACAAATGAGTTTTGAATGCAGCCACAATCAAATAGGATAATCTCTATTCCTAAGATTAATAAGGCAAATTTAGATTATGAGACTTTAAAGGCTGCTCAATTTCATAACTACTGCCTTTTTGTAACTTGAGTTCTTCAAATGTTTAGAAGTACAGTGGAACACGAATTCTTTAAATTCATTGGGGAATTTTTATATATTCGAAGAAGCTGTGTTTGAAAATTCTATTTTTTTTAGCACCAAGGCCCTATGTTGGCGTTTGGGAGTTTTCGTGAATATTTTGAAGCATGTTAAAAACGCAAAGAGGACTCATGTTTTCTTGGCTACTTCCACACAATTCTGAGCATTACGGGGATACCCAATTTGCCGTATTTTCACTCCTATTATTATTTCAAATAGCAGACGGAAGACATACCTTCGAACAACCTGATCTGTCACTCCCAACTCATTTTATGTAAAAACTTGTCTCCTAACCCCAGCGGATATATGATCATGAACTTTTGATGCTAGATCTAGACTATAGGTCTACATTCAGATCGCGGCCTCAAACTTCTTTCTAGCAAGGCGTACATTCAGTTGACGATCAAATTCAGCGAATGTTGCTTATTCCTCAATTATCTTTAACCTAAACAAGAGCTGTGTGTCAAGGCAAAGCTAGACCTGATTCCCACCAGAGGACCCCCCAAGGATTGAACTTGAGGTTCACTATTGTTGGTCCAACATTCTACCTTTTGAGCTATCTGGCTTCTTAACCATCCATAAAGAGATCGTATTCGCAAATATTTTTTTACACCCATTAAGCAAGAGGTGGGCCCAGACATTTACATGTCATCATTACCCATGTCTTGTACATGAAGAACGCAACAAATCTTTTATCAATTTAATGATCCCTGACAATATTTCTCTCACTATAATATAGACAGTTATCTACATGCCTCTATTTTTCTATCTTTGGAATCACTCATTTGCATTGAAAAGAAGTCCTTTTTCTTGTAATTTTAGATTCTAATAACTGAAATACAACCACTTTTCTCTCTTGGAGAATGTACAATTTTCAATGAAATACATCTTCAGCATTTTAAATGTTAATAAAATATTAAAGTTGTCTTGTTTCCTTTATTAATATCACCTAGTTTTTGGGGGTTTTTTTCACCCAGACTTTTTTGCCCAAGATATTTTCCGCTTGTAAGACATAAAATTGCTCTGAACTTTTTAACATGTTTTTTTACCCTCTACAAATATATGTTCATCCTCATAGTCATAGGTATTTAAACTACTAATAAGAAATACAACATTTTAAGGGATAAAATTTTACTAAATATATACCATTAATTTTTTCTCAGTTTCAACATTTTGGACTTTGTGACACTAAAATGTCCATGACTTACCCCTTCCGTGAGATAATTTCAAAATTCAAACTGTGACATGTTTGGTATAAACTAGTGCATCCACATGCCAAAAATTTTCACTAAATACTTGGGTTTACAAACCCCTATTAAACTTTATAACAAGAAAGTGCAGTAAAATTATCATCCCGTTCTGACCCTTTTAAAAAAAGCAGTTTTCACTATACTTCTGAGAGTATGCATTTAACTATAATATAGTTATGCTGTTTGCAGCACCTATAGTATCTCATTTTGCCTTACTGCTCTTGTTGCATCTCTTCATTACAATACGTTTTTACTTGAACTACGCTGAAGCTGCAAAATTTTAAACTTAACTGCTGAATTTTTTTAAAAATATGCAGTAGAGCCACCTAAAATGTTCCCTGCCATAAGGCTGTTTTTCTTTAGCCTTCCCCTTGGCCCCATAAATGATCATTTCATAAAGTCTATTTACATGTTGATCCTGGGCCTTCTCTGCAAATCTAGCAATCTCTTGTTGGGGGAAGGGAAAACTAGAGAAACATAGCTCTTCATTTGTTCACAAACAGTGAAGGGATTGAACCCTTGAAAAGTACCCTAGCAAATATACACATATCTTGAGTTGAGAGGATTTGAGGAACCAAAAGGGACTTAATTACATCCTAGAGAGGCAAAAATCATCTTCTTTCAGTTGAATGCACTAGTGTACAAGCATGCCTGAGATAAACTGACACCATGAACATCATTTCTTATTTTGTAATATTTACTGAGAGTGGTTATTCAGCACAAGGGGTGCATTTTTAAGCAGGTCCTAAAGCATGCCCCCCACCCCCAAAAAAAAAAATTTGTTTTGTTTTTTTAAATAAAAACCTGAATACTTTTTTCAGCACAAGATAAAAGACTACCATCTGTGTATATGTTAAGGTTTTTAGTAAATACATTTTTTCAGCGTTTTTGTATTTGACTTTACTTTGACAACGAGAGCATAAAAAATGCAATACTCTAAAGACTGTACTATCTACTTACTTATCCTTTGGAGAAAAACAATTTAAAGGACTGACAAAAATGTGTTTACCATCGCCAAAAAAATTACCATCATTCTGATCTTCCATCTTCTTGGATGTGCTGAGGGTCTAGAGTTGAAGAATGATATGTAAATTTGATGGAAGCAGGACTGCAGCTTGCTGGTATCAGCCATGGCCGGGCAGGGCAAATAGAAAAAAAATATAAACAAAAAAAAAAATTAAATCCTCCTGAAGGAATAGAAACAAACATGATTAAGTGACTGTCCTCATGTAACAAAACAAAACAAAAACGGAAAAAGGGGGGAAGAGAGGAGGGCAAAATGGGGTAGATTTCATGTTTCATCCCAAATTTATATCAAAAAAAAAAAAAAAAAAAAAAAACAGACTTGAAAAGCCTTGCCTTGCCTTGACTTTTAGAATGGTACATATTGATGAAGGCTGGGTGTCAATTCTTTTAGGTTCAAAAATTTTACCAGCCAAGATTTTGGTTTTGCATTGCATGATTACTTAAATTACCATTTTCAGATTTGTCAAATTATTGCTCACTACAGCTCAAAGCAATTTTTCTTCCTGTTTAATGTTACAAAGTTCAAGCAAGTCTTACTAAGCCACAGTTGTAAACATTTTAAGCCCTCTACATTTTAATATGAAAAAAAAAATTAATGCCGCAAATCAAAGCACTAGAAGTTAACTAGTCTACTGTCTCAAATGCACTTTGCATCTCATGATACCAGACACAACAAGGACTTATTAAAGACTTTTTTTTTTCACTTCAAGCTAAGTTTGTAGGCCACATGATTTTTTTAAAAATCAGAATCAATTATCAGTAATAGAAAATAATAAAAAAAATAAATAGTATAAAATTAGATATTGAATAATAAGCCTATGAATTTGGATTAAAATTAAAATAAATCTAAAGTTGGGTATTACTTAGAAGAAAATATATCGTGATGTAGAGAATGAAATGAACCTAAAGTATGAGCACGAAACATGCAATTCTCAAGACAATAAACAGATTTTGCCTGCTTTTAAATTCAATGGCACTCCTATTTTAAGTGTACATCTTGCTTATTACAATCAAATATAAAACATTTATTTGTTGCATATTTGAAACTGAACATAATAGAGAAGTCATTACATCTCTAACTCTGACCCGCCTATATATTAAATTGGCCTGAATAAATCAAGAATGGCTTGAAACTAACAGTTGAATTTTGAGGCAATCTTATCATTTTGGCTATTTTACTACTTCAAAACATGAAAAAAAATCTGATCTTTCAACACTCAAACCATTCACATACTATTGGGGCTATGTGCATGGCACATTTAGATCACAGCAAATGAAATAGGTATGATAAAATATAAAACAAGATATATGAAAAAACAAATAACAATAATGTAAAAAATATATTTACCCTTCTCAAATATCCGAAAGAAAAAAATCAGTAAAAATCTACAGAGAAAAAAATATGAAGCATGAATTAGTTAATAAAATTTTTAATATAAAAAAAAAAAACATTTAAGATATCTTGAATGTTTTGTTTAAGGGCATTATATAAAAAAAAAAATATATATATATATATATAGTTTGTTGCTGCGATTAATATTTAATATTTAAGTTCCAAAGAAAAAAATATAAAATTCATTATTCTTTTGTCCCTATGAGTTAATTTTCTTGTGTGTAAAAATTACACCGATTTATTTTGAGATCCATAATGGAGGTATTT
>JAWDGP010005525.1:0-32500 GCA_033675545.1 Elysia crispata
CTTTCATGAATTATCTAAAGACCTCTACACGTCCATCATAAGAGTGACATACGAACCACAATGTGAATAACTGTGCTTCCGAAAATTCGTAGCTGTTTAGTTATCTGAACTTACATATTACTGAGCGTTGAAAAAGACCTATAAAAAAGCTCGAATTTTACAAAATTGGCTAACTATACTAGCTTCTGTTAAAATCATGATCTCTATTCTTATTTCAACCGTTAAAGTTGTATTCCTTGAGAGTTTACCTTGCTCCTTCACTCAACACTCCTAATCTTATTTCAACCATTCAAGTTGTATTCCTTGAGAGTTTACCTTGCTCCTTCACTCAACACTCCTAATCTTATTTTAACCATTCAAGTTGTATTCCTTGAGAGTTTACCTTGCTCCTTCACTCAACACTCCTAATCTTATTTTAACCATTTAAGTTGTATTCCTTGAGAGTTTACCTTGCTCCTTCACTCAACACTCCTAATCTTATTTTAACCATTCAAGTTGTATTCCTTGAGAGTTTACCTTGCTCCTTCACTCAACACTCCTAATCTTATTTTAACCATTTAAGTTGTATTCCTTGAGAGTTTACCTTGCTCCTTCACTCAACACTCCGAATCTTATTTCAACCATTCAAGTTGTATTCCTTGAGAGTTTACCTTGCTCCTTCACTCAACATTCCGAATCTTATTTCAACCATTCAAGTTGTATTCCTTGAGAGTTTACCTTGCTCCTTGATTCCTCAATCCTCAGGCCGCTATTGCATCCACTTCTACCTGTTTGACTACGGCCGCGAGATGGGTCAGTTCTCAGTGAACATCGAAGGTCCCCGCCTGGTCCCCCAGGTGGTCAAACGATGGTCAGGCTCCCAGAAGAAGGCTTGGATCAACGTGGGCATCACACTGACCACCCCGGCCGAGTGGAAGCTGGTCCTGGAGAGTCACGTGGGCTCGGGCACCCACAGCGATATCGCCCTGGACGATCTCCAGGTCTACTCTGGCTCCTGTGTCTTCTATTCTCAACATTTTTTGTATTTCCTATTTCATCTTCTCAGAAATATTTGAAAAATCTTCTCTTTCCTGGCATGTTAGGCTTTAGGCAGAAGTATATTTTGTTAGATTTTTTTTAATGAAGTGTTTATCTCGCTAGCTTTGTTTCTCAAGCAAACATTTTATGAGGGGATTATAAAAAGGGAGGGGAGGGTGCACTCTTAGGTAGAAGTTGAAATCTATTGAGTATAATAAATTGGTTGTTGAATAATACGTCATTTAGAAGGTTCATTCTTTGAATTTCAACATTTTGTTTTCATAATTAAAAACGAATATTTGGGAATTGAATAGTCAATTGGTGATCTTTCGGTGTTGTTTCTTTTTTAATTGCTAGAGTGATGGTGACCTTCCCCATAGAGACCTTCGTGATCACAAAACTCGAATGGTATCAATTGAAATACAATATAATATTTTGAAATACTGAGTGTCTCCTGTTCAGAATTACCAGAATGAAAAATTAATTAAGGACTGGTAGAAACTACTGATTGGCGGTTGATATGCATCTTCTACGACAGACCATTACAGTCCAGTGTGTGGCCTTTCTCTCTCTGTCTGTCTGTCTGTCTCTCTCTCTCTCTCTCTCTCTCTCTCTCTCTCTCTCTCTCTCTCTCTCTCTCTCTCTCTCTCTCTCTCTTCTCTCTTCTCTCTCTGTCTCTGTCTCTGTGTCTGTCTCTGTCTCTATCTCTGCCTTGTGGGTTTCTGTCTCTCTGTCTCTGTCTCTCTCTCTCTCTCTGTCTTTGTCTCTCTGTCTCTCTTTCTCTCTTTATTTCTTTCTATCTCTCTCAATCTCTTTCGCTATCACGTGATTACATTTTGCTTACATTCAGACTAGTCATTCTTAAGAGAAGAAGACCTGAGCTTTTAAGGGCCTTAACTTGCCAGCCATTACTTGTAATCCTTAGAACATTCACGGCATTTCATTCTTGGTTTCTTAACAATAACCGAATATGTTTCTTTTCATTCTTAAAGTGCAGCAGATTTTACCAAAATCGAAATGTCTCCAAAAATTGGAGCGTCTATCTGAGTCACACTTCTGTGAATTTACCAATGGCAATTATTAAACGTTTCCGTCTTCAGAATCTTCTACTGCAAGCACCAAACAACATTGGGTTCTAATTCTAGTTGCTATCATCAGTTAGTCGAATGTTGATGAAATGGATGGATAGTTTAGTTGCTTCCTCAGCTTCTTAGAATCAACTTCCCTCCTCTTTGCTGTAATTCATAGATAGTCTTAGTCTAAAATTTTTACTTTTTTTTTCAATTTTTGAAACCGGCATATTTCCAAAAGTTTCACTTTTATTAAGGGAAATCATGTTCATAAATCATTTTAAAATTTTGATAAAAAAAAAAAGCTAAAATAGCTGTAAAATCAGTCCTGAAGCATAACTTTTGTGAGAACTTCTGGCGCACCAAACTATGAACAGTTAGCCTAGATTTGAGTGGAGTAGCTTGAGATTTTGTACAATCTAAATAATCCAATCCGTAGGAAAAGATAAATTCGCCTCACAAACTAAACAACAGTCTAATAGACCAACTTATTAAACCGACAATAAATTCATTAAGACGAAATCTATGTACCACTGGGTTATTCAATACAAGAAACAATTAGTAAGCGACCTCACTTTAAATCAAAAACTCATTCGACAATTAGTTAATCAATTATATATATATATATATATATATATATATATATATATATATATATATATATAACATATAAACGTAAATAAAGTAATCAAATAAAAATCAATTAAACAAAAAAGAGATCAATCAGTACACTTATCAATAAATCTATTATTAAGCATTCAATCAATCAATCTATTAGTAAATTTATCAATAATGTAATCAAAAAACTAAATAGAATTAAATTTTTAAACCAATTAGCCAACCAAACTAAATATATCACTATTAAAGAAATCAATCAAAATTCGATCAAATTTACTAAATATTTGCGAAACATCACACCTATTTCTACGAGTAGGTAAATAATATGACTAAATGTGTCGCATCTTTATAATAAATAGAGCAAGAGATCAACAGCTGGTGTCGTCTTATCATTTTTTTTATTTTATTATCATAAAATCGCAAGCAAACCGGTAAACCAAAAATACATTCGGTTATTTTGATTGATATGAAATTATTATAGAAATGTTGAGGTCACAAAGTAATCACTAAAATCTTCCAATTATATGAATTTTCTTCTTCCCGTTGATTTTGTGGTTGTAGTCATTGCTCTTGTTTTAATTAAATTATCTCTAAATCTTTCTTTCCTAGTTTCCATTTTCTCCATATCCCTCTTATAGCTCCATCTATTTTTCTTAGAATTTTTACTTATCAATAAACCAGTGATAAAATAAAAGAGGAATAAGTCCAAATGTAAAATAGCAGCTAAAGCGACACAGCAATTTATTCATGAAGCACTGAAAGCAATATTTTTTAAAGTTGATGAAGTGAGATTCGACAATTTATGTGCAAACATTGCAAGATCGAATATTGAATTTACGAAGTTTTAAAACAAAATATCTGGATGTTAACACCTACGAAACAGATCTGACACCTTAATACTTTCATTGAAGCGGTACTACGATTTCTTGACATCAATAAGTCAATGGACAGAGATTTGATCTACATAGTTAAACCATGTTGTATTATAGTGACTAATTTGAACTCTTGCACAACATATCGCATGATGGCATTGTACGTGCTTTGTGAAAGCAAGAAACACTTGAATTAAGAAGAAATATGAATTGAAATTACAAAAACAAAACAAAAAATTATGTCAATTCTTTTTTTTTTATTATTATTTTATAGACTTGGATGCATATTTTATAAAACTCACAAGTAGATATGCACCCCCTTTAAATTTTTAAAGTTCAACACTTTCTTAAGTCTGTATTGTGTCATTTTTCTTTTTTTTATTTGACATGAGTTGTCCTTCACGAGCATATATTTAGAACTATCATGTTCAATTCTTTTGGAGAACATAGTCGGCAAAAGGCAACTCAGCCATCTTAAACAGCCACTGGTTCACAGATAAAATATTTCAACATCCAGCATTCTACGTCATTAAGTCCGAAAAGCCCTGGCCAACCTCTGTGCTTTGCCTCAACACAATGCTCGTCTCCCCTATAGTTGTCTGGAATACTGGCAAATTGTAGCCAGATATACTCATACTGCCAGGTGCTGAGGGGATTCCCATTCTCCCACACAAACTGGCCCTCCTCTGCGATATCTGTCAGACCGAGCCAAGTATCTTGGTTAAGGACAATTAAACTGACATACCAGATCAATGAAAATCTGGCCTCGGTCTCCGCTATGAAGAGAGTGGAGCCCATGTTAGCGCATGCGTCAACGGAATCGGCATAATTCAGCTCAGATGTTGAAAAGTAGAGACAAGCGGAAGTTCCGCATACGTCATAAATAGCGAAACCGAGGTTGGCGTTGCATGCCGGGACGGGCTGTTTTAGATAATAAATAGCGTCGCTTGAGTTGGCGTCTGGTATGGATGAGGGAAGAGTCTCTATAGGGCCAAAGGCGGTAGAACCAGGCGTGCAGGCCAGAGTGTCCGGGTTGTATACGACGCTGTGGCAAGAGTCAGGGAACTGGTCGACACAGGTGAGATAACACTCTATAGAGGAGACAGATGTCCATGGAGCTCCGAGCGGTGACGTCTGGCAGTCTGAACCCGTCCCTGATGTTAAGTACATTTGTCTCTGCTCGCTGACCGTTAACTTCAGAACTAGAGACAAAATACGGAAATGTATAATCTCTATTTATATGTCGTTACAAACTCCAGAAACTTAAAGGCTGAGAGAAACAGTGTGTTTTAGTAGCGAAATGTTTCTTGAAAAGAGAGCTTGATTTCAAGTCCTTAGAGTTCTATGACGCATAACGTTAGCAACAGATTCAACTTGCGTCACTCTGATTAGTTATGTGTCTGTCCTTAAGCTAATTTTGAATTTTTATTCTCTTTGTGTGTAGTAGCCTTACTCACAATTTTTACAGGCACATTTTCTTCCTTTGATTTTGTCCTTTTATATAGCAATTAAGGGGTAAAACTCAAAGTGAAACATAACGCTTTAAAAGTAAAAAAAATTTCCTGCCGGAAAAATCTTCAAATATTTTAAGTTTGCGCTATATAAGAAAGGAATACCATAAAAATAATCACTTGCAACAATTAAAACAAACTCCTTTTTTGTTAGTTTTTTTTTTAAATAGCCCTAGATGAAATTTTATTTTAGTACATCAATATAGCAGGGAAAATTGTTGAGGAAAATAATTGAAGTATCATTTAATTAACTTGCTCAGGTGAGTCTTACTTTTGGTGAATTCTTTTTAAGTCTAAAAATGTGTTTCACAAACTCAAATTGCGAGACAAATTAATATTTCTGATATGGGATAAGACAGATTGAATTTTGCTTGATCAGGCTCTTGTCATTATTTGTCTTGTGTAGGTATGTGTTCTCCTTTGAGCCATGTTAAAGTGTTTCGTTTTAATTGATGTCAGCTTTCATGTGGGCTTAGAAAGGTATACTGGTTGGTAATAATCTGTCTGCAAATATTTTGTAAAGAAAATAGACATACAAAAGAACGTGTGAAATACAAGAAAGCATTCGTTTTACTTTTTAATATGCCATTCTCAAGATTAGATTCCCTCGTCTTATCATTACATGGAAAAATAGTTGAAATTGTTTTTCTAAGACTTATAAACACAATAGAATTATTTCAACAATATAATTATTGCTTTTTAATCTTACTCTCGAAAAAAATAAGGGGGGGGGGGGGGGAGACTCTTAGGTTTACTTACTGTAAATCACAAAAGCGATCCAAAGAATTAAATCCATTGTTGAAAGTTTCATTCATAAAACTGTTAAAAACTTGTTTTTTTTTCCGCGTGTCGAACGTTTATATTTTGTCATTGGTGCTATCCTCACTATAGAACTGTGTTACTTTTTCTTTTAGTCTTGAGGCTTGGCTTTTGTGTTCCTCATTTTCCTCTCAACATTTGTAAAACTCACATGCAAAAAAAAATGTTATGCATTTGAAAAGTTCCAAATGACAGATTATTGTGTTTTAAAATGTGGATAATAGTTTTGAAAGATGCAGTTTTTGCTCCTCAAAACTTTCTGAATTGTTAGCTTGGTTTCTGGCCATTGGTTTCGTTGAATTAGCTTATTTGCTCCTTAAACAGTTCAATTTGTTTTCGTAAAAGCTCAGGAAAATGTTTCGCGAAGAATCAATATAACTGCATTAGTTTTTACTCTCTTGCTCTTTTTCTCCTCTCTCTCTCTCGCTCTCTATCTCTCTCTCTCTCTCTCTCTCTCTCTCTCTCTCTCTCTCTCTCTCTCTCTCTCTCTCTCTCTCTCTCTCTTTCTCTCTCTCTCTCTTATATTCTTTTACCCTTCCCAATCTCCCTCCTCTTCATTCTACGACTCAACCACTCTCTCCGATCCTCTATCTATCTCTCTTTCTGTCCTCGCATAAGTTTGACCACCTCCCTCAATCTGTCTTTCTCTTTCCATATGTCTTTGTCCACTTTCCTCTCCCCCTCTCACTTTTTGTCTGTCTGTCTGTCTGTCTGTCTGTCTGTCTGTCTGTCTGTCTGTCTGTCTGTCTCTCTCTCTCTCTCTCTCTCTCTCTCTCTCTGTATATATATATATATATATATACAGAGAGAGAGATATATATATATATATATATATAATATATATATTATTTCTCTCTCGTTTCCTCGAGACGGCAAGTTACAAAGTCAACATACTGATGCTAGTAATAGAGTAGAATACTATGATTTCTACATAAGCCTAACAGATATCGATCCCATTAAATTCATCTACCCCTAGGCATGTTTCCTCCCAATCATGTTTAGCCCTGGCATGTATCATCTGGCATGTATCTCCCAAGCATGTATCTCCCAGGCTTGTATCTCACAGGCATGTATCTCACAGGCTTGTATCTCACAGGCTTGTATCTCACAGGCATGTATCTCACAGGCTTGTATCTCCCAGGCTTGTATCTCCCAGGCTTGTATCTCCCAGGCTTGTATCTCACAGGCTTGTATCTCACAGGCTTGTATCTCACAGGCATGTATCTCTCAGGCATGTATCTCACAGGCTTGTATCTCACAGGCTTGTATCTCCCAAGCATGTATCTCACAGGCATGTATCTCACAGGCTTGTATCTCCCAAGCATGTATCTCACAGGCTTGTATCTCCCAAGCATGTATCTCCCAGGCTTGTATCTCCCAAGCATGTATCTCACAGGCTTGTATCTCACAGGCTTGTATCTCCCAAGCATGTATCTCACAGGCATGTATCTCACAGGCTTGTATCTCTCAGGCATGTATCTCACAGGCATGTATCTCACAGGCTTGTATCTCCCAAGCATGTATCTCACAGGCATGTATCTCCCAAGCATGTATCTCCCAGGCTTGTATCTCACAGGCATGTATCTCACAGGCTTGTATCTCACAGGCTTGTATCTCACAGGCATGTATCTCACAGGCTTGTATCTCCCAGGCTTGTATCTCCCAGGCTTGTATCTCCCAGGCTTGTATCTCACAGGCTTGTATCTCCCAGGCTTGTATCTCACAGGCTTGTATCTCACAGGCTTGTATCTCACAGGCTTGTATCTCACAGGCTTGTATCTCACAGGCTTGTATCTCACAGGCATGTATCTCACAGGCTTGTATCTCACAGGCTTGTATCTCCCAGGCTTGTATTTCACAGGCTTGTATCTCATAGGCTTGTATTTCTCAGGCTTGTATCTCCCAGGCTTGTATCTCACAGGCTTGTATCTCACAGGCATGTATCTCCCAGGCTTGTATCTCACAGGCTTGTATCTCACAGGCTTGTATCTCACAGGCTTGTATCTCACAGGCTTGTATCTCCAGGCTTGTATCTCACAGGCTTGTATCTCGTAGGCTTGTATGTCACAGGCTTGTGCCTCACAGGCTTGTATCTCATAGGCTTGTATTTCTCAGGCTTGTATCTCACAGGCTTGTATCTCTCAGGCTTGCATCTCCCAGGCATGTATCTCACAGGCTTGTATCTCCAGGCTTGTATCTCACAGGCTTGTATCTCGTAGGCTTGTATGTCACAGGCTTGTGCCTCACAGGCTTGTATCTCATAGGCTTGTATTTCTCAGGCTTGTATCTCACAGGCTTGTATCTCTCAGGCTTGCATCTCCCAGTCATGCACCCCTATAGCAGTCAACTTTAACTCCACAGAAATGACTTTAAAGTGACTGGAGTTGTGACTAATAAGTTCAAACGAAACTTCACCCTGGTACTTTAAGGGACAGACTTGTTTGGAACGTGTACTTGGAGCATCCTTTATTATTAGGCAGCGACACAATTAGACGCAGTTTTTCAAGTTCTTTCATTTGTTTTTTGTTTTTTTTTAATAATTTCTATTGAAGACTTTCCATCTCTTATCTAACGGTATTTTGTGTTTGCCTGAACTTTTAGTATAATGGACATTTGAATATTTGATGTCGACTTTTAAGTTTTAGATCGATAGCCTCATTGCTCATAGCTCAAGTGACCATATTTACTCTAAATGAAAGGCGTAAGTGACCATCATTGACTTCATCAAGAAATCGTGACATCTGCACTTGACAAACATTGAGCTGCACTTTGACTCGGTGAGTTCCAAAGAAAGTCCACGTTCAAACAAAGACATTGGCTCTTATAAATCTCTCGCCCTCTGTTTGCCTATCTGTGTTCCTGTTACAGTTTCGACTTCTCTCTCTCTCTCTCTCTCTCTCTCTCTCTCTCTCTCTCTCTCTCTCTCTCTCTCTCTCTCTCTCTCTCTCTCTCTCTCTCTCTCTCTCTCTCTCTCTCTCTCTCTCTCTCTCTCTCTCTCTCTCTCTCTCTCTCTCTCTCTCTCTCTCTCTCTCTCTCTCTCTTTCTCTTTTTTTTCTAATCCTTACGATCTTCTTTTTCTCTCACCTTTTTTCCATGCACCCCCTCTCTCTCTCTCTCTCTCTCTCTCTCTCTCTCTCTCTCTCTCTCTCTCTCTCTCTTTCTCTCTCTCTTTTCACTTTTCTGTAATCCTAACGATCTCCTTCTTTTTCTGTCCCCCTATATCAATCTATCTATCTATATCTTTACCCCCTTTCCTCGCTCTGCAACTAGACTTTCTCTATCTTCCTCAGTATCTATTTTTTATCTTAACACAAAAACATTTTACCTGCAACTCTTTTGTTTTATCTTTATCACATATTTCTTAATTGCAGGTTTTTCATTGCCATTCTTTCTTTCTACATGTTCCTTTCAACTTCTACTATTTTTACTGTTCGTATTATGCTTTTAATACTAAAGTGAAATTTTCTGCCACTTTTTCTTGAGCAATGCTGAAGTGCCCACTGAGTAACTGAAAATTTATATTCAATATTCTAGGGGAGGTTGGAAAAAAATCAGACAGAATTCATGAAAACTAGGGAAATCAAATTCCAAAGAAACCTTAAGGCTTTATTTAGTGCGTCAATCATATTTGTTCCGTGTATAGTGTTTTTTAAGCCTCATCTATGTTTTTCCCAGCGCCACTCTTTCTGCCCCTCCGTCTCTCCCCCTTTCTTTTATCCCACACACACACACAACGCAGCTGTATCAGTGTCCTCGTATCAGTGTCACTTGTTCGTGGACTACCGACCCGTAAACTTCGTTAATCAAAGCATCTCCACCTAGCATCGTCTTTTGTTCGCTCTACATAGTAAACCTCGAACCCAACAACAACATCACGCAAAAATATTTAACACTCGAAATGAAATAAAGTCTTAGGCGTAGTGCATGGTTTTCTTCTAAAAAAAGCTTTAAAGGCCAAGAAAATCAATGAAAATTTTGAACTGAAAAAAGACGATGAGAAATTCACGTTGCTTTACCGATGAAATTCTATTCAGTTCAAGTATTATATTTACTTTCGCTGTTACACTTTCTTGCTTTAAAAGGTCTTTATTTTCTTGAACATTAAGAAATTTTGAAACACTGTGCATCGCTAACGCGTTTGATGATTTGGTGAAAGGCAAAAGAACTTGGATCAATTCTGCTCCGTGCTTTCTGTCCAAATAATGCAAGAGGAAATTTCGCTCTCTTGAAGTTTATTGTACTATAGAAGTCTCGGCGTTTTCCGAAGAACTATAATTATACAGATTTAAAACTGTTTACATTCGAAGTTAAAATAGAAAAAAAAAAAAAAAAAAAAGCTGAGATCTACACACTTGGACTAAAGATCCTGTCCTTTTCAACCCTCACTCTTTCTCTTTCCATTTAAGACTTGAAGTTCATGTCTGCTTCTACAGTAAGATCTAAACCAATGGTGGTCCAGTGGGTAACATACTGCCTTATTATCTACAAAGTATATTGTGAGTCAACGAAGCGCAAAGAGCATTGTTGAATTAGTTAGTTTTTTTTTGTTTTTGTTTTTTTTTCAACGAGCTTTTCACTCCCCGTAATAATATGAATTATTATCTCAAAGAAGCCTCTATTTTCCTGTACACGCTATGGCTATGTCAAATCAACAATCCAACAATTTTGTATTTTAGCGTGGTGAAATTTATAAAAAGCAGATGAATCGATCTGAAATAGGACAAATTAAAAAAAGGAAAATCTTTTGCTTAAAAACAAAAGTTCGTTTACCTTCTAAAACCTCAATACATTCTCAAATTCTTTTAAACGTTCTAAATCCCGTGTTATAAATAAATGCGCTGCTTCGAATTCCCGCAAGGCAGTGCACCTGTACGCACTTTTTTATTTCGCGCCAGAGGCTTTATAATGAACGTTAAGAAAGATCTCCTTAGAGTAGGAAAGTACTACAAGTTAGCTGATCTCTAGCATTCTAGTGCTAGGACAAAGAAAAACAGCCTGCTTATGCTTGGGTTGTTGAGCTTTGATGCCATTGGACAATAGGCTTTTGACCTATATCGGTAGACTGAAGAAGTAGCACTAGTATTAGGTTAGGGGGGGGGGGGGGGGTTCTAAGAACTAAACGAGAAAAACTTAAAGACTTTGCATTTGGGCATAGTGCAAAGGAGAGAAAGAAAGACAAAGGTAGAGATTGAATATGAAAAACTGGAAACGGAAGAGAAAGAGAGAGTTATACTAGAGAGTTTGCGTACAAAGATTTCGAGAGCGTAAATACTGTAAAAATGTTGTAAACGATGTTCACACGAGGCAAAACATTGCCTCTCTTTATCCCATCCTCAAGAGATTAAAAGGTTACAAAGGTTCTGTTACAGAAAACACTGGGAAATTTTATTTTTTGAGACTCCATTCATCATTCATTTCACTTTCTTGTAGTATTAGTTAGAATTTGTTGTGGAGTGATTTTCTAGCAGTGACATTCCTTTAGGAAGACTTCTAAAGAGGAAAATGGCTTGAAGGCAACACATTGCTAAAACATCGACTTCTTTTCTGTTTCTTGAAAAAGAGACAACGTAAATTAATTATTACTTTCTAAAGAATAAAGATAGTTCTGTTTTTTTTTAAATCTTAAGAAATTTCTCAACAGTATTTTCACTTATTCTAGTTTTGATTTTAGCGAAACGCTTACTATGTAGAGTTAACTTTCAAGTCACAATTGCTCGAACGTTGATGTTGTTTTACAGATTCAAGACATTCACTGCATCTGCAAATTTGATCCCTGTAACAATGGACCTGGTATTTTGGCTGATTATAATTTCCCAAGGTTAGTCCAAAGCCATCAACTAATAATGTTGTTTTCTTTTTTTTTCGGATTGTTTTTCTTTGGTTTTTGTGAGATGAAGTAGGGTGGGTTGTTTTTTAATTAAACGATTTGTTATAATTATTTTCATTCTTTAAAGTAACTCTCCCAATTGGAACGTTTTAAGAAAAGTGTTTTTCTCACAAGGTATATACATCTATTTCACCTTTCCTTTAAATTTGAAAAAAAAAATATTACTTTATAGATCGGGTACAGCAAGTATCTTCTTCCAAAAATTCTAATAAAGAAAAATTATTTTGGAATGCATTTACATATCGCTTAACTGGATTTATCACCAAAGAAAATATTAAGAATATTTTATAATCTTTCTTCTCACACCCTTTACCTCACATCTACTGATTATTTTCGTGACCTCATATTATCTATCAGTAGAGCTTTGTATTACTACTTGGGAGATCCCCACATTCGATTCCTTGGAAAGGGTTGCACTTAACCAGACCCATCCCTTGCTGGATAAAAACCGGTCGTGCCGGTATCATGTTTACTAAAACCGTAAAGGCGCGTAAAACTTACGGATGGAATCGTTTAATTTATACTGTATAATTTCAGTTTACTCTAGGGAAGATAATTTTCTCTCACACTAGATTCCTCGGGAAATTAAGGGCGCATTTAGCATTTCAAAAAACCAACTAAACCTATGGACTAAGCTCACCTCATTCTCTGCACACCTGCCGGTAGCTAAACTCTTCGCCATGATGACGGGGAAGAGCCGTTTCTTGCACTCAAAGGAAGATCTAAATCTAGACGCATGATCTTGTCGCGAGATATTTATAACCTAAAAATTTTGAACTTATCAATATTAAGTCTTATAAAACTTTCTCCGAACATTACCTAATGTTTTTTGTTTTGTTTTTCCTTTGAAAAAATATCAGGTTTTGAGGACTTTTGTTGGAATTTACTATGAAATGCATACGCGCAAAGGCTAGGCTCTACTGCTAGGTTACTTTCATCATGGTTGCCAGTTGTAGTTTACTCTATTTCTGTCCTTGTTACTCTCCAGTGCTAAGAGGTGCGAGCACAGGGCAGAGAGAGGTTCGTTTGAAGAAGTCGACGGGTTCAGACTGCCAGACGTTACCGCTCGGAGCTCCATGGACATCTGTCTCCGCTATAGAGTGTTATCTCACCTGTGTCGACCAGTTCCCTGACTCTTGCCACAGCGTCGTATACAACCCGGACACTCTGGCCTGCACGCCTGGTTCTACCGCCTTTGGCCCTATAGAGACTCTTCCCTCATCCATACCAGGCGCCAACTCAAACGACGCCATTTATTATCTAAAACAGCCCGTCCCGGCATGCAACGCCAGCCTCGGTTTCGCTCTCTATGACGTATGCGGGACTTCCGCTTGTCTTTACCTATCAATTTCTGAACTGAATTATGCCGACGCCGTCAACGCATGCGCTAACATGAACTCCACTCTCTTCATAGCGGAGACCGAGGCCAGATTTTCTCTAATCTGGTATGTGAGTTTAAATGTCCTTAACCAAGATACGTGGCTCGGCCTCACAGATATCGCCATAGAGGGACATTTTGTGTGGGAGAACGGGAATCCCCTAAGCACCTGGCAATCTGGGTATGTTTGGACCAATAGTTTGGGTAGAATTTCTCCAGACAACGCGGTCGGTTGTGAACACTGTGTTGAGACCGTGCACCACTTATGGCCGGGCGTGTTCGGACTGAACGATTTAAGATGTCATGTGGGGAACCGGTTTATCTGTGAACTGAGAAATGGGTGAAATTCTCTTTTGCCTTGAGCAGGAAGAATCAACGTCTTCAAGATTGTTGAAGTCATTGTTTTATAGTAACGTTTTTTCATCTGTGACAGTTTCAGGACTTTGAGACATGTGACTTTCCTAACCACTATTTTAAGGCTGGAAAAAGTGTACATAGATAACAAAAGATTTCTCTCTTAGATTAGACTTAGTATTTATTTGTTTGTTTTTAAAAAAATCTACTGTATTCATATTTTGAAAATTTTTGCGGGTAGGCATATGTGCTATAAATTTCTATGCGCACACAGTATGGCGAAGAAATTAAAGATATTCGCAACATAACGAGGCTCTAGAAATGAGGGAAAAAAAAGACTTACGAACTTTTTCTACATACATTAATACATTTTTGTAAGTTGTGTGGCCAAATAGATTTAATAAAAGTGATGTTGGAATCTGTTATTTTTTTCTGCCAAGTTTGTATTCTAATTGTCATCTGTGTTTCAGAAACGTATATTTTCAGAGTTGTTGAATATGTCGTGTATTGCCTAAAGACTGCTATAGCTTTAAGTCTTTCCAACTGATTCAAGGAATGCATGGTGGTATCGTCTTTATTAGTTTTGTCAAATGCATGGCTGCAATTTTTGATGTTTTTGGTCAGCGAGTAGTTCATAGTAAAATATGTAAGTCAAATTGGAACGTATATTACCCATTAATTAAAGTGATATAACTATAATTAAAGAAACAGTGGAAGTTTTAACCTTAATCTAATAATAAATTTGCTTTGTCTTTATACGCAAACCTTGAGATTTGTCAATTCTTTTTCAGTTGGTTCATGATCTACAGGTATTTCTGGAGTAATTCTTGTGCCTGTTTCTATGCACCTAACTTAATAATTTGTCTTAGAGACACAAGTGATATAATCTTTATTTATTCACAGTCAATCTAAACTGGACACGCCTTATTCCTCTGTATTATTCTGTTTTACAGTGATGAAAATAAGTTTTCTTTAATGAATCATTTGATACACTCGATGTAAAAAGTGATGTAAACAATGCAAGTAAATTAACGATGAGATTTTCTTACATGCCTCTTAAGTATATCAAATACTTCCACCAAAAGATCTCATCGAAGTCTGTGTAAAGCATAATAATACAGAGGTAAAGAAGTACGAAGTCTTTTTTAAATTTTTGTTTGTATTGTTTTTAATGTCGAAAGTATTGTTTGAAACTATTGGCGTTATTAAACCCTTCAAGATCTAACAAAATTTTCTCGTTGCTTACAACATACATTTATGTGGTCAGTTTGTTTTCTTGTGGTTAAGGTCAGCGCCATTAGTAACAGGACTAAAGTTCTGTTTTGTTCACCCACTGTTCGTGGAATCTTTGTTAATAGCTTTGGAAATCATGACGTCATTTGAGGGATGGGGGGAAGCTAAATGGGATAAGAGGGAGAGGGGTACGATGGGGGTAGAGAGAGAAATAGTAACTAGTGGGAGAGAAAAGAGAGAGAAAGTGAAGGAGGACACACACCCACACACACACACACACATATATATATATATAAGAGAGAGAGAGAGAGAGAGAGAGAGAGAGACAGACAGACAGACAGACAGACAGACAGACAGACAGACAGACAGACAGACAGACAGACAGACAGACAGAGCTTTACTTTAGCCGGACTTTAACTTTTAGTTAAACAAATATTGTAAAGTACTAAGAAATAAAACATTTTATGATTATGAACATTTGTGCGCTGTTAATAATTTAGATCTAAGCTCTTCGGGGGATTTTTTGGTAAGGAATTAGATTTAAGCTGAGCTGAAGCTAGTGTAAAAAAAACTTTTTTTTTAACTTGAACCTCTCCTTTTCTGATTGTTGCTTAAATTACAATTGTAAAAATCCATTTGAAAAAGTTTTAAGTTGGGATGGTTGTAGTTACACTGCTAATGTTAAAAGGAAAAAAAAAACGTTTTTGATCTAAATGAAAAAATAATTTTAGGAATTTTAGGAATTGTTTTAGTTTGTGTATTTCTTATTCCTGGGAAATAAATACGTAAAACAGAATTATTTATGACAAAATTTTAATGAAAACAACCTTGACTGGTAAAAGTTAAACTAGCTTAATGTTTAAGATAAATAAAGAAAAACTGCTACAGATTTTACTGAACGAAATAGATTTTATAACCAATTGCTTCCTCTTAACAAAGATTTATGAGGTCAGCGCATGCGCCATGAAAATGAGTTTGTGAAATTTGATCCCCTAACTTTCGTTACTTTTCGTTCTTTTATGAATTTACAAGCACTCAATTTAACGTTACCGAACATAATGGATTTCAATCGTAAGAAAGTTTGTTTTGCAAATCCCTTTTAATTATTCATCTCACTGTCCTTTTATTATAATTATGTTACTTTAATTATTTCATGTCTTGTGCAGAGTAAAATACCGGTACGCACGGGAAATTCAAGAGTAAGGAACCTTAAAGATAAGTCTGCTTCATTTCTCCCTGATCTCTTTAACTAGACAGTAATGAAATTTCAAAACTTTTTCGTTCCCGAAAATAAGTAATGATCATAAAATTTCACCATTTGATCTCGGTTATCTTTTGTTGTTTTAATCGCTATATATTGGCAATCGATTTTCATATAAGAATCGTTTTCAATTTAGATCTAAACTAGGCTACTTCTAGGCTACTACTTGACTAGACAAATTTAGGACTCTTTAGGACGCGGCGTAAGAATCAACTGATCAAAAGAAATATCTAGAGTTTTATGCTTTATTGCATCCGAGTTTTGAAAATGCAAAAACTTTCAAAAAATTAAAGAAAAGTTACTATAAAGAAAGACAAAGAGATAAAGATGCAAGCCAATGTTTTCAAAATTATAGCAAAGTATAAGATGTTGCAATAAAATAATTGTCTTAGGTCAAACTAGTACCCCGAAAGTACGATAAGGAAAATAGCCAGATGTACAAAAATTGTGATTACAAAAATTGTAAATAGTTCAAGATTTGAAAAAACAAAATGTCTTTAAGATTTAGATGAAGAATTTACGAGATTTCGTTTTGCAAAGAAAAAATCTAAAAAAATCTCTTGGAGGTTCTTTGTTTTGAGAACATTTGAAAAATAAAAAGACGCAATAAGAAAAAAAGTTCTTTTAACTCGCTAGATTTCTAAAAACCAAAGCCATTAACATTTGGCTATTGATCTGTCAAATCTCGCTGGGAGCTGATAAAATTACAGATTTTTGGGTGACGGTAGGGGGAGTGGCTTTTTGAGAGAATCTTCGAGGCACGGGGTGGGGAGTTGGAGAGAAAGTAGGGGGGAAGAAAGAAAGGAAGAGGGGGGAGGAGAAAGCAAGTAAGAAGGAGGGGCGAACGTAAAAGAGGTAAGAGTGATCGGTATAATTATTTGTGGACACATATACAAACATAAAGAAAGAGAGAGAGAGCAAGAGCGAGAGAGAGGGAGAGGGAGAAAGAGAAAGAGAGAGAGCAAGAGAGAGGGAAAGGGAGAGAGAGAGAGAGAGAGAGAGAGAGAGCAAGAGCGAGAGAGCGAAAGAGAAAGAGAGAGCAAGAGCGAGAGAGAGGGAGAGAGAGAGCAAAAGCGAGAGAGAGGGAGAGAGAGAGAGGGAGAAAGAGAGAGAGGGAGAGAGAGAGAGCTTTCTTTTTCAGATTCAGCAAGCTGAACAGCGAAGCGTGCAAACATTCTTTGAAATGTTTACGATTTGCCCACAGGATGTAAAACATGAAGTTATATACTTTGTAAAAGGGCATAGACGATATACATAATTTTTAGAGAGCAGTGCATGGATTCTGTGTTCTTTGATTCTTTTTAAGAAGAACATTTTACATTACATTCTTCTGTTGTAATTCATTTTTAAAAGAAAAAAAAAAAGCCTTATACTTCAAGACGACCTCGTAGCTTAAAAGTTATAATTTTAATTTAATAAAACAAACCTCTGGTTTCAAATAATTGAAGTTTTGTCGGAGTTTCTATCATTAAATTAAATTAAGATTTGCATACATCTTGCATTCTTTTAAGATTTTAGTAACGATATTTGCTGATAGAGGGATTGGGGTCCTTCATGAAGGGCTTTCGACCATGTGGAATTTTACAGAAAAATGAGAAGTGAACCTCAATAGACCAGACTGACTGACACCGCGACAGAGTAATTTGCGATCTTCAAGACGTTCTGTGCGCCTGTATACCAGACTCTCTGCAAATGGATCAGACAATTTGGCTGACCTTAATTTGTTACAGTAAGTCAAAGTAGCGATTATATAATGATTATTATTATGTTTAGATGGAAATGAAATAAAAAAAATATTCGAAGGTACGTAAAAATACACAATTCTTAGCCTGTTGATTGATAGACAAACAGCAAAATACTACACATTTGTATATTCAGCAAATTGGAATACTGTCTAATAGTATTGGAATCTGTACATAGTTTGAAATGTTATTATTTTGAAATTTTTAAGAAAGGTTTTATCTTACTTCTTTAGTTCAATTCTATACAGATTTTCAAATCGTGGCAATTTTCTCGATCATACGTTTATTTTAAATATCATTGTTATATTAGAATGGATATAATTTATGCCACGCCTTCTATTCTCTAAGTTGAAGCATGGAGGTAAAACATAATAGTAATAATAATAATAATGATAATGATAATAATAATAATAATAATAATAATAATAATAATAATAATAATAATAATAATAATAATAATAATAATAATAATAATGATGATGATGATGATGATGATGATGATAATAATAAAAGCTTTTCTCCATCTTTTATTTTTTATATTTGAATTTCGAGCTTTATCCAACTTTAATAATTTAATCCCCGCATTATTTGTGTTATTTCATGTTTTTTTTTTCTGCCCGTCCCTTGCTCCTTCTCCTAGCAGGAAGCAAACGTATTAAATATCCCAAACCATCTGAATTTGCTTTTTGTTACAGTAATCAGAGATAATTTCTTTGACCAAACTGGTTGCTTTTTTTCAACTCGGAATATGTAAGCATTGTTCGCTGACAATTTAAAGTCATCCACAAATGACATTCCAGCTACGAAATCTCAGCCATATTCAATTTTGCGGTTGGTAGATAACACTGAACTGATATTCAGGCAGTTTAAACCTCAATTCCCACTTTCGGATATTTTTTCAACCTTTGACAATAACAGATTTTAAAATTAGCAACATTAATTCAGAGAATGTCTGCTAAAATTTTACAAATTAGGTTCCAAAACAAAAACTGCAAAAAATACATGTATGCCATGTACAGTTTGTAATTGTGATTCCACAATCGCCATTGAATGATAAATCATTTTAGGGGCGATAGATTTGAACTTCACACATCTTCAAATGAACATCACGTTATCTTTTCCCCTCCAGTGCTAAGAGGTGCGAGCACAGAGCAGAGAGAGGTTCGTTTGAAGAAGTCGACGGGTTCAGACTGCCAGACGTTACCGCTCGGAGCTCCATGGACATCTGTCTCCGCTATAGAGTGTTATCTCACCTGTGTCGACCAGTTCCCTGACTCTTGCCACAGCGTCGTATACAACCCGGACACTCTGGCCTGCACGCCTGGTTCTACCGCCTTTGGCCCTATAGAGACTCTTCCCTCATCCATACCAGACGCCAACTCAAACGACGCCATTTATTATCTAAAACAGCCCGTCCCGGCATGCAACGCCAATCTCGGTTTCGCTCTCTATGACGTATGCGGAACTTCCGCTTGTCTCTACCTATCAACATCTGAGCTTAATTATACTGACGCTGTTCAAGCATGCGCTGACATGGACTCCATTCTTTTTATAGCAGACACAGATGCCAGATATTCCCTGTTTTGGTACGTGGGTTTAAATTACTTGATCCAGGATACATGGGTCGGTCTATCAGATATCGCTGAAGAAGGAAAATTTGTGTGGGAGAACGGGAATACCTTGAGTGCCAGGCAAGCTAGCTATGCCTGGTCCAGGTACTTCTCTCAGCCTGACAACGCTGGCGGGAATGAAAACTGTGTGGAGGCCAGACACCTTGTGTGGCCAGGGATATTCGGACTCAACGACTGGTTTTGTTTCGAACTTAATTATTATATTTGTGATGCGGCTGCTGTGTGAAGAGATACCGTAAAGCCAATTCTAGAACATATCAATGTCCCAGAGAAACAACTGGATAAAAGTAACTTTAATTCAATATTTTGTTACGCTTTTGTTTTTTTTTTTTCACCTTAATATAGCGACTCTGGCGTAGAAAGTACAAAATGTACTAATAATGAAAAAGAAAACAAAAAACGAACCAAAAAATAAACAAAAGTTAGTGTGTTGGCGCACATATGTCAGCATTTTATTTTGTTTTGTTGCTGCTGTTTTTGTTTTTGTTTTTTTTTTTTTTGGGGGGGGATCGTCTTGTTTTTTTGTTTTTTTTTGTTGTTGTTTTTGTTTTTGTTATTTTTGTTTTGTTTTGTTTTGGAGTTTTTTGCCTTTTTTGATAATCATCAAAGTCTTACAGAAGATCATAAGAACAAGACATAAAACAAAAATAGTTACAGCGATGAATTTGAATCTGAATGTTAATACATTTATTGGTGTTGACAATGGACGGAGCATGGCTTGAACAAAGCAAATAAAATAAAATTAAAAATACAACAAAATCGATAAATTGACATTAGCCAATACTGACATACTTACATACACAAATCACAACCTGACATACTCTATGCCCTAGATGATTAAGAATGAGAGAAGAGAAAGATAGATGAGGATAGATGAAAAGAAACTATACCTCACTCCAGGATACGCAATACGCAGGCCACCCCTATGTAATTACTAGTTTTCAATACGGTTAATTTATGTATCTGAGGGTTTATTTTGGTGACAATTTAACGAGAGCCCTTTTTTTATTTTTTTTTCATTGTATGATTTTATTCATTCAATGCAAGAATGAGTTCTTTAAAGAAGAAAAGCTGGAACATATTGTCCGGAGTTTTTTTTCCCTTTCCTTTTTTTTTTTTTACAAAACAGACACTATTACCTAGATTTATTCGAGAAACTGCTGCTAAAGTGTAAATAAAAAGGAAACTGTTTCGGCAAGATATCATATTCCTTTGTCGATCTTTCCCTTTCTTTTTTTTTATGAAAGTGGAGGAAAGAATGTAAAGAGGACAAACAAAGAAAGAGAGGAGAATGTGTTATCCGGAAGTAGTTAGAGCAAAGAACCGAGAAGAATGCAGACAGAAAATAGAGATAAACAAATTAATACGTAATTAGACAGATGGATATATGGATAGAATGATAGACAATATCCATTTAGTGGCATATATTAAATACACAATTATATATATATACACAATTATATATATATATATATATATATATATATATATAGAGAGAGAGAGAGAGAGAGAGAGAGAGAGAGAAAGAGAGAGGGGGGGGGAGAGAGAGAGTGAGAGAGAGAGAAAGATTTGTGTTTAGACAGAAAGATAGATGGATGGATGCATAAGAGAGAGCTAGATAAATAGATAGATGCGTAATTACGTAATAAACGTTAGATATAAAGATAGATTGATGGATGATATCTATTTAATTATATACACTGTATATATATATATATATATATATATATATAGAAAGAGAAAGAGAGAGAGAGAGAGAGAGAGAGAGAGAGAGAGAGAGAGAGAGAGAGAGAGAGAGAGATAGCCCCACAGATAGATTGATAGAGGGCTAGAAAATTGGATTAATCAATATAATTATGATACTTGGCCCTCAAGTTCTTGGCACCACATTCTGTCGCACACATCTGGCAAGTAATATTTCCTTTGAGTATTTTTTACAACACATCATCAAATTGAATGTAAATTCTTTGAGGTGGTATGTATAGATTAGATATCTCAAACACATTTTCACACATCAAACATCTTCGATATATACAGCACTGAGCAGTCTTGAAGAAAAGGCTTTAACTAATTTATAAATTGACTGTGCTACCTGATCAACAGCTAATACAGCGTCGTTGATAATGTAAATTCGTAACGCAAAAGATGAAAATTCTGTACAATGAAACGTGTTGACTGGGCCAGAGTTTCATGAACAAAGTAAATTGTGAAAACAACACATTGGACTTCTTTACGCTGAAAAGTATAATTTAATTAAAAGAAAAAGAAATAAAATTGAATATTAGTAAAGTTTACAGTGCATGCCATGCAACAGTCATTAAACACAGCAGATACCTCTTTGTTGGGACCCAATCTCAATATGTAATTTGGACAAAAGTCTGGAATTTTTTTTAAACACTATTTGACACCTGGACAAATGGCTTTGATCAGAGTATACATTAAAGAGCAAACAAGAATGGCAAACCTTAAAAATAGAATTAATAAACGTCAAGATTTAATTTCTTTAAAAGTTCAACAATAAATCGAGTTTTTCAAATATCATATTTGTTACAATGAAATTATTAGATGACAATTACTGATCTTAGATGTGTAAAATATTGAACACAAAATCGTTGTTTACAGTGCTTCTTAACTGTTCCACGTCCTTTAAATCGCTGCCAGTCTTTTGTGATTATTTTTTTTTTAAATAACTAGAAGTTTACATAACTATGGTTGAAAATAGGCAAGTGTCAATGAGTTGGAATTCACAAATCCAGAATTAATGGAATGAAGAGAAAAGTCCGTTTTAGGAAATTATTGGAATGAAGAGAAAAGTGCATTAGATGGTAATAAAGAGATCACATAGGTTGATGGCAAGGGTATAGCGACCAGTGAAAGATAAGCATTTTGAAGTGCTTTATTTCTATTGATATTTCTATCTCCTCTTTCTCATGATGGCAGAATATCTCATGACATCTTCTCTCTCACACGTTTTCTTTCCCTCTCGATGAATGCATTCCATATGTGTATTCATCCCTCTGGTAATTCTTAGTAATTGTAATCGTCTTCTTCCTATTTCTGTCTGTCCATCTGTCTACCATTCTGTCTCTCATAGTCATCAAGGATTATGCTTTCCTGCATCTGACCATCTATCTTTCACTTTCCACTCATTCTTTCTTACTCCATAGATCAATTCTTTATTTGCATCTCTCCCTCTATTATCATCTTCTCTCTCTCTCTCTCTCTCTCTCTCTCTCTCTCTCTCTCTCTCTCTCTCTCTCTCTCTCTCTCTCTCTCTCTCTCTCTCTCACTCTCTCACTCTCTCTCTCACTCTCTCTCACTCTCTCTCTTTCTCTCTCTCTATCTCTCTCTCTCATTCTCTCTCTCACTCTCTCTCTCTCACTCTTTCATTTCTCTTTTTCTCTCGCTCTTAATTTCTTTTCTTCTTCTTCTTCTTCTTCTTCTTCTTCTTCTTCTTCTTCTTCTTCTTCTTCTTCTTCTTCTTCTTCTTCTTCTTCTTCTTCTTCTTCTTCTTCTTCTTCTTCTTCTTCTTCTTTTTCTTCTTCTTCTTCTTCTTTCTCTCTTCTTTTCTCTTTCTCCATCCTCATGTGTAAACATGTTTCTAATTCTAAGCAGTCCTCTCAATGCATCCAAATCTATTTTCCTTCCCATATATTAAATAAACAGTTTCGTTTTCACCTCGCATCTTTTCTTATCAACCATTAAAGACAAAAACAGAACAGTTATGCCAATGGTCAAGCTTTTCCCTTCACACTCCGTATCCCATTAGCCCCCATTTTTCTCTCTCTTCTCCTCCCCCCCCCTCTCCCCCCCCCCCAAAAAAAAAAAAAAAATCCCATGCCATAAGCCCCCTAATTTTTCCCCTTACTCTTCATTCACTTTCCGTATCCCATAAGCCCCCATTTTCTTCTTCCCCGTTCCCTCTGTATCCCACAAGACCCAATTTTTTCTCTCCCCCCCCCCCCCCTTTTTTTCTGTATTTCAAAACCCTTCATATGTCCTCTCCCCCGTATTCAATAAGCTTCCATTTTATTGTTCCTCTCCCGCTCCTGATGACTTAGCACCATCATTGACGGCAGTAACAGAACTGTCTTAGCCAGGGGTCCACTACACAGTCCGCCTGTCCTCGATACAGATTGATCCTGACCACGTCCCCCACCACCTGGGCTTGACCGCTCTCCCCGTAGTTGACCAGGCCCTCAAACAGACCCAAGCCTGGCACTGTCCGAATGGTCACTCTGTACGACTTGACCTTCAGACTCTGGAGCTGGTCGTTGGTGATCTGGTAGATGCTCTCCACTTTCTGGAGGGAGAGGTGAGCGCACAGCTCGCGGAGTTTCTCAGCGGGCAAGAGCGTTTTCGAGGAAAACTTGTCTGGATTTCGGTTGTTCCCGGAACCAGTTAAGTTTTTAACAGAAACCCCAAAGTTTGGAGAAGGTGGACTATTTTTAGAAACTTCGTGATCGCCGGAAATTGAATGTAAACTAGATGCGTCACTCTTGGATATCGCTACAGTCGGAGCAAAACCGACAAAAGAATTGACCTTCTCCAACAGGGTCAAGGCCATAAGGTAGTATGTAGTCTGGGGTAGCTTGGCCTCGTAGAATCGGCCGCAGACGCAAAATTCTCCGGGGATTCCCGCCTTAGCGCACGTCCTTTCTCTGGGGATTTCCCTAAACAAACTGATCCCGCGCTCTTTCATTGTCCCGCTCTTCCGCGGACCTTTTTTCAGGTATATCAAATCCCGAAGTGTTTCGTAGACGTCAAAATGGGAGCTGAGTCTGTTCCGGTTGATTTCCAAGGTTTCCATAAGATCCGGGTACTTCCGTTTAAACCATTGAGGAAAAACGAAGAAGATGTATGGCGTGCTGGTTTCTACACGGCCTTGATAGGTCTCCCTGTTGTAGGAGAAGAATGAAAGGGAGGTTATCCTTTGGTAAGTATTTGTTATGATGAAGGAGAGCCCTATAGAGAATAGTTTTGACTTTCAACAAAGAAATTTAAAAGACCAGGATGTGGGGTGTATGTGTGTGTGGGTGGATGTGAGTTTGGTTAAGGCGAGAAAATGCCATGTTCGGAAATGTGGGTCAATTTCATATTGGAATTTTTTTTTAATTTACTTCTGAAGTATTAAAAGCGATTTTGGGTTCGCATCTACCGTCTTTCATCAAATATTATGGAGAGAAAATATCAGTTGTAATATTTCAGGACTTTTTTCCTGGTAAAGTTAAAGAGTCTGCTGAAAATTTCATTTTATAGAATTTATGACCAAATGCTGCTACTTCTGGTTAAGCTAAAGAAAGACGAGAAAGAAAGAAAGGGAGGGGGGGGAAAGAAAGAAAAAAAGAAATGCATGTAAAGAGGGAAAGAAAAGGAGGGGTGGAGGGAAGCGAAAAGCAAGATCCAAAGGTCACTTGGATATATATAAAGACTGAGTAACATGGACAATAAGAAAGCACTGATATAGATAGGTAGATAGAGAGAGAGAGAGAAAGAGAGAGAGAGAGAGAGAGAGAGAGAGAGAGAGAGAGAGAGAGAGAGAGAGACAGAGAGAGACAGACAGACAGACAGACAGACAGACAGATAGACAGACAGACAGACAGACGGACTGACAGAGACAGAGACAGAGAGACAGAGATAGACAGACTGACAGAGAGTAGCACATGATAATAAAGAAGAGAATGAAAGTGAACAACAGTAGAACGGTCACTAACCTTATAGGTCCGAACCTCGGACCGTGGTCACTGAACCAGACCAGGACAGTGTTGTCCAGAGCATCAGTAGCCACCAGGTCTTGTAGAAACTTGTAGTACACCTCGTCCCCCTTGGACGCTAAGTCGCTCTCATCGTGCGTTATACGGACAGAGAAACTTCACGGGTCAGGACAGGAAGCAAAGAAGAGTTTTTAATTAGTAGTAGTAGTAGTAGTAGTAGTAGTAGTAGTAGTAGTAGTAGTAGTAGTAGTAGTAGTAGTAGTAGTAGTAGTAGTAGTAGTAGTAGTAGTAGTAGTAGTAGTAGTAGTAGTAGTAGTAGTAGTAGTAGTGGTGGTGGTGGTATCATTATTATTGTTATCATTATCATTATCATTATTATTATTATTATTATTATTATTATTATTATTATTATTATTATTATTATTATTATTATTATTATTATTATTATTATTATTACTATTATTGATCGTGTTTTGATTTTAGAACTAGATGCAGCATGCAATCAAGATTGAAGAAAGATGATTGTTTTGTATAGAATTCCCCAACAATAAAAATCGAGAGAGGTGAAATAACTGAACGATGGAGCTGATATCAAGATGATAGTTGATAAACTTTGTCTATAACTAGATCAATCTAGATCCTAGGAGATCCTCTTCTGCCACGTTACACAGGGAATGTGACCTAAACTCAATAAAAATGTATCCTTTTTTTTTTGAGACAAAAGCAATTCATGTTTGGCGTTTTTTTTTTTTTACTTTTTTTTGTAAAGCTTTTATTTTGATTTTTTTCTTTAACCATAAATTTACGATTTAGATGACCAAAAAAAAAAGAAAAAAAGAAAAGGAAAGGAGAAAATAAAATAATATGTAAATTTATGTATACATGCATGCATGCATGCATGCATGTATGTGTGTATGTATGTATGTATGTATGTATGTATGTATGTATGTATGTATGTATGTATGTATGTATGTATGTATGTATGTATGTATGTATGTATGTATGTATGTATGTATGTATGTATGTATGTATGTATGTATGTATGTATGTATGTATGTATGTATGTATGTATGTATGTATGTATGTATGTATGTATGTATGTATGTATGTATGTATGTATGTATGTATGTATGTATGTATCTATGTATGCGTGTATATATAAATGTATGTATGTTTGTATTTATGTGTGTTGGTATGCATGTGTAAGCATTTCTTAAAAGAATAAACATTTAACTTAAAGTCCCCCACATCAAGTGTATTTAAATCAATGACTATTCGAGTTCTATTTTTTTTGTGTGTGTGGGTGTGTGTGGGTGTGTGGGGGGGTTATATTTTAAATGAATCTCATATGAAACTCTTTTAAGCCACAAAGCAGATAATGGTAGACTATGTATAAAGCAAAGCTTTATAGCATTTGTCACAAAAGCACAAAAAAGCAGTTAGTTTACCTTTCCAAAGTCCTTGAATAAGAAAACATGGTATTTGAAAAGAAAAATATTATTTCTGTTCATAAAGGACATCTGGTCAATGAAATGAATTCCTTATGGATATTCTAAATTCTGAAATGTCTTTATAAGGACGCTGTGAGCATAGCTTTTTGAAGTTACAGACAATATCACCTAATATGTTTTAAAAATAACTTCTTTTACTTAACAGAGAAAGGAAAAAAAATCATTTTTCGGTGTATTTCTCCACAACTACGTGCATGTCAAGCCAAGCCCTCTCACCTGTATGCAAAGAAAGGTGTCGTTCGGTCTTTCCCGAAAGTCCTGAGCAGCTGGAGCCAGTAGTCGTGGACCACAGTGACTTCCGGCGTGTCCCCGTAGCAGTTCTTGTCTGCCCCTCGCATCAGTTTGTCCCCGGTTGAGGCCAGAACGGTCGCACGCTGGTAGTAATCCACAGGCAGGACATTGAAACCTTTCTGAGGAGGGGAGAGGAAAAAAAATTAATGAGATGAACGTCACACTCAACAGGGTTATGTACCACGGGAAAGTTGAGATCTTCGGACGTCTGATTAGCTTGTTCGTTGCCCAATTGATCGATTGATAGATTGATATATTTAAGTTTGGTTAACCGAGTGGTTCATTGATTCATTCACTGATTTGTTGATTGGTCGTTTTAGTGACTGACAGATTGATTGATTGGTTGATTAATTGATTAATTAATAAATTCAATTTTATTTGGACGAGTGGTTGATTGATTCATTCACTGATTTGTTGATTGTTCGTTTTAATCACTGACAGACTGATTGATTGATTAACTGATTAATTGATTATTCAATAAATTCAATTTTAGTTGACCGAGTGGTTAATTGATTAATTTAGTGACTTGTCGTTTAATGACTGACAGATTAATTGAATGTTTGTAAGTTGAGTGCAAAAGTCATGACTGACAATAAAATGTGCAGGCAGACGTTTGTAAAATGGTTAAGAAAGGTTGGGAGAAGAGAGAGAGAGAGGGAGAGAGAGGGAGAGAGAGAGAGAGAGAGAGAGGGAGGGAGAGAGAGAGAGAGAGGCTGGAGGGACTCACAGAGAGACAGACGAGAGAGAAAAACACAGTCTATCAATCACAATCAAAGGTTGGGAAACAGACATAAGCAGAAAGAGCGAGACAATGATGGACAGACGGACACAGCATATCGTCTGTTACATTTGTTTTTGTTGGGGGTTTTTTTTATTTATTTTTTACAAGGGGGTTTGTTCAGTTTTTTTTTAAATGGCATAGCGAGCCAACAATATATGTGCATCGTACATGTTTCAAAATGTTGTGGCCATCCAAAGGTTCTGTAATGGTTAGGATATGGTGAGCAAGGGAAGTAATCAAGTTCTATCTTAAAAAACATTGGTTCATTTAACATTGTCTACCTTTGACAGTCTGAGACCATTCTATGGAGAAGAAATGAAAGTCATTTTGACAGCATATTAATCGAATTTTTTATTTTCAAATAAAATTAGAATAATATAGAACTTGCAAGTCTGTTTTAATATTTTATTCTTTTTTTCTCAAGGGAGGTGAGAGAGGGGGGGTGGGAGGGGAAATCACTGAAAATCTTCATTTTGCTATCGTTTTCAGAATAAAAATTTCATCTTTTCAATGTTAAAATGACAATTCTTCATGTAGGTTGAATCGATGAAAATTATTAAAGAAGATAATAAGGAACAGAACAAGCGCCAAAATGAAATATAAACTGATAAATATCATAAGATTTTCGCATGTCTTGATTCAGCCTAAACTTATTGAAAGATCTGCTATTATAATATTTTTAACACCGTGACTTTACGACCCGATGAGAAGAAAAGATAACTGCAGATCTATTTTTTTATGAAATGCCTATTTTACAACCTCTATTTTTCGTACCGAGGAAGAAGTAAGAAATACATAAATATCAATGCTCCTCACATGTAAGTCTGTCCATCCCTCAATGATAACATTGGATGGATTGTAACTTTTAATTGATTTACAGAGGGAATAGCTCTCTTTCTTCAGAGCAATAATCAAACATTTGAATAAGCATCAACGGCTAGTGTCGTAAAGATTCATATTCACAAGCCCATCTTACCTTCTGATAGTGGAACGCAGTCAGACTTACCTTCTGATAGTGGAACGCTGTCAGACTTACCTTCTGATAGTGGAACGCAGTCAGACTTACCTTCTGATAGTGGAACGCAGTCAGACTTACCTTCTGATAGTGGAACGCTGTCAGACTTACCTTCTGATAGTGGAACGCAGTCAGACTTACCTTCTGATAGTGGAACGCTGTCAGACTTACCTTCTGATAGTGGAACGCAGTCAGACTTACCTTCTGATAGTGGAACGCAGTCAGACTTACCTTCTGATAGTGGAACGCAGTCAGACTTACCTTCTGATAGTGGAACGCAGTCAAACTTACCTTCTGATAGTGGAACGCAGTCAGACTTACCTTCTGATAGTGGAACGCAGTCAGACTTACCTTCTGATAGTGGAACGCAGTCAGACTTGAGCAATCCAACATCATGGCTGTGCGGTAGCCAAGTTTTCTCGTCTCACTCCACAAGAAAGCTTCATTTATCTGGTCCACATAGCCAGTACGGTTGTACTTCCAGTCGCGATAAAACTCCTCCGGCGTGTGTCCAGTAAGAAGAGGCAGCACGTTCTGGAAAGTTTCAAACGCCAACTTGTTGTATTTATAGAGCTCAATGCCGCCCATCCTATCGATGAGAAAATTCCGTGTTTTTGGCATCGCTCGCTCAAAGTTTTGTTTGGACATCCCGTCTATGCCGATTAACAGAAAACTCAGCGTTTCTAGTGGCGAGTTCGTCTTTACGTGCTCCCAATACCTCTGACGTAGATTTTCTTCTACTTCGGGTTTCTTTCGAATCAAGGAAAAGTATGACCGAGATATAACTGTGGAGTTTGTATCGAAACATTCTGTCACGATATGCTCGTTCAATAAGGGAATGGAAATGGATTGCGTGAATTTCTCACTTGGACTGCTGAAGTTTACCTGAGTATCCCATCCTTTTTGGCGGAAAATCTCCTTGTACCAGCAGTGAGAGAAGTTCTGGCCAGAAGTCAAGACAAGATGGAGCTTGGAGACGTTCACTTTGATGACGTAGTTCTCTAGATACACGATATTTGCCGTTTGATTGGAGCAGTCTAGAGGCGGGAAACTCCGCACCACAGAATCTAACGCCGGATCAAACGGATCAGTGTTTGGGAAGGTGCACTCCGTGGGGGGTTTGCGGAATTCTCGGTTTAAAGGCTGAGAGGAGGGGAGCATTAGTGGTTTGCCGTCGTAGAAGAAGAGATACATGACGCTCAGCCAAGCGCAGACCAGGATCAAAGCTACTCGGGCGGTCTTTGAAGATGCTGAGGATTGCAGAAAAAAAGATAAACATTAACAATGTAGAGAAGAAGGTGTCCAAGACAACTGCCAGGTAACATGAATTGTTGTAGATTAATGAATGTTACATATAAATTTTGCTCCTGGAAACATTATAAAAGGTCTGATGTTTAGATCGATGTTTGCATACACTCATTCAGTCAATATCAATGATTTGATTTCAGAAAGTAGCAACGTTGCTCATAGTTTGAGGCGGCACAAATTTCGAGCTTTCTAGTCATTGGAAAATCGAAAGATATGAAAATCATTTGTATTTTATTTTATTGAATAGAGATAATTTCAAAGATTTATAAGTGTAATGATTGTAAAGAAATGCTCTGAGTAGCATTTTCATCATTACTTTTTCTTGAACTTGTTGCATACGAGGACTCGCAAGGCTGGTCTTTTCTTGTTTGACTTTTAAAACATCGAAAGCTACTCTTGTCAGAATGTTTAGAAATGAGGCAACGGAGAGAGAGAGAGAGAGAGAGAGAGAGAGAGAGAGAGAGAGAGAGAGAGAGAGAGAGATGGGTGGATAGATGGATGAGCAGGTAGATAGATGGATAGGTAGACAATTAGAAAGTAAAATAGATAGGTACAGTGAATAGACAGAGCGATCGATCGATAGATATATAAATAGATAGACACATAGAGAGAGAGGGAGAAAGAGATAGATAGATAGATAGATAGATAGATAGATAGATAGATAGATAGATAGACAGATAGATAGACAGATAGATAGATAGATAGATGGAAGGATTCATAGATAGATTACAAGAAATAAAAAACCAAATAGAAGGGGTTGAAAAAAAAATTCTTCATACTTACGTATAAGATGTGAATGACATATCGCAATTAGACGGACCAACCAGCTCATCTTCCAATAGTCAAAGTTGGTTGCTGTCCTGTAGATGAAGAGTATCAGTTCAAATTACATTTGGTTGATGTAGTTCCTCCATAATTATGTTCTTCTACAAATACATGATAGTGCTCTGATATTTTCACACAGAAAAACCGCAGCCAAAATGAATAAGGTGGACTGTGGTTAGAGGCCACACTATTTGTAGATGGATCTGAGGTTTAAATGTAATCAGACATGATTAAACTTTTTTCTTCGTAAATACCAAAAGCGAGTATTTGTAGTGAATGTTTGCGTATTTATTAAGCCCTTGAACACTATCAATCTAGTTTTCTCTCCTTATTTAAACTCTCTATAGGTAGTTTAACGACCTTAAAGTTTCCTGCCTAAAACAAAAATCATGTGGAAGTTTTGCTAAAACTGTATTGAAAAGAAACACATAAGAGGAAGTTAGTGGGTGGGTGGGTGGGTGTGTTTGAGAGATAGATAGATTGATAGAGAGAGAGAGAGAGAGAGAGAGAGAGAGAGAGAGAGAGAGAGAGAGAGAGAGAGAGAGAGAGAGAGAGAGAGAGAGAGAGAGAGAGAGAGAGAGAGGAACTATCATTTTGATACAAGGAGAAAAACACGCAACTTAAGGAGTAAGTGGGGGGGGGGGACTGTGTGGCGTTTGGACTATTAAATCTTAGACAATAATAAAGACTAACCCGTGACGAATGTATACATCCGAGGTTGTCACAAAGCGCTACTGTATAGAATCACGCGTAGATTCGTTGTGAGTATAACAAGATGCTCCTCTCAACTGTTTGGTCGGGAATCATAGACTATAGTATCCTAGCCACTAAACTAATCTGGTAGACGGATCAAAATTAAGGTATAACCTTACATGTAGTAGACGTGGAGGCGCTGCATGATACCACTATGGGGTAGAGTCTCAAGTGGTGATATGTCTGGAGCTTTTCAGGCATGTCGATATTTGGCGGCTGACTAGTAGTTTAGTTTGCGATAGAATCTATAGAGGCGTCAAGAATCCTCATATGGATGTCATATAGGGAAGATTCCCATCTCCCAGGTTAAGCTGATATAGACAATTTATCTAACTTTTGTCTGACACCAACAGTGTGGGAAAATGGTCAACATGCGTTTGGGAAAAGTACGCGTCTTATACTAGCGTTCTAGTACAATTCTACAGTCCGGGTTCAAGCAGTGAAGGAGACAAGTCGCACTATGCTTGTGCTCTCTTCCCTTCATCATTAATTTCGTTTCGAGTCGTGAGGTTCCCCATTGCGGACTCTGGGTGAAGTCCGACTCCTATTTGTGGCTCTGAATTATTTGGTGATTGATAATTATACATATTCTTAAGTTTTTCCTTCGTGCATTGAGAGTAGTATTGATTCGTATTTTATAATATTCGAATTCTTCGAACGTTCTAGTTCATTAACTGGTAAACTCTAGGCTCCAAGTTCATTTAATAAATCTGTTTATCTTAAGCTCTCGAGTGGTTAATTTTAAAGTACCGCTATTCCTATAAACCGTGTGAAATGTTGTATAAGCATCTTAATGGAAGTGGTGTTTCTATGTCTATGCTAATAAACAATAAAGTATAAAAACCGCACTGGACACTCTGACCTGTGCATTTTCTGAAACTCAACTTTCTGGATTATACTGTAGCTGAT
>JAWDGP010005525.1:42500-45000 GCA_033675545.1 Elysia crispata
ACGTGTGCAGTTTGGAAGATGTTCAGGAGTTTGGCTTTTATCAACACAGACGATATTTGTTCTTTACTTTCAGAAGATAATGTTCTTATTTCTAACAAAAAGTTATAGCAGCTATTCTAATGGACGTGTGCAGTTTGGAAGATGTTCAGGAGATATAGTTCATTTTTTTACAAGAAACCGGAGGTCTCTAGCTAGGTGGAAAAATTACTCGCTCCGAAGTAACAAATTTGTGCACGAGACCATTAAGAAAAAAAAATTAAAGACAAATCACTGCAATTACCGTAACTTTAATGAAATATCTACAAAACATGCAAAGTGTAACGATTATTTAAATCTAATAAGTGTATCCTACTACTGCTAGTTCAGGCAACAAACTGGTGATATTTTTCCAAGACTGAGGTAGATCTAAATGTAGGAGATATAAGAGAATTAAAGAGAGTGAGGCAGTTGACCGACCGATGACTGATGTGTGTGTGAGGCTGTGGGTGTACATACTGGGTCATGTGTGTGTATGTAGGATATAGTATAGTATCTAGGCCGTGAGCGATTGGTGTGAAGCTGTGGGTGTACATAATGGGTCATGTGTGTGTATGTGGGATATAGTATAGTATCTAGGCCGTGAGCGATTTGTGTGGAGCTGTGGGTGTACATAATGGGTCATGTGTGTGTATGTGGGATATAGTATAGTATCTAGGCCGTGAGCGATTTGTTTGGAGCTGTGGGTGTACATAATGGGTCATGTGTGTGTATGTGGGATATAGTATAGTATCTAGGCCGTGAGCGATTTGTGTGGAGCTGTGGGTGTACATAATGGGTCATGTGTGTGTATGTGGGATATAGTATAGTATCTTGGCCGTGAGCGATTTGTGTGGAGCCTGTGGTTGTACATAATGGGTCATGTGCGTGATTATGTGACATAGTAGAGTACCTGGGCCGTAAGCCAGTTACTGAAGCTTGATGCATTTATTATTTTAGGGTCGCACGGTAGAGGTATGAAAAATACAGATTGACTAGAGGAAAGTTATTGATGATATATTTTATTGAAATTTAAAAAATCGCTCAGCAAAGAAACTGAGGCCTAGAGAGAGAGAGAGAGAGAGAGAGAGAGAGAGAGAGAGAGAGAGAGAGAGAGAGAGAGAGAGAAAGAGAGAGAAATTTTTAATTACCTATTTCTTCAAATGAATGAAATATCGTTACATTCACATACTCATATAAATCAAAATGTATCCATTGAAACACAACTTCCATGCAGGTTTGAAACATAACTTCCATGCAGGTTTGACCATGGTTTGATATAAACATAAATTATGTTTATGATATTACATACGTAGCAAAATAGGAAAAAAAAAAAAACGGCTCATAAAGATTAATGCTTTAACTTATTTTTTTCTAAGGTCTGATAATTATGAAATGGTTACATACCGAACTGTCATAAATCAATGGATAACTTAAACTCATGAATGCTCTAGCTCTAAGCAACGTTTAAAGATGAAAGTGAGTGAAGCATAACTTACCTCAGAAATAGATAGAAGCAAGTTTAATCCTATTCCCAACAACTCGTATCTTGACTCGAGACAGAACAAAAAATAATTCTAATGAGACAATCATAAGAGTCCCAAAACGTCCACAACAGTTACTTAGATATCCTAGGACCCAACAAGTTGCTAAAGTTGTTTTTTTTTTGGCATTACATTTTCAGTTCTTCAGCTGGCGCTCGCTGATAATACGTTGACCACTGCAAGTATGACAGAGTGAAGATCAGCAGATCTCTCCACAGTCCAGTGCAGCAGAAAAGTCAAGAGATAAGGGCCATTGTCTTGGTACAAAGGCGTAGAGACGAGGTTTAGGGTTCAGTCGCTTCCACCAAACCCGTGGACAGCAATGCGATAAAGCTTAATGCTCCAGAGCGTGTATTTAGTTCTTTCTTTGGACATTAGAAGAATAAGAGAGGGAAAGAGAGGGAATGAGGAAAGAGACAGGGGGCTGCTTAAAAAGTCAGTGACAACTAAAGATAAAACAGGAGGATGAAAAAGCGAGGAAAAGGTAAGAGGCAGGGAAAGAGAGAAAGACATAGGCACAGACAAACAAAAGACATACACACAGACAAACAAAAGACATACACACAGACATCAATATTGAAAAAAAGGCAGAGAAAGATCGAGGAATAGCGATAAAACATTTGGAATATAGAGGAACACAGATAAAGCATGAAATATAAAAGAACAGAGATAAAACGAGTGGAATATAGAAGAGCATAGATAAAGCGTGTGGAAGATTTAGGAACAGAGATAGACCCAGTGGAAGATAGATGATCAGAGATAGACCCAGTGGAAGATCTAGGAACAGAGATAGACTCAGAGGAAGATCTAGGAACAGAGATAGACTCAGTGGAAGATCTAGGAACAGAGATAGACTCAGTGGAAGATCTAGGAACAGAGATAGACCCAGTGGAAGATAGATGATCAGAGATAGACCCAGTGGAAGATAGATGATCAGAGAT
>JAWDGP010005525.1:52500-70000 GCA_033675545.1 Elysia crispata
GTGAGGATGTAGGCAAAGCTCTGTATAGTTATAATCTTTAATTCAGACCTTGATGTCGTTACAGTATCTTCTGCTACTCTTCTCAAATTTCCAGTCTGCTAGAAAAGGCAGACCTCACCCTGGTCCACCCGGCTAAAAGTCGATTCACACCACTTTCCCAGGCGCTGAGAATTTATTCTGGTCCAGCCCCAATCGTCTGCCACATTGATCACGTGAGAAAAAGTAACGGTAAACACAATAAATCTAAAAATGTCACCTTAAGAGAAAGAACACAGGAGATCTGGGATTGAAGTCTTCACCCTCTCCTCAACCCTTTCAGACCAGACCCTAAACACATAAAAATTCAAAAAAACTAGAGCGTTAAACTTTTCTTAATCGAAGAAGTAAAAGTATCTATCAAGAGCATCGATATATGATCTACCATGCGCAAGATAAGAAATTAAAATTATCAAACAAACAGGCACGGATTGAAAAAAAAAGAAAGCCACACATTTCACTTCTCAGACACATAGAGAGGAAGCAGAGGGGGGGTAACCGATCTATGGGACTGCTAGGGGAGAGAACGGGCTGAACAAGCGGAGGGTTACTCGACACTCACGAGAATCCCATGGGAAAACAAAACAATGCCATCACAAGATAAATCCAACACTGCGTTTTCGTAAAACAAATGAGAAGTATAGAATCAAACTTAGCTTCGATAAAATAGATGCAGGATCGTCCAGGAAAAATCTCAGATCCACTCATTTCATTCTAAGCACTTATCATGACACAGCTGTCATAGCGTGCCAACATGGAATCTGTTTGAGAGGATAGAAACATCATGGATGCTGCAAAATTGTATCCACAAATTATGTTTGCAAGTTTTAGGTAGTTTATCTTCGTCAAAATCCTATGTCAGCTTTTTTTTAAAGTGAAGCAGCCTACATCAAATAGGTTATCTCAGTTCAGATAATTTACTGGAGATAGATAGATAGATAGAGAGAGAGAGAGAGAGAGAGAGAGAGAGAGAGAGAGAGAGAGAGAGAGAGAGAGAGAGAGAGAGACCGAGGCAGAGGCAGGGGGTTGGATACATAACCACAAACACAAACAAATTGAGCAAAGTACGCTCCAACAAAAACAGATTATAAAAAATAAATATATAAAATAAATAAATAAATAAAAATACCAAACCGGGCAATAGAAGATATATATTCATAAAGGAATTTCTAGAGAAGACAAAGAAATATGATTCATAAAAAATTTTTTGGAAATATAGAAAAAACTAGAAAGAAATTGGCTTTCTAGATTTATGTCTATGCTCAATATTCAGTATTGGAAATTAGCTGCATCTGTAAATGCCTTCTCTATTAAAGATCGTTTTAAACACTCAAAACAATTAAAAAATTTAAAAAATCTTAAGCTTGAAACATTTTCGAAAAACATGAAGCATTTGTTTACAGGCCCTACGTGTTGTTCCCAAGCGGTTACCCTTCGAAGTACTAACCACGCTCGACGTTGCTTGACTTCGGTGATCGGACGAGACCCGATATTTTCAAAGTGATATGGCCGAAGACAACAGTGATGGTACAAAATAAAATATATTGTAAGTGGAGCTGTCAAGAATTTCACATTTCAAATAATATTTGTCACACAAAACGCTTAGGAAAAATTCTCTCAAACAGGTAGTATGTACAGGAACGCACTCAACATGCAGATTTCAATTTAACATAGGAAGAAATCTGTCTTATGCAAGCTGCGTTCAAGAACTTCCTTTCTATTTTCTTCATTTATCAAAGAACATTTTCACTCAATCACACCGTCTTAGTATTTGTTCCTATCAGTTTGTTATCTGATACGCGTTTCATTGAAGCGCTACGATATTAAACTGATTTTTGAACGTCGGTGAGATCTACGGGCTTGCTCCGCTCTTATCACGGGTCGGCCCGGTATGGCAGTCCTTCCGGGAGTGGCCAATCTAAATATATCAAACGTATTTTATCGTCAAACCAATGTAAGGTCCCCCCCCCACTCCTTACCCCAAAGATTCCAAAGCGCGGACCATCGATAAACGGTAGCGACCAAACCTTAACAACACTCGGAAAGAAAGAAAAGTTCAACTTTAATTAACCCTCATCGTGCTAACGCGGTTACCCACAGATCGGGCCGAAAACTGGACCGTTACCACGGCCAGTTAGCTTCTGGACTGGACAGTCTTTATGTTAACCCTCACCCTGCTAGCGCGGTTACCCACAGATCGGGCCGAAAACTGGACCGTTGCCACGGCCAGTTAGCTTCTGGACTGGGCAAGTGGCAGAGCGCATTACCTGTGTTTGTACTGAGCGTATTGTAGTTCACAACAAAGCGTCTAGATAGACTTTTGTTACCAAAACAGAGTGACATTTATTTTTTCAAACGTGGCAACTTTATTTAAATAATTATGTTTCATGGTTCTAAGAGTTTAAGACACAATCTTGGAGAAAAATAAGTTTTCAAAGAGAGGTTCTTACAATGGATACGATAGTCTTAGTTTACAATAACAATTCCTTTGATGAAAGGTTGGATTTGCACTGAAAGTAAACACATACGTAATTAATTTAGTGTGTGTGTGTGTGTTTGTGTAAGAGGGAGGAGGGTGGCGGGGATGAAAACTAAGCTGGAAAAGATTATAACTCATTTAGAACCAGCAAACCTTTGAGTCTAGTTCGGTCTTCCGTCTAAGCTAAAGCCACAAGAGTCAATGCGTGGTCCTTTTGTTCAAAGAAACTACATGTATGTAAATATATAGATACATGTATAACTAAATACGGGTACAATGAAGATCTATTATAACTAAGCACAGGGAGAAGGTGGGGTGGTAGGTGAGACAGTAGAGGAGAAAGGAGACAACCAGACCAAGCAGCAAGGTCCGCCCTCGACGCTTATCAGGCGCTCCCATAATCATTGTCTCTTACAACTTGGCAGACATCAAGTAAAAAACTGTTCGCCAGCCTATACTTTCCTGCCATTGAACACATAGTGACAGCTGACAGAATATCAAACTCACGAACTTCAAAGGCAAAGGCTTTATACCCTACACACACACCACGCTCTCAACTAATGCCTTTCTTGACACCTCAGTAAACTCCTCCCTTTCTTACTCGGCTTTACAGTGACAAGAGGCTGTGGTGTAATTGACCGGTAACAAGATTCGTTTGGTCTAATGCTATTACAAAAATTGGCCAATCACGTTACGTTATAACTAACACCACTACTAACTGCAATCCACATGATTCGAGGAAATCTGGGGGAGAAGGCAGTGGTCATACCAAGCCTTTGTCAGGACTCTGTATTAGGGACGGGGTGGGGGCAAGAGTAAGGAGGATGGGAAGGGCCATGTGGTAAAGTCACCGCTGTCTAGTTCTTTTATTTGCTCTTCGGTCTTTATAACAACCACATGAGAAGGAAACCGGTTTCCCATGTATCAGTAACATCAACTACCCATCGCGTAACATCCAACAGATGTGCCTAAATTGCAGTTTGTTCTACACACCTCAGGGGCTCTCGATCGCCTCCCAGTAGTTCAAACAGAGAGAAATTGTCACCTTTTCACTGGTTGATATTCTTAGAAAAGATAAAAAGTCTCCAGAGTATATGAGATGGGGTGTTTAGAAGATGATGACGTTTCAAACAGGTCCGCCAGACAACCATTAATAATGATGGCGCCGACGGTCCTAGTTCGAAACCTCAGCACATATATTTAATGGCACCGCAGCTTCCGGTTCGGATCCTCAGCCCATATATTTAATGGCGCCGCAGCTCCCGGTTCGGAACCTCAGCCCATATATTTAATGTTGCCGCAGCTCCCGGTTCAGAACCTCAGCCCACATATTTAATGGCGCCGCAGCTCCTGGTTCGGAACCTCAGCCCATATATTTAATGTTGCCGCAGCTCCCAGTTCGGAACCTCAGCCCATATATTTAATGGCGCCGCAGCTTCCGGTTCGGAACCTCAGCCCATATATTTAATGTTGCCGCAGCTCCCGGTTTGGAACCTCAGCACATATATTTAATGGCGCCGCAGCTCCTGGTTCGGAACCTCAGCCCATATATTTAATGTTGCCGCAGCTTCCGGTTCGGAACCTCCGCCCATATATTTAATGGCGCCGCAGCTCCTGGTTCGGAACCTCAGCCCGCATATTTAATGGCGCCGCAGCTCCCGCTTCAGAACCTCCGCCCATATATTTAATGGCGCCGCAGCTCCCGGTTCCGAACCTCCGCCTGTAATTTTAATGGCGCCGCAAGGTCCAGGTTCGGAACCTCAGCCCACATATTCAATGGCGCCGCAGCTCCCGGTTCGGAACCTCATCCCACATATTTAATGGCGCCGCAGCTCCTAGTTCGGAACCTCCGCCCATATATTTAATGTTGCCGCACTCCCGGTTCGGAACCTCAGCCCACATATTTAATGGCGCCGCAGCTCCCGGTTCGGAGCCTCAGCCCATATATTTAATGTTGCCGCAGCTCCCAGTTCGGAACCTCAGCCCATATATTTAATGGCTCCGCATCTCCCGGTTCGGAACCTCCGCCCATATATTTAATGTTGCCGCAGCTCCCGGTTCGGAACCTTAGCCCATATATTAAATGGCGCCGCATCTCCCGGTTCGGAACCTCAGCCCACATATTTAATGGCGCTGCAGCTCCCGGTTCGGAACCTCAGCCCATATATTTAATGTTACCGCAGCTCCCAGTTTGGAACCTCAGCCCACATATGTAATGACGCCGCAGCTCCCGGTTCGGAACCTCAGCCCATATATTTACTGACGCCGCAGCTCCCGGTTCGGAACCTCAGCGCATATATTTAATGGCGCCGCAGGGTCCAGGTTATCGTCAGGGCAAAGCTTAATATTATAATGGTTGCGCAGGACTAGGGCAAAATACTAAGCAGAGCTCTGGAACCGCAGGTCTGTCTTAAAATCCTGAGCGATCTCGCGCTCCAGAAAGGAAACTTGCGGATGAGGAGCTCGATGCTTTTCTGGTCACGACGAATTTCTCTTGGTGCCACGGCTCTGGGCCTGAACGGTGAGGTTTCTTCACACCCCCGGTGGCGGGCGCAGACTTTCTAGCGGCTTTAGTGGCCAGCTGCTCACGCGGTGCCTGGCCACCAGTCGATTTTCTTGCTGTTTGCTTATTGTTTTTGTTTTTTTTTTAAGGCTCAGTAAGGCTTTTACTTGGAAAACTGGCTAGAAAAAACAGAGCAGTATTTGAGTTGAGTAAAAGATGAGAATAAGTGTGTAATGGTAAAGAAGAAATGGTCAATATCAAGTGAAAAACAAGAAAGATCAAAAAGGGGCCAATTTATGCACGGGGTGGAAAAGCATAGTAGCAAAGAACAACCAGCATAAAAACTGGTAGTTCGGAAGAACTTGAATACCAGAAATAGCTATAGACAAAGGGTGCAATTTGATGTGTGTATGATAAAGAGAACGAAATAAAGCTAAATGGTAAAAGATTACATTCAGATTTATTCTTTAAGAAAAAAAGAAACATTGACAATGGAAAAACACACAGGAGGATGATATATATATATATATATATATATATATATATATATATATATATATATATATAGAGAGAGAGAGAGAGAGAGAGAGAGAGAGAGAGAGGGATAGCGAGAGAGAGAGGGATAGAGAGAGAGAGAGAGAGAGAGAGAGAGAGAGAGAGAGAGAGAGAGAGAGAGAGAGCTGAAGAAGGAAGTTATTGAGATAACCCAAATTTCTGGACATCAACTCATCATGCGCGGACATAAGTTGAAATAAATCTTTAGATTGGCCTGATTATTTGAAAGAGATCTAGATATAGATATAAATAAAAGATCTGGGACGGGCTAAGAAGATAATAAATATTGTGAAATATGAGGAAAGAGATATAAGCGGGTACAAGGCCACTAACGCAACCGGCATGACACTCCATGATGGCTACATAGAAAAAAAAAAAAAAAGAAAGAAAAAGAAATATGGGTTTTAAGATAATTTCTCAAAACAAAACAAAAAATATATGAGTAAACAATCTTTATTATTTCTGGCTAGATAACCTTTTTTCGAGTCATAAATTAAAAAAAAAATCAACTGCCCGGAGATTCGAACCCCGGGACTCTTGGTCAATGTCAAAGGATCTTACGCATTCCGCCCGAACGTACACTGGCTGGCTCTTTAACAATTTTAAAAAAGTTTTAAAACTTTTGCAGCCTTTTGTTTACACGGAAGTAACTGTTGAAATGTAAAATTTCCGACATCTCACGTAAAGAATGTATTATAAGAAAAATCATACACAATGCGTCTTTCATGAATATTTTTGTCCTAAATGATGAATAAAGTGTTGACTTTTCGTAGATCTTATTTGAAGTGATGGAACAATTAAATAATTTTAATTCTATGCTTTGAATGATTTTACTAGACAAAGACAATTCTATGCTTTGAATGATTTTACTACACAAAGACAATTACCAGTCCGACCATTGTTCTCGTATTATGTGTCGGAGTATCAGCCTCCAGGGACGGGCGGCGGGTAAGAAAGTCAACAAAAGAATACTTTATTCCAGGGGTGGGCAACATACGGCCCGCGGGTCGGGTCCGGCCCCTGAAGGGATTTTGACTGGCCCGACGACTGTATCCGACCATACACTGTATTGTGGCCCGTGGCTTTAGCTACGGGAAAGATTAAGATTAATAAAAAGCAATAATTAAATTATTAACGCAAGTTACGCTTAACACAAGTCTGTGACTCGTAAGTATACACGTGTCTGACACGCGTGTAGAGGCTAGTATCGATCCTCACTGAAAGAATCGATTCCCTAACTTTTGAGGAGGAATAGAATAGTCAACTCCAATTCTCTATTGTAAACATCGCCGACTACTGGGTAACAAAGTGACTGTTAGTTATCCTTACGCTGTTATTAGTGAGATTTAGATGTAGAATTTACATTTTACACAAATTGGATTCAATTTTAACCATGGAATTTCGCGAGAAACGTAAAGTTGACAGTGAGCGTCGAGCATTTAACAAAGATTGGATGCCGAAGTATTTCTTTACAGAGATTGACAACAAAGGAGTATGTTTGCTGTGTAATCAAAGTGTCGCTGTGCTGAAAGAGTACAACATTAGTCGTCATTATGCGACAAAGCATGGAAACTATGGCAATAATTTATCAGAAGCGGAACGGCAAACTAGAGCAACAACAACATCAACAAATTCATTAACAATCTTTTTTGTGACTTTTGGGTAGAATGATTGATTATTTCTTTTTAGTTCTGAAACCATTGTTTGCCATTTCCACCTTTGATCAGTCCTGCCCTTTGATTGGAATTGAACTTTCCTAAGACGCCCTGCTCAATATCTATTTATAGCTGACACAAATTCTCTCCCCACTCTCGTTTCCCTCCATCCTCAAATCGTTCCGATCCTCACCCTCTCCTATCCATCTATTCTTATCTCTCTCTCTCTCTCTCTCTCTCTCTCTCTCTCTCTCTCTCTCTCTCTCTCTCTCTCTCTCTCTCTCTCTCTCTCTGCCCTATCGTTTTTGCTATTTTAGTAAAGAGAACTGCGTTTGGCGTTTCTCGACCTCCGACCCCAATAAGAGAATCCACGTGGAAGTTATCTCCCTACAGCTGGGGAACTGGGAGGCTGGAGAGTGTGAGAATTACCTACAACTGGCGGATGGTAGGTGGATTCTGTTACTCTGTACATAAGACAACCTACAGTTGGTGGATGGTAGGGGAGTTTCGTTACTCTTTAGGTAAGATAACAGCTGGCGGATGGTAGGGGAGTTCCGTTACTATGTAGGTAAGATAACCTACAATGATGGATGGTAAGGGAGTTAGTCTCTATGAAGGTAAAAATACCATCAGTTGGCGGATGGTAGGTGGATTCCTTTACGTCCTAGGTAAGACTTCATTTAGCTTGCACTTGTAGGTGAATTTCGTTACTCAGTCGGTAAGATTACTCTAGTTGACGACGTGTAGATTAACTCCGGGTGGTAGGTGGGTTCCTCCAATCTGCAGGTAAAACTAGTGACAGACAGTCTTTTTCCACCAAACTTTCCGTCACATTTATCTTTCTTTACCTTATACCCCGATTCATGTGACCCCAAAAACCCACCTGACCCTCACACGCCACGTGACCCGTTTCTCCAGGCAAGGACAAGGACAGTGCCCGAGTGATGGGCACCTGGTGTGACCCCGTTCAGTTCCAGGTCAAGACTTCCGGTCAGCACCCGCTGGTCACTTTTGTCTCGGACGCTCATGTGACCGGGCCTGGCTTTGCACTCAAGTACTACCATATCCATGAATGTGAGTACTGGTCATCCACTGGACTATGGTCACCGTGGATATGATTCATCTTTAAAAACCAGTTACTGTGAGATCCTCATAATGTCAAAACCTTTAAGAGAAACTCTTGCTGAAAGTCAACAACAGTTGGCAGTCTTGTTATGTATTTCTTCATATCTTTGCGGTGGTTAAAGTCAACTAATAATTTTAGTTCCAAGGTGTTGACTTTATCGAAATTCCATTGACCCTTCTTAAAAATATCATAGCAATATTTCTAAGAAGTGCAGCTAAAACTAAAAGTCAGACGGTATTAAAACCGGCTTAAATGTATTATTTCCCAACGTTCGATTACAAGGACAGAAGTTATCAACGTTAAAAGTTTTCAAAAAATATTTTCATATAAAGATTGAGTGGTAGAGTAAAAACAAACTGTATGATTAGCTTTCTGTGTCTGCGTCTGTCTCCCCCAGACAAATCCCAGTGTGATACTTATGGTGTGAGCCCGTTGTCTGTTTGTGGAGCTGCACATGTACACCAGCAGTTTACAGCGGTGAGAGAGGGCTGAACACGGATGGGCTTCACTTCAGTGGTTGAATTAAGTTAAGATGGGAGGGTGGACGTGATGGAGAGGTTGGCGGGATAGGAGAGAGAGAGAGAGAGAGAGAGAGAGAGAGAGAGAGAGAGAGAGAGCACAAAAAAAAGAGAAAAGATAGAAAAAGAATAGTTGTGTATGTTGTTTTTTTTATTGAATATTAGCAACAGCAGAGTGATTAAAAAATGTTCAATTTATGATTTTAAACATGAACCTATACTAGTAAAGCAGTTCTAAATAGGACCAAATTAATCAATAAAATACCCTGCTTACCTTAACAATGCTTCTCAGTTTTGTTTTGTTTTGTTTTGTGCTGTTTTGATTTGTACTTTTTTTTTTTTTGTCAGTGTCAATAAGTGTGGAGATTCCTCGGTTTAAGACATCGGCGCTAATTAGGGGAAACTGTCCCGCCTGATTAAAAAAAGGAAAACAGCGGGGCTCTCTTTGAGCTGGGTGTCCCTCTCTATCACCTGGACCCCCTCCGACAGAACAGAACAGATCAGGTCAAAACAAGCTTTCAATCTAAAACTGATGGAAACACAACACAATCTGGTGTCGTCCTTCTGTGCTGATTTGAGCTGCCCGGTCGCTAGGCAGAGGACTATCGTGAGAGGCGGGAGAACGCCAGTCGGGAGATGCCATCATCAACAATCCTTGGGAGTGACTTCACCAACATCAGACGATAGAAATCGAATAGATGTGCAAGTAAGGCCAGCCGCACACAGAGCGTCACCTAACACGCGCGAACAAGCGTCACTTCTGGGGTTTCGCAGGAAAGGCTTACGGGCCCTAAGCTAGGCTACGACGTTATATTTTTAGACTGACCGACATCATTTGCATAAACTCCTCTCACCCAGTGGTACGTAGCATAATCGCTTTTTGCAAACATGCTAGCCCTCTCACCGAGTACGTGAAGGTTATGAAAGGATTACATGATGACTGCCAGCGATGCTCAAATGCTACCGGTACTGAGTACTAGCCTCGACCAAGTGCAAGCGCGCTGTGGAGAGTGTGTTTCCACTGCATGCTCACATAGCTACATTACATAGCTATCACATGATCTGAGACAATTTTATCAGCAGCAGCACATTTCACTGAATTTACCAGTTGACCAGACTGCCCATGCCCAATGCTTACTTGCGGCTTCCGATGTAAACAACGCAGGCCGATTTGCACACGATACTAGAGAAACAACGTGTTACTTTATTACGTTATGACTCATGTTTACCGTTCGTTAATCAATCTGCGAAACATGGCTAGTGTTTAGAAGACCCGTCGACCATCACAAGCCTCACGTTATATACACAGGCTCAGTCATCTCCTCAAGGCACGATCTGCCATTTTTAAGAAAATGGAATCCTCCGATGAAGAGGCTATGTTAACAGTCGCCTTCTTCAGAAAACAAAAAAAAAAAATAGAAAAAGAAAGCGCAGCTGAAGAGGCCGTTTACATTTTCTGCTCAGACCAGCAAGAGGCGAATTTCACTGAACGTTTTGTTCCTTCATACAGCGCAAAGATGAGACAATGTTTTATAATTATTTGCGTATGTCTTATCAAACTTATGAGGAGTTGAAGTCGCTTGTGTTGCATCATTTACAGCCAGCGGTCTGTAACTAGCGGGACTCAATATCGGCGGAGGAAAAATTGAAAAGTAGTATTGGCACTCAGGTTCGTAAAGTTTAATTTTATCTAGTTTATCAATAGCGCCAATACCGTATTCATCATCATCATTATCGTCATCATCACCATCTTCATTATTATGATCATGATCATTATCGTCATCATCATCATCTTCACCATCATTATCGTCATCATCATCATCTTCATCATTATTATGACCATGATCATCATCATCATTATCGTCATCATCACCATCTTCATCATTATTATGATCATGATCACCATCATCATTATCGTCATCATCATCATCTTCATCATTATTATGATCATGATCATTACCGTTATTATCTTCAACATCATCATCATCATCATCTTCATCATCATTACCCGTCATCATCATCATTTTCATCATTATTATGATCATCATCATCATCTTCATCATCATTATCGTCATCGTCATCATCTTCATCATTATTATGGTCATGATCATCATCATCATTACCATCTTCACCATTATCATGATCAACATCATAATTATCATTATCGTCATCATCACCATCTTCATCATTACTATGATCATGATGATGATGATAGTCATCATCATCATCTTCAACACTATCACCATAAACATTGCCACCACCATCACCAACAACCCACCACAACAAGACCTCCCTTCCCAACGCCAGCACTAACGCCACCATCATTATAATCATCACCATCACCACTACCACCCTCTCCCCCACAAACAGATAAAACAAAAACAACAACATCAATAATATCAGCGTGACAAGACACTCTTTGCAAAAAAATGCTCATTCTTGCCAATACGCCACTACAGACGTGACGGCGGGTCTAGCATGAGGTGAGGGCGTATGTAAGGAGCGCGGTAAAATTATACTTATAGTCACCATTTCGGCGACACAGATGATCCATGTCTATTCACGCCTGTGAAGTGTCGGGCGACACTCTATGTGCGGCTGGCCTAATCAGCGATATGATTACAGAAAGATTCACATTTCCGGTGCAGGTCACAGTACATAACAAGACGACAAAGTTCAGCCTAGAATAGAGGATTAGAGATTTGGCCTTGTGCTTCCAGTTACACCGAGGGCAGCACAGTGTGTACTTGTAAGCATGTCTCAGGATAATTATACACATGTATACGAGAGTGCGCACACATACACATCCATAGACACTCTATAGCAAGTAATGGGAAGAGATGAGTCACGGAAATGTTCATTGTCCCAAGATTGAGTTAAATGCAAAGAATCATTAAGTCCGTTTCATTATGATCTACAAAATAAATATTATAAATGCAGGTTTGTTGTTTTTTTTTTTTATTAAATATAAAGAAAAAGAAAAAAAGCCATAAGTTATCAAAGTTCTTTGAGTCATTTTAATAATTCTTAGATTATGCAGTGCCGAAACTAACCCAGTGATATATATACAGCTTGGAAATGAGAAAACTGAGTATATAAAGATCAGCATACAGCAAAACAGTACTGAACAAGGAGGGTGAGACCCAACTATATCTACAAACCCTCGAGTTTCAAGTCTACAAAAAATGGACTTGTGTTATGGTTGTTTTAGCACAGGTCAAACATTCAAACTCAACATAATTCTCTAGCCCTAATGAAGAGGGTAAGCTAAGTTTTTACAATACAGACCTATTTATATATCCATTCATTTACACCTAGGTTAAAAGAAATACGTTGCTATGAATTCCGGCAAAGCCATTGCATTTTTGACACTTCAGGCGATACTTCACAGTCTTCTACTAAGGCTATTGAAAAAACATAAGTAAAGTGCAGAATTATTTGAATTTACATAATAGGAAAAAAATGTAAGATCAAAATTAGTTCTATACAATCTGATAATAAACATGGGACAAATTGTTAACTACGTATTTTAGACACTTGAGACAGTTTTTGTCCTTGACTGAAGATAGGGTTTTATTGTTTTCAACCAGTTACTAAGCGTTTATTAAGAGAAAATGGCATCACGATATTTCCTCTTTATTGAGAAATGGCCCTTAACTCATAATGCTTTCCTTTGGTTATTGTTTATCTTCTGGTCTATCTTGGAAATGGAGTCTAAGTAATTCCTCCACCCCCCCCCCCCCCCCCCCCCTTTTCTCCCCAAGTTTCCCAGGTATGGCGTTTATCATTTCTCGAAAACAGAGAGGGAAAAAACAGGGATAAATTTAAAAAAAAGTGTGACGTCATTGGTGGTTCTAAACATACGAGAGTAGGACTAGATAAACCACACGACAATTATCTCCAACGTGTAAATTTCCTATAGAAGCTGCAGAGAAGTTAAAGAAATTGGAAAATGCCTTTATAATATAAATTCCGGTAACTTGCGGGTAGCAGCAATATAAAAGCCAACCTTCAATGGCTTCACCAGTTTGCTCTCTCACACACCACTCCTCGCCAACCCCTCTCCCCAACACCTTCTACCCGCCATAGGAGGGCTACACACGGTGCTAACGGGGTAAAAATTGGTCATTTCTATCAAAAAGAAAGGAAAAGGACACGAGCTCACCGTTATCTGCGGTCTTGCTTGACTGACCAGTGTGTTTTCCAGTGTGAAAGAGCTCGCCGCCGGCTCCGAGATGGCAGGTGGAGCGGAAAGGCTGTGGTGGTAGCGCCCGTGGACAATGGGTAATTGGTTGGAACGCTACGCAGTTCTGGGCACGAACTGTACAGCAGAAAAGAAAAGAAAGAATTCGGAACTGACCGAGGTCGTTAGTTACTTGATGTTAAGATTTTTTTTTTTTTTTTTTTTGGGTGGGGGGGGGGGGGGGGTCCTAATGATCATTTTCTTCTTTCCTCTCTTTCTTTCTATCATTCTTTTCTTTTTCTTTTTTTTTTTAAACCAATTTGAAGATAATGAATATGAAGAATATGCAAATGAAATAAAGATTATATGATCAGTTATTAATGTTTTGCTAATTGAATTAATTTTGTTAACTCATAACGTATAGATTGAAATACATAAGCGAAGTAACTTCAACATGCAAGACGAGAAGCAATAACAACGGAAGAAGAAAAAAGTGACCATCTAATGTGCGGGGAAAAAAATAGAAAAGTAAATCTAAAAAGAAATGAACCGAAAAGCAGAGTTAATTTTCTTGTTTTTATCCCCCGCTCGAATTCTGTTGTCGATGAAATGTTGAAGCTCTGGTACTAAGAATAACGGACGAAAATAAAAATCGATACTGTGGGATAAAAGTAAAATTAAACAGCGCGTTCCGCAACCCGGTAACAGCAGATTCTCAAATGAAAAGATTGACTTTCCAAAAAAAAATAATAATAAAAAAAATTATAAAATGGATATCTTAATATCACACGATTTCGAGCGGTTTTCTGTGTCATGGTTTTAACTCTGAAATAATCGACCAGCATATAACACACCTTTAGTGACTGTTATCACTGTTCAAGTTATCAAAACAAACATCTGAAAGGTATTTAGAAGTGTAGGATTTTAAAAAGAGTTGAGAACAAGGCCGGGCCGGTATTAATAAATACGAAGGAACTTTACGATACATCGCAGCTTATATAATATGAATTAGCTTAGATAGGTGGACAGTAGTAGGACTTTAATTAATTTGGACCTAGATAATAGACATGATAGTTTTATACTATATAGTGCACTCTCAAAGTACAGAAAATTCTCTGTTACTCAACATGAGAGGACTGAATATGTCAATTCTTTTTTCCGTTGTGGCTGATTCACTACATTTGTCTGACGCTTGTGCTGATGCTGTTGAGAACCCCCGGACAGTATTGTCTTGATGCTGTTGAGAACCCTCGGACAGTATTGTCTTGATGCTGTTGAGAACCCTCGGACAGTATTGTCTTGATGCTGTTGAGAACCCTCGGACAGTATTGTCTTGATGCTGTTGAGAACCCTCGGACAGTATTGTCTTGATGCTGCTGAGATCCCTCGGACAGTATTGTCTTGATGCTGCTGAGATCCCTCGGACAGTATTGTCTTGATGCTGCTGAGATCCCTCGGACAGTATTGTCTTGATGCTGTTGAGAACCCTCGGACAGTATTGTCTTGATGCTGTTTAGAACCCTTAGACAGTATTGTCCTGATGCTGTTTAGAACCCTTAGACTAGACAGTATTGTCCCAACGCTGTTGAAAAGCCTTGGTCTGTATTGTCCTGATGCTGTTGAGAATCCTCGGACAATATTGTCTTGATACTGTTGAGAACCCTTGGTCTGTAATGTCCTGATGCTGTTGATAACCCTTGGGATGTAATGTCCTGATGCTGTTGAGAACCTTTGGGATGTAATATCCAGATGCTGTTGAGAACCCTTAGTCTGTAATGTCCTGATGCTGTTGAGAACCCTTGGTCTGTAATGTCCTGATGCTGTTGGGACCCTCGGACAATATTGTCCTGATGTTGTTGAGAACCCTTGGTCTGTAATGTCCTGATGCTGTTGAGAACCCTTGGGATGTAATGTCCTGATGCTGTTGGGAGCCCTTGGGATGTCATGTCCTGATTCTGTTGAGAACCTTTGGGATGTAATATCCAGATGCTGTTGGGAGCCCTTGGGATATCATGTCCTGATTCTGTTGAGAACCTTTGGGATGTAATATCCAGATGCTGTTGGGAGCTCTTGGGATGTAATGTCCTGATTCTGTTGAGAACCCTTAGACAGCACTGTCCCGATGCTGTTGAGAACCCTTGGTCTGTAATGTCCTGATGCTGTTGAGAACCCTCGGACAATATTGTCTTGATACTGTTCACAAACCTCGAACATTATTGTCCTGATACTGTTGAGAACATTCGGACAATATTGTCTTGATACTGTTGAGAACACTCGGACAATATTGTCTTGATACTGTTAAGAACACTCGAACAATATTGTCTTGATACTGTTCACAAATGTGGGACAATATTGTCTTGATACTGTTGAGAACACTCGGACAATATTGTCTTGATGCTGTTCAGAACCCTCGGACAGTAATATCCTGATGCTGTTGAAAACCCTTAGACAGTATTGTCCCAATGCTGTTGAGATTGAGCAGTGACATCACATTTTTTTTCCCATGAACATCTCTCAAGCTTCCCCATGTACACCAAATGTTAAAATCAATGCATGCTACATAGAAATAACCAGGAAATAGTATAAATAAACTATGTAAGAAACACGATTCCATGCGATAAGAGTATTCACTCACCCAGCTCGATGTGAAAAACTATCTCTCGGCGGACTGCGGCCAGGTCAAAGGTTGAAAGACGAGTCTACGTACTTATCAGAATCCGCACTTCAGAGTAACAATGGCCCTTGGCTAACAATGCTACACAATGGCGACAGGTTTTTACTACAAAGCCTTATTGTTTTAGTTACTTAGTAAGGCGACCCAGACCTGAGCAAGTTTTTTTTTTTTTTTTGTGGATGATTAGAATGCAATAATATAATAAGAGTGAGTATAGTCTTGTAAGAATCTACGGATGAGCAGTGATAAGAAAAAAAAAAGTTCATTGATTTGTTCTTGATAAATTTGAAATGTGTATTTTTGAACAAATTGTATTTAAAAGTGCAAGCGTTTTGGTTGGCTGAAACCAACCATTTACACCAAATGAATGCAAGGCAACTGCAAGTCCAGGTAATCACTCTAGGAGAAAATTCAACACGAAATTTTATTCTTTTTTTCTATTCTAAATTTGCTAATTCTTCGCGTGACTTTTCTCGTTTCATGTTGCAAACAGTCACTGCTTTAGGAGCTTTTTTGTTGGTTTTTAAAGGAAGAAGAAAAATTCTGCAGAAGAAACTTCAAACAACGAACTAGATGTGAAGAATTCTACTGTACAATAAAAACGGGCTTTTGTTTAAGGGGAGGATTTCCTCGTTTGGTTTGACATTAACTTACTACAGAACGGGCTTAACTAAAATTTCTCGACACAGCATTGCCTGTCTCAATGTCAGAAGGAGTATAAGTATTTTACGTGGAGATCTTTATATAATGAAAAACTGAACACAGGTCAATACCTGCTTACTAGATCTAAAAACAGAGACAGAGAGACAAATGTAATTGGTTATTGATTTACAAACTAATAGGGACACATAAGCAGGTCGAGAAATGTGAGATACAACATAAAAAAAAGGTTAAAATGAAACGACAGGACAAATAAAAATATAAACATACTTCCATACATACCAATTATACAATTATGCGCACATTAAACAAAAAAAAATAGAGAAATAGTCAGAGAGAGAGAGAGATAGAGAGAGAGAGAGAGAGAGAGAGAGAGAGAGAGAGAGAGAGAGAGAGAGAGAGAGAGAGAGAGAGAGAGAGAGAGAAGGCCGTAATGTTTCTGTTTGCATGTTCTTTTTTTTTTCTTTTATCCCAAACCGCTCTTCTTTTTTACTTCTGATCTAAGTTTGTCAATATCCATGTCTGAAATTTGAAAAAAGATCTTGGTCTTCACTTGTCTGTTGTCTGGTCCTTAACATCTCTGCGCTGTCTGAACTCTGTGTAAAAATTCTCTACACACCGATCTGCAGGAAGGGGCCGAGAGGCGGTTCATCCCTCCTTCTCTCACTCCCATCATCCTCGTATCTTTGTTATTCTGTCTATCACAGTGACAAATACGCAGAGGAAACGCCTTCACCACGTCAAGTCTCGGTCATATTGGACCCTCAGATGACTGCGCCAGCAGCAATATTTTGATATTGAATCAAAGTGTTATTCTAGATTTCTTTCTTCTAACATATTATAGTTTAAAAATGGAACGACATCGCCAACTGAAACAGCTAAACTTTTTTCAAAAATCGTTTGCAGTCTCTCTCTCTCTCTCTCTCTCTCTCTCTCTCTCTCTCTCTCTCTCTCTCTCTCTCTCTCTCTCTCTCTCTCTCTCTCTCTCTCTCTCTCTCTCTCTCTCTCTCTTTTTTCCTCCCCCGCCCTCCTCGTTGCAAATAAAAAAATATCAATAGATTCAGAGAAGAAATAAAGCAGTCTGTCCGATTTATTATCAGAAAATAAATTT
>JAWDGP010005525.1:80000-238808 GCA_033675545.1 Elysia crispata
AAAAAAACGGCTCACAAACACAGATCTACCATACCGATAAGAAGAGAATTATTAAAAAAAAAAAAAAAAGAATTACTGAGTTACGTCTAAGACTGTGGTTTCTCTCCCACGATCTGTATGATTTTACCTATATTCTAGAAATGGTCTTATCTTTCACTTTTCACTTATACCTAGGTTTGTGTTTAATTATTTCCCTATCTATCTATCTATCTATCTATCTATTTATCTATCTATATATATATATATACTGGGCGTATTATCTACTTGAGTTAAATACGGGGCGACCATCCCCAACGCAGCGCGTCCCCGCTCCCGCGGACCAACTGGCGGTAGCTCTAGAGGACGAGGACGGGGTGTACAGGCGGTGCTGTTACCCTCTAGAAATCCCTCAAAAGTTCGGAGACGGAGCTATCGGGCGAAACGAGGCGCCCTAAAACCTTTACCTCTGCTGTAGCGCAGGTCAGCTCTGGAAAGCGCAGCTCACTACAGGACACCTCGAATGAAAAATCACCATCTTGTGGAAAGCAACGGCAAACTACCACAAGTAACATGCCAAGAAATCTGTGACAGTGGACCTAAGAAGCAGACAAAGATCTGATGACGGGACCCCCGAGTCAGGCAGATTAAACAGGCGTATCGGGGAAGAGTTGAGTACCATGACCAGTACAAGTGATGATGGCGAAAAGCCTGACGGTGTTACAGTGGAAAATCATGGTACAAGACTAGGCAAAAAGCTTAAGGTAGGAACATGGAATGTGAGAACGTTAGATGCTGGAAAAGTAGAAATAATAGAAAACGAGATGGAAAGAATCTAACTGAACATCCTCGGAATCTGCGAGCACCGGTGGAAGGGGCAAGGACATCTGACAACACCAAAATGAGGAAAGTTTATATACTCTGGACGTGAACAACCTGGACAGAGTGGAGTGGGGATTTTATTAGAAAAGGAAACAACAAAAAGCCTTATTGGATATAATCCTATTAGTGACAGAATATTGATCGTCCGAATTCAAGGCAGAAAGAAAAACATGGCACTTATTCAGGCTTATGCACCAACAAGCAGTTCTGAGATAGAAGAGGCTGAGGAATTCTACGCTGCATTACAACATGCCATGGAAAACATACACAAACAGGATACCCTCTACATATTAGGTGATTTCAATGCTATAATTGGACATGAAATGTCACGTGAAGAAAAAGAAGTGAAAGGAATACACTGCCTGGGGAACAGAAATGAGAGAGGACAAATGCTTGTAGACTTTTGCATTGAAAACAGACTAGCTAGTCTCCAGATGGAAAGACCAAAAACCTGATTGATTACATATTGGTAAAGAAAAGGTGGAAATCCAGCATACAACAAACCAAAACATACCCAGGAACAGATTGTGGAACAGACCATAAACTCCTTGTATCAACAATAAAAATGAAACTGAGGAAGATAAAGAAATCTGAACCCCCAGTACGTTTTGATCTTACCTAGATACCGGAGGAATATGGAATAGAAATTAAGAATAAATTTGGAATACTTATGGCACTGGAAGAAGAGATGGGTCCAGACGAGCTGGCTACTCATGCACAACAAATACTACTAACAACAGCCAAGAACAGGATACCAAAAAGGAAAGCAAAGAGACAACCATGGATATCAAATTCAAATACAACACTTGAACTGATAGAGGAACGAAGGAATCTGAAGGCAGGTGGAATAACCCAAGACAAGATACTGTATAAAGAAAAGTCCAGAGAAAGAAAGAACAGTCTCAAAATGGATAAAAAGCAATACATCGAAGATCAGTGCAAAGAAATGGAAGAAATGCATGCGCAGCATAAAGATCACAAGCTGTTCAAACATGCACGATTAATGACAACCGTATTGAAACCAGCACCCAAAGCCATCAAAGACAAGACTGGAAAAGTGCGCACGGAAAATATAGAGATTTTAGGTAGATGGAGGGAATACTGCAGTGAAATGTACAAAGCAGAACAGACTCCAGACACAACAATAACAGACATGGAGACTAAGCCAGAGCCATTGATTGATGAAGTCAGGTGGGCACTTAAACAGATTAGCAATGGAAAATCACCAGGAAATGATGAAGTCCCCATAAAAATGATAAAAAAGGGAGGGGAGGAAAGCATCCAGTTATATCACAGGTTGAGCTTAAAAATGTGGAAAACAGGAAGCTGGCCAAAAGCATGGAAACAATCAATCTACATCACACTGCCAAAGAAAGGATATTTAAAACTATGCAGCAACTACAGAACAATTGAACTTATCAACCATGCAAGCAAAATACTGTAAAAGATTATTCAGAAAGGATTAGAACATAAAATTAAATCGGAAGTCAACATCGTTCAAGCAGGATTTAGACGAAACCGGGGAACTAGGGACCACATTTTTAACTTACGAAACATATTTGAGAAATGCAGAGAATATAATCAAGACCTTTTCGCATGCTTTATCGATTCCTCCAAGGCATTTGACTGTGTGAAACATACCACCATGTGGAAAATCATGAATGACATGGGCTTTGCCCCACACCTAGTCAGGTTATTGGAAAATCTATATAAAGATCAAGAGGCAGCTGTAAGGATTGATGGAGAAACATCGGAATGGTTTAGTGTAGGAAAAGGCGTACGACAGGGGTGTATTCTTTCACCTTACCTCTTCAACGTATACGCAGAAAACATAATGAGGAGAGTTCGACATGACCCACAGCGGTACCGGGACCCTGACAACAAGGACTCTGATTTTTTCAGTAGTCTCAACGTAGGAAGCAGGAAATACCCTGAACTAAGGTATGCAGACGACACTGTTCTAATATCAACAACTCATGGCGGCCTAAAAAGAAATTATCAGATCAGTTAAAACTTACAGCGAAGAGCAAAACTTATATCTCAATGTAAACAAAACAAAAATTATGAAAACTGACAAAACCCAAACGAAAATAGACATTAAAATAGAAAACGACACGATAGAAGAAATTGAAGAATTTGAATACCTGGGCTCCATTATCTCCAGCAATGGTGACATAAATAAAGAAATACAAAGACGAATGGCAATCGCTCTTCAAAAAACACGTCAAATGAGAAAATTATGGCATGGCACTGATAAAAACACCAAGATCAGATTCCTGAGAGCTCTGATATTCCCTATTGCTACATATGGTTGCGAATCATGGATTATAAATAAAATATCTGAACGAAAAATAAATGCTTTTGAGCTCAAATGCTACAGAACAATCCTGAGGGTGCCATGGACAGAAAAAAGAACAAACAACTCCATATTGCAAGAACTCAATATTAAAGAGGGGTGGCTCCTCTCCACCATCATTAAGAGAAAACTAAAGTATTTTGGCCATGTGAAGAGACATGTAGGGCTCGAGAAAGAGATATTGGAAGGACAAGTGCAAGGAAAAAGAACAAGGGGTCGCCCAAGAAGAAGATGGAACCAAGACATCACGGAAAGGATGAAGACCACTATCACACGAGCTGGACGCATTGCTCAGGATCGAACGGCGTACAGGGAGGCTGTCATAGACGCGACGTGCCACAAGGGACGTGCTACCTGACTATATATATATATATATATATATATATATATATATATATATATATATATATATACATATATTATATCTCTGTGCCTGTCTGTCTCCTTCTCTCTTCATTTCACTCTGCTCTATCTTTATAAGTACAGTATCTTCTTTTTCGCTGTATATTTTTATCTATCCATCCAGCCCTTTATGTGCTTACATTATCGAACTATATCTTTTTTTCCACCAGCGCACTGTTATTTCTTTGAGGGGTTTTCCAAAACAGAGAAAAGAGCGTCAAAACAGGGGGAAATGGAGAAAGAAATTAAGACAAAGAGAGAGAGAGAGAGAGAGAGAGAGAGAGAGAGAGAGAGAGAGAGAGAGAGAGAGAGAGAGAGAGGGTATAAAAAGCTATAAGAATTTTCAAGTCTACCATATGCTTTTTTTACACTTTATAAATAACATTAATAGAGGAAAAGTAAAGCGAAAAAGCAGAAAGAAATTAAGAGAGAGAGAGAGAGAGAGAGAGAGAGAGAGAGAGAGAGAGAGAGAGAGAGAGAGAGAGAGAGAGAGAGAGAGAGAGAGAGAGAGAGAGAGAGAGAGAAGGACAGAAAAGGTTGAAAATCAATGAAATAAATTCAATGTCCATGTCTTTTCCTATTTCTTTCCACCATTCATCTACAATGTTCCTGTTTGCATGTTTCTTTTTTCTTTTGTCCCAAATTGCTTTTCTTTTATATACTCCTGATATAAGTTTGTCGACATCCATAACTAAAATTTGAATAAAGAAAGATCTTGGTCTTTACTTGTCTGTCTTGTGTTCCGTGTAATCACCACGCTGTCTCAACCGCGACTGTTTTAAACTTCTCTACGCACGGGTGTTGAAGAAAAGAAAGGCCTAGAGACGGAACAGGTTCGTACCTCCTTCTCTCACTCCTATCATCCTCGTACCTTTGTCGTTCTGTCTCTCACAGTGACAAATACGCAAAGTAACGACCTCCACCGTGTCAAGATTCGGTCATATTCGACCCTCTTGCTAGTCCAATGACTGACGTCTCAGCCGGCAGCAACCTCTTTGATATTTAACCAAAGTGTGATACTCTCTCTCTCTCTCTCTCTCTCTCTCTCTCTCTCTCTCTCTCTCTCTCTCTCTCTCTCTCTCTCTCTCTCTCTCTCTCTCTCTCTCTCGCTCTCTCTCGCTCTCTCTCCTCCCCTGCCCTCCTCGTTGCAAATAAAAAAATGATATATCAATAGATTCAGAGAAGAAGTGAGACAATCTGTCCAATTTATTATAATGAAATACATTTATTTTGAAATAAATTTTTTTTATAGCAAAGCTATCGGCATATGCAAGCTCAATTGAAGAATGCATGATAAGTTAGTTAAGTGTTGTTCGAAATTTCATTTACACCGATCACAATGATGGACAAAGTATTTTTCGAAGAAATGTGGTGCTGGAGATAGAGAGAACGAGAGAGACAGAGAAACAAAGATAAAAAGAGGAGAGACACAGAGAGACAGAGAAAGAGGAGATACCTAGAGCGAAAGAGGAGAGACACAGAGAGAGAGAGACGGAGAGAGGGAGAGACTCACTAAAAGGACACATTACATGTATTTAAAGTTACAGTTGAATACAATCCCCTTTCACTTCAGCTAGATCTAGTCTTTTAAGATCTACATGTTAAGTTATATCTTTTATAAAGTTTCTTCATTAACTATTGCATTCATTAAAAAATAAATATCTTGTGAATTAAACCTTAAAAAAAAGGGCGCTTCAGCATAGAAGAAGGTAATATTGATACGCGAAATCCGAATCTGACGTTCATTTCTAGCAAAAATGATCTCAAATTTGATTTTATAAAAACATTTTAATCCTTGCCTGTAAAAAAAAAAATTAAAAAAAAACCGTCATGGCGCCATGAAGCTTCCGGTTTTTCGCGTATCTTTCTTTTCGTGCACCCTGCCAGCCACTCTCTGTCCCGCGCCTGCAGAAAAGACGACCAAGCCCGCCTTGGCTTTTAAAACGCTCAGTCAGGCATTTGCTACGTTCTTTCAAGAGGCCACAGCCACAGCCCTCTAGAATCTAGTTGGCCATGGCGACCACGCAGAGCCACTCCGTGTGTAGGAAAACCGCATGAGAGGGCGTATCGCGTACGATAGTCTAGCGAGACCTTCGAATCTCACGCTCTGATATTTTCTGGTGCAGCGCCTGACATGCTCTGCCGGGCTATAAAAGAAATGACATAAAAATTTGAATTTTGACAAAAAGAAAAAAGAAAAGTTTCAGAATCGGATTCCTTGTCGAGTTTTATGCGGCGCACACACTGTCACTCCAAACTATCGGGTACCTATGATTTACCTGATGGGTCGACACATAAGAAAGTTCTTGATTTTAAACCAGGAAGTTACAATGCTAAATTTGGCGACTGTTGCAGAATCTGGCTGGATTAGTTCCAGTATAAATTCTCTTTTAAAGATTTCAAACGTCTACTAAAAGTTTCTCAGGAAGAACACGATATCCAGGTATCTCTTCTGTAAAAAGCAATGAGACCAGCTGTGACAATTCAATTGATCTAGTCCAACGATTGCTGTGGTCAATAGTTAACACCAGATTATTGCAAATGCATTATGTATAGTAGATGTTGTAGTAGTAGTAGTAGTAGTAGTAGTAGTAGTAGTAGTAGTAGTAGTAGTAGTAGTAGTAGTAGTTGTAGTAGTAGTAGTAGTAGGAGCAGTAGTAGTAGTAGTAGTAGTAGTAGTAGTAGTAGTAGTAGTAGTAGTAGTAGTAGTAGTAGTAGTAGTAGTAGTAGTAGTTGCAGTGGCAGTAGTGGTAGCAGAAATAGTAGTAGTAGTAGTAATAGCAGTAGTAGTACTAGTACAAGTAGTAGTGTAGTAGAAGCAGTAGTAGTAGTAGTAGTAGCAGCAGCAGCAGCAGCAGCAGCAGTAGTAGTAGTAGTAGTAGTAGTAGTAGCAGCAGCAGCAGCAGCAGCAGTAGTAGTAGTAGTAGTAGTAGTAGTAGTAGTAGTAGTAGTAGTAGTAGTAGTAGTGGTAGTAGAAGTAGTAGTAGAAGTGCTAGTAGTAGTAGCAACAATAGTTATTTAATTCAAAGAAAGGTTGTGGTTATTTGAGACTATTTTTTTTAAAGCCTCAAAGTATACTTTGTGTGTACTGCCCTTATAATACATGAATTCAAACAAAAACTTGGGGTATGTAGATCTATGGAAAACGTTTATTGCAGGTTTTCGGAATTACATAGCTGTGAATTCACCTCATTCAAAAAAATACATTCGAAATGTACAAAATTAACAATGAAAGCTGAATTGTTTTAATTTTGAATTAACTTATTGAAAAGCCAGTGTGTATACAATGTTGTAGATGTTAATGTATTGGGTTTTTTTTTAATGAACATACATTTTTAATAGAGGGTAAAATAACCATCTATGTTGCCAGAAAAGTTCATCACTCTATCTACTTATGTTGAGGCAAATGATCTATGAACCAAGATATTTTCCTTTGAATGCGATATGAACGAGTCATTATGTATACGGTAGGTTATATGTTTTGGTTTTGGACATTTTTTCTCAGTCCGTGTAATATTGGTCTTCAAACCTCAGATTTGGATAGAATAATCTACAGATTATAGATGTATAACGTAACGCTGATTGAAGCAGCTTATTGTTAAACACATACTATTTGTCAATCTTTATTCAGCATATGATTTTAATCCTGTAAATATAAGTTAGATCATTGTTAAGTCTATGCAACGTAGCACAAACACGTCTAGTTTAAGATGTGTCATTACAATTATGCTGCTTCTTACACTGTAAAAGACTTGCCTCTTTCTTTGAGTCATGGAGTAAGCAATCATATGGCTGACAAAATTCTTAGATCTTAAAAAAGATTCGTGTGACCCAAATTTCTGTTGCAACAAAATACAATGGATTTTTAAAAAGACAAATTTGCTGTTCATCCTTTTTGACTTGACACACAAAATAATGAAGTCATTCTAAAACTTGAGGTGTGATCTCAGTTATTCATGTTACGAGCTTTTTCTTTATCATATTAAGACTTTTCTTTGTGTAATAGAACTGAAGCAGGCTTCTTCCCATAGCTGTTTCAAATGTGCGCCTTTATGCAAGTAAAATTATGTTTCTTCAATGTTCACTGAATATAGTTAAAAAGTTTTTGTCAAAATGTTTCAAATAAATCTCATTTTCCTCTTGTTCTTTTAGGTGAAAATTTTCAAAATGACTGGAGACACTGAAGTAATAATCTTTCTGTGATATTTAAGTCAACAATATTTATCACAGACGTGCCTTGTGCAGACATATGATCAAAAAATACTTTGTCCAAAATTTATTTCTTGCACAGTTGAATCAATATACGGTATATACACTGACCTAGAGAATATATTTTATTACCACTACCAGCTTTATGAAGTCGTCCGTTTTAGTGGATATGTCGTCAATCATATCGGGGAAAACTCAGTCAGAACTTTGACTTTACAACATTACAACAAAAGTCTTGGTTTGACTCCTAAATTAGTTGGTAGTTTTTCGGTGTTAACCTGTTGAACATAGCAAGATGGACTCAGTCGATTGGAAGGCACGCTTAGATGCGGACAAAAGTCTTTGTGTTATCATCATGGCCCTGACCTTGTTGGTGAACTGTGCTCTTTTTTTGATGATATTACATGCAACTGGAGGACTGTTTGCTTTATTTAAACATCCGAGGGCACCAAGGTATCTTACTATTGTCGGTCTTATGATTGGCGATATCTCCACAACATTTTATTGTATGTGTGTAGCAGCCATCGAAGTGGAGCTGTTTAAACAGTCGAATAGCGAGCGATTCTTAAATAAGAATCGTCCATACACCTCTTGCACACATATATTCATGGCTGAACTTCTTTTTATGTACCTTATGCCCTTTGTCTATGGCTTGGCCTTCATGATTTTGGCGGCCGAGGGCATCTACAGGAGATTAAAAATCCGGGCGGAAGTGACTCTAGAAAGCCCGAATGTCTTGGTTAGCTTGGTGATAGCTGCACTGCCGTATAAAATAGGCATGGCCGTGGTGGTTCCTTTAACAATGGTTAATATTGACTACAAGGATTGCCACGCTTTATATTCTGATCATATTCAAAGATTGAAAGCTATCCATGGCATATGTCTCATAGGCTCTGTTGTGGCATCTCTTTTTGCCATGTTTCTAAATATATACATGTATCTAACACACACAACTCAAATTAGGAGGTCATCTCTTCCGCCGAGTGACAGCAATGTTTTTTCCTCTACAAGAGAAAAGATGGTCGCGTTCGTACCAAATCTGGCCTTCATCGTGTGTGTTCTGACGTACGGTATTTTTGGTCTGAGCTATATCTCCAACAAAGACGCCAAGCCCATGGAACCACTGTCGACTCATATTATTGTTACAGGTGTGATCTTCTGGTTGTTCGCCCTCCGGCCAGTCGTGGTTCCTTTGTGCTGGCTGATCACAGGAAGTTGCAAGGAACCACCCACGGCTTGACTTGCCTTGTTTCAATATGTTATAACATGTTATAAATGGATTCACCTGGCTTTCATTTACCCATCATACTCAATAGCTCCAAGCTAAGTTTATGAAATCATAATGCACATATTAACAAGAAGACTGTTATTTATCTTTATATATTTTTGTCACTTTTCTTTCAAAATAAATCATAGGTTTAACATTATCATGAAATATTTCCAAAGTAAAGATTCTCAAAGACTACTTTAAATCTGCAAGAAATAAATATTTTGAAGAATCTATAAATAGATTTGGCTTTTACAAAATTAGCTAAATATTCTTATTAACGTTAGATCTTTGCTTCATGATTTTTAAGGTGAAGCTTTACAGAAAAACGTGAACAGTTTAGCCTTGGCTTCTCATTGATAACTTATTTTTACGAAGAGGTTCAAAGGTTAAAAAAATAGACGTTTAGAATATTTCAGAAGCTTTTATTTTTAATATTCATGTGGATAATACATGCAATTAGTTTATTTCTTATGGCAAGTGCTTTTCTTTTAGTAGAATACTTGTGGCATAATTTTTGTTAATGTGTAATCTGGTTTTTTTCCTTGTGCTAAAAAAGCAAATCTGCTTACCGACTGGTTTATTCACATTCCTTTATTTCAACAGTTTCCATCTGCACCGCCTCTGAATAAACTGACCCAAAACAAACCGAAAAAAAAAAATTTGGTTTTAAAACAACGTTTATAAAAGAAGAATCTTTAGAATTTAATTGGTGTGTTTACTGATTTTTTTCACCTTTCAAAATAACATTATTTTAGAATATTAGTTTGATCTTTTAAAAGAGGATTGCTGTGGCGGTGGTGTGTCGTCATTATTTAGGGAAAATTTAAGGCTTTTGGCATTCAGATATATTTTTCCATGCTTTCCCTGTTTGTTTGTTTTTTTTTGTTTTTGTTTTTGTTTTTTTGTTGTTTTTTTTTTTTTTTTTTTTTTTTTGGGGGGGGGGGGGGGTTAACTTTTCAAACCATAATCGTTTTCAAACAAATATTTTTCCTGGTATTGCTTGAAAAATAAAGTTTTTAAAAATTGCTACACAACCTTAGAAACGTTCAGTGACTTTGGATTTAGAATCCTCATGGTAATACGAGTTTTGATCATCACACTTTCCTCACTTTTTTTTCGGAATAAATGAAAAAAAAAATGTGAACAAGCCTTAGATTACTATTATTTAAAAAGCGTTATGTTCGTGTGATGACAACCTGATCAGAAAGCTAGTTGAGCACTTTATTCATTTTATCCCTTTTAAGTTAAAAGACCGATGTAATTATCTATTAGTTCATTTTAATATCCGTATACATGTAACTTTCTATGTATCTATATATCTACCTACAAACATACCCTTAACTCTGTCTATCCATCTTTCTACAGATTTATCCTAATATCTATCTAAAAATCCATCTTTTTACAAATCTATTTATCTCTTTATCTGACTTTCTATTTGACTGTCTACAAATCAGCCCTAATACATAATTATGTTTATGTCAATTCACCTGTCTATCATCTAATCTTTCTGATTATGAAATTGCACCCTCTTATAAATATAAGAAAGTATTAGGATAAAAAAAAATGTTTACATGGGACAAAAACTCTTGTATTTGATTTGGTAATGTCATGTTTTTGTTGTTGTTTTTTGTTTTTGTTCACATTTTACATAACTCAATGTACAAATATGTTTAATTTACATTCTTACTTTTTCTGAATTATCGTTATTTTAATACCAGATGTACAGGCTGCTTTAATTTATCGCGATAAGTTACAGAAAGTTTGATTGTTTCTTTGCTTTTTTTTTTTTAACGGAGACAAAACATTTTTTTAAAGTACATGTATGTCATTTGAGCTAATTCTGCAGTTTTCAAATCTAGCTGAGATTTTTTTTTTTTATTTTTACTACATCCTTATTGCAAGGCTTTGACTTCCCACAAAGTGCCTAGAGATGCTGTGCCTTGCAAGAACTTGCAGTTGTCCATTTATTTTGATGTAAATGATAATGTAATTTTAAAAAGATTGATTCATAACTTTGAATTTTGACAAAACTCGCTAAGTTCTATACTTACTGATTTCCAGTGTATCCAAACAAAGATTTTTTTTCTTATTTATATCTATCACTTATGTACCTTTATATAAAGCAAAAACATCTAGTGCTGTGTGTGTTCCATTTGGTAAAAACGATGTACATGTTGCAATGTTATTTTCAGTGTGCTGATCTATCAGATAGTTAATCTTAGTGCATGAAATACTTTATTTTGAAATTGAGTGGAAATCAAATTACTGCTCTTAGATTCATCGCAGTTGGTTCAACATATAGAACGACAAGGTTCTAAATCCCTTAGAAAATCAAATGACTTAGAACTTTGGCCACCCAAAATCTATTTGAATACTATCATATGTATACAGTGGAAACCTCATAATTCGAATTGTATGGGAATGGATTAAATCTTCGAATTAAGAGTATTCGAATTACAAAAATGGGAATAAGAGGATTTAAGACACATTGAGTGAATGTGTGCTGAGCCTGCAACGAGCAACTCTCTCCTTCCCCTGTCCCACATTGCTATCACTCAGTATCAGTACAGATTTGCTACTGGCATCTAATTGTTAATGCATTCACTCCCTTCTTGATTTGTTAGCGCAATGATAAGCCTTTCTTGGGCAGAGATTGGCATTGCTGGCTGCCTGAGAGATGCATGTAGCACTTTCGTAATGCCATATGAGGTGGTATCGACTTCGAATTAAGAGAATCGAATCAGAAATACTTTGAAATATGAGTCCGATTCTAACAAAGCCAAAAAGAAAAAAAAATAACCTATCATCTTGAAAAATTCGGTTTATGAGAAATTCGAATAATCACACTTCGGTTTTTGAGGTTTCCACTGTACATATAGAATTAGCTTTGATCTGAAGAAAAGTGCCATTGGGACACAATAATCTTAGATTATAAAATAATATTAATTGATAGTGATTTGGCTTTCTAAATAAAAAAATGAGGGAGAGAAAAGACACAAAAGACTATTATGAAAAAAAGGTACTCTAAATGAATGGGAAAGCACTTTATTTCTTTTTCGGTCTTTTTCTGAAAAAGTCAGTTCCATGAGAAATAATTATAAATATTCACAACCATAATAAGAATGAGATTTTTTTTCAAGGTGACAATAATCACATAAAAATAAGTTTTACAAGAGTAAAATGTAATTGTGGTATCAGAGAATCACATATAAAAAAAGAGCAACTTTATACCAACTCAGGTTACATAATAAGGAATCACTATTTAGAGAGGAGTATGCTTTTTCAGGCCATATAATTTTGGAGACACAAAAACGATCACTGAAATTAAACTTGAATTCAAAAGATCCTTCAATTTACTTAAGTAAAATAAATCTCATGAAGAACCGCAAGACAGAAAAAATAGGGATGACCAAACAATCATATAACAAAAATCTGAAAAGAAATCACATTACAAGAAATTATGGTCTAAACAAAAAGGTAAATCTCAAGCAGGGAATGTAAAAAATCCCACAGAAATATTATACACACACAAAAAAAAAGCATGATACGAGACGAGAAAAAGAGAATCACCTCTATGGGAGCCTTGATGTAAGGAAATACGTAGGGGGCATAGGTCAAATCTCAATTACAGAGAGTTCTACAGTTAATGTATGTTGGTTTAACACAATCCCTACCAGGGTTTTTTTTACCGTGTGCCCAAGCCATATTTTGTGACCCACGTAAATCCTAGACCTGATTTTTTGAATTGAAGTTTATGACCCCCTATATTTCTAGAACCTACAAGTATTATATATCAAAATGCAGGGAATTGAATACGGATTTGAAATATCAGTGTTAGATAGCAATTAAAATTTTTTGCAAGGAGGTAGATGTATAAAAAGATGATATAACCGAAAAGTAAAAATAAAAATGAAATATCCAACTAACTGGTGTCATTGATCTCGAAATTTTAATCCAATCCAATCAAACAGCACACCACCTTGTGTAAAATCCAATTATGAAGTCATGTGTCAAATTTGAAGAGTGTAATCCAGGAAATAAAAATTTTACAACATTTTTACTAACAACACCTATATAAAAAAATAACGGCAATCCTATAGATCTAACAATTATTTTGGTCAAAACCTGATGAAAATCAACCGCCACTTAGCTAAAAATAGGCCGGAAGGGAAGTAGAATTCGTTTTAGTAAACAATGGATTGGATAGATCGAAAACATGGACTGGATTAGGACTAGAAAGTCCGAGCCGATTGTACCGGCTTGTGGTAGGTAAGTTTGGCGACCGTGAGCCGCTACAATCGGCTCATGGTAGGGATTGTGTTAAAAAATATATAGTAAAAATAGCTTTTCACGTAAAGCTTTTTATTCATTTTTTTCTCCTCGCTATAGACACTATGGGCCAGCATGAAAAGTACAGCCAAGTGACATAAATAATAATAGAGAAAAATTTCATCAAAGAGCGATCTGAGGAGATATTCAACAGATTTTTAATGGTTGAAAATTTTTTTTAAAATTAAAAAACAAAAGAACAATAATTTATTTTTTGCCTTATAAGATTCCTGCAGATACCAAATCTACAGTTCCCAGTTAACAGTTTTCACCGCAAACATTTCCTAAGGGAGAAATCTAGATTAGATCTATCTCTATGGGGAGGAACACTATGTGGTTAGCAAAAGATCAAATCAAGTTTATCCAGACTTGTCTTGTATCCAAGCATTTTCATCAAAATTAGCTTTAGCAGTATTTACACTATCACCGGTACAGAAATAATTTTAAAACCAAAATGACTTGAAGCCTCCTAAGTCAGATTTATGGGGAACTCAAAAGCTTTTCGAGAGTCTCAGTTAGTATTTTACTAAATGTAACAGTGTCATAGGTTAAAATCTAAATAACAACTGTCATGTCTGTAACGAAGACTTCCAGGATTTATTTGACTATGAGGGATAAAAGATAGTTCATTTGGTAGAGCTCAAGGCTGAAAGCACAGGGATCCAGGATACGAATCCTCGCTAATTGAGCAATTTGGTAGTAGGATTGGGTTTTATCTAACCGGCCTAAGACTTAATGGGAGCTTAATAGCCTCTGTGACTGTAGAGGTTATAACCACAAAGCACAAAGTAGTTGCTTTTGGCGTTGAAAATGAGCATTTACATTTCCCTGTTTTGTGCACAAAAGGATGTATCGTAAACCATCCAACCTCACAATGAGGTAGGCAAATAGATCCTTATTTAACTATTTTACCCAAACTTCACCCCAAACCAATACATTTTCTAATATATTGATATCTCTTCTCTAACTTTTTATTTTAATGCCAGCTATACTTTAATTTTGAGCACCCATAATTTGTACACAATGTAAGATAGCCAGGAAGTGATCCATTTCCTGCAACAGGATCATTAGGCAGAAATATTACAAAGCACAAAAAAATTGCGAGTTATGCCAGTGTTCTCAGGCTGTTCAGTTCCAGTAGAAGTCAACCAAAGATAAACTGAGTCTAACTTGGAGCAGTAAAAAAAAAAAAAAAAAAGAAACAAGATGTCCCTTAAAAGGCCCAATTTCCTTAGGAGTCGGAGAATGGCAAGTATAGAAAAATCAACCACAAACCTAGATTTAGCTCGAGATCAACAAAAAGGATAAAAGACATGAAAACAGGATAGATGGAATGGACAGGGATCGAACCTGCACTTTGAGAAAATGGCAAGTGATCCTAACCTGCCAATCTTGACAGCTTGACTTCTTTGGTATTAAATTCGACCTCAATTGGGGTAACAATTTCCCATCTGTCAATGAGAGACGATTTCCCTGTCAGTGAATGCAAGTGCCAATGTATATGTGAGACATTTCCTATCTGTGAATGCAAATGTCAATGTAAACGTGAGACATTTTCCTATCTGTCAATGTAATTGTCAATGTAAAAGTGAGACAGTAGTATAACAGTTTTTATTTGCTGTACAAGAAAAAAAAAGTAATACTAATAGCAGCTAGTTGCCTTATCGGGCCACTTTCCTTTACTGATCAACTCATCCTAATTTTGCCCCTGCCAGAAAATGTAAACACATACTCTCTGTGGATTTTTGGGATGAGCTGATTCATATTTAATGACAGTCATGCGCTATCTGTAGTATTTTTTAGATTTTTTTTTTCTCCTAGAGAATAATAGAAAATATCTAGGATTTGATAACTATCTTTCTCAAGGATGTAACATCCAGTCTCTCTCAATCCAGGATTTGAACTTAACACCTATGGATCTTCCATCAGTAGCTCTACTCCTAGGCCACAAATATCACAAAAGTGATATAATAATGAGAAAAATGCTATTTGATATCAAAACAAGAAATAAATAAAAAGCAGCTTGTTAATTTATGAAATGAAATCAATTCCAACCTATGATCGACACAAGGAGAGAATATTTTATTTGGTTGTGTTTAGACATATCTACACACGCAAACAAAAGAAAAAATACCAGATAGAGAGGTGATAAAAGAGAACTTAAAAAAAAAAAAAAAACATTTCAAGGCTAGTTAAGGCTGCTTGTAGCCCCCTAAAAAAAAGGAATTTTACTGGATTGGAAATAAAGCACCAGATATGTTAAAAAATAAGAAAAGGGAAAAAAAAAAACTTTTTTGCTTGTTTGCTTAGCCTTTCTTAAATTTTCAAGGAAGAAAAAAAAATGAAGGGAGAACGAACACAGCCATTTCATGTATCATCAGAGACCAATTGCTTACAAGTTAAAATTGCAAGTGTTTATTTATATGACTGTCCTTTTCAATTTTGTAAAAATTATCAAAAGGCATTGACCTTATAAAACATTATTGTCATCTATGAACATAGAAAATACATTCCATATTTCAGTCAAACCTCACTGATAGAATAAAGATATTTACAAGACCAGTCCACCACCAAAGGTGATCTCAGGGTCAGAACATCCGTTTCTGCCTTAACAGTTCAATCTAATTTCAGTATCAGGTAGATAATTCTAGAAACTAATCTCACTAAAATTGAAAGAAGGACATCAGGACTTGATAAAGTAAAAATGCTGTTTTTACTATTAGCATTTCCTACTCAGTGATGAGTTAGTGAAGCAGGTGTTGATCAGGTAGCAGGTCTTATCCTTTTTGATGAGTTTGACAATCACCAACCAAAAATAGATCTCTACAAAATTCAAGAGCCAGTCCTAGATAACAAAGTTTTGCCATCCCTTGTCAGAGTCTAACAAGCTTTGCAGGTAAACGTGCCTTTCAGATGTAACCCAAGCTGCTTTTGTCCGATTCAGCCCTTCCGAGGTTCGCACTTGTGAGACAGGTTGGTGAGAATCCTCTGATTGTCTATGACGTGAAGGTTCCTGAGGATGAAGAGATCATTTGATCATTGATTTTGCCTGGTGAGTTTGTAAAATCTATCTTGTCCTTTGATAGTATGATAATATGACCCTTGAAAGGAAATTAAATTAAAAATAATATTAAAAAAAAGGCATGACTATGCAGAAAAAAAAAATGAGGTTCAGCATGAGGAATCTTACTTGTTAACTGAAAATCCATACCAAGTTTCCTAATACTTAAATTAGTATCAATCCCAATCCATGATTTGTGCTATCAAGAGCTACTGAAGGTGAAAAAAGTCTCAGAGAAAATTGAGGGGTGCTAGATAGCTCAGTTCCTAGAGCGCTGGGCTGACACAGCGGAGGTCAAAGGTTTGAACCCTGGTGATAGAGCTGGATCTCATCTAACCAGCCCTAATCCAGGGCTTGACGGGAGCCTAGTACTATAGTGTCTTTGACTGAAGGGGTTACAGCGACAACGCACTTCATCCTTGCCTCTGGGGCTGAAAATAAGCTTTCACACTTCCACGATTTTCGGACCAGTTCAAGTCTTAACGGGTTAAACATCTTGAGAAGGTGCATGTCAAACTCCAACCAAACTTCATAAAATCTGTTTCAAAACTATATCTTCCCTTTCATGGTAACTTTGCAAATGTCACTTAGAGACCAATTTTTCCTTTTGATTATGTTAAAGTTCCTTGACCCTTCATAACATATGAGGAAATATGAACAAATAAGCATTTTATCAAAAAAAAAAAAAACTGCAGTAGTGACATGCTGGTTTTTTATTCTCATATAGACAGCATGGGTTTAAAAATGATGATATGGTTTGATAATATTGAAAAATAGCAAGAGAAATAAAATAGAACTGGACAAGGCGCAAGAGAAGATAATGCATGATACCAAGCTAGCTTGTCTGAGCCTTAGTACTTCATATGTGCCAATAAAAGAAATAAAAAGGTAATTAAAAAAACACTTGTTTAGAGACAACATTAAATGAATTTTGCTTACCTTATATAAGACCGTATGTCAGAACCAGTCTTCGGCGCTTCAGCCGACTCCAACTCTGAAAGAAAAAAAAAAATGTAGAAGAGGATAAGTAGTGTAAAATGAAAGCAGAATCTTCTGTATTTTTGGTTTAAAGGGATTCGATTTTGTGTTTTAAAATTTGTAGTATCAAAGTTAATTTCGAGACTAAGTTCTAATATCTGTAGTGAGCTAAAGCCAAATAGAAAAAGAAATGGCTCATTTGAATGATTCATTTAAAAAAATGTTTTTAATTAAAATTTTTAGAGACATAAAATTTATAAACATTTAATGCATATGGTATGAAATTTATATCAATAATAAACTGAAAAACCAATATGTTCCATATTATAACAAAATAGTTGACTCATACAGTCATCATGAAAAGTACTTCATTCTGTTCATTTCAATAGGTTCAAAAATATTTTGTCACTAAAGAGTTACAATAAAGAAAAAATGATTATTTAGGTGAAGGTTTATAATCAAGATATGTCTCTTGGTTTTTTTTTAAGCAGCCAAGAAAATAGTCTAATGAATCAAGTGATCACAATATTCAATGCTTTTTTGCAGAGAATTGATCCTGTGTTTGATACAAAATTTGAATATGAAGATAAAGATAGCCTTAATATTTTGTACAAGTTGAGGTAGTGGGTGGAACTTTACAAAAGAAATATTAAGGCATGCCTACCTAACGGTTCACTTCGGCAAAAGCGGACAGTCCTCAGAGATTGGGCAATCATGTGCTGGAAACACAATTAAAGAGTCAATTAACATGTATTTCGTCAACATGAATCAATCAATGAGTCAATTTAAGTAAATTTCATCAACATTAAATCAATCACAGTCAATTAACATATATTACAACGACATTGAATAAATCAAAGAGTCAATTAACTTGTATTACATCAACATTGAATCAATCAAAGAGCCATTTAACATATATTACATCCAAATTGAATCAATCAAAGAGCCATTTAACATGTATTACTTCCACATTGAATCAATCAAAGAGCCATTTAACATATATATATATATATATATATATATACATCCACATTGAATCCATCCAAAGATTTGATAATTTATATTATGTTCAAAATAGCAACAGAGAGCCCAATAACTGCATACTGAGGTCTCCCCAAGTACTGGCGTGGTCAGCAAAGTTAGCAAGTTTTTACATTAAGAGTCAAAGTGAGCTTTATCATTTACCTATTTCACATAGTTAGAACAGCTTGGCATCGTTGCTCAAAGGGCTGAGCAAAGTGCTTTCTGGGTATCACTCTGAGCTAACAAGTTATAGTGAAACATCACTATGGCCCTTGACACGCAAAAGTAAGATTCCTTTCCTGACTTGGTCTCTAATTAGGGAGGCCTTGCTGTGTATCTATTGTATACACACTAACGTACCTATCCCCATCAACTTAGGTTTTAGATTTTCCTTTTTGGTGCTTGATAATAATGTCCATGACAGCCAAGTTCAGAACTAATGGTTCCAACCCTTGACAAGCAATTGACATAGATAGCTGCCTTTTATTTAAAGACAGCACAGTTTGCTGTTTGGCGCGTGTACAAGAATATCACTTTGCATTATGCTGAGCTAACTTAAGACAAATAAATTAAAGGGGTATGTACGTAATTTAATCAAAGTAATAAAAACTGTTTTTTTTCTTTTGCTTTGGTTGTCTATTAAAATATATAATTCCAAACCATTTGACTGTAAAATGTATCTGCATGAATTTGAATCAATCTTCTGACACGTGATGGTTTGGAACACTATTGAATGGTTACAACATATATTACTGTGCTATAAATCCTCTGTAAGAACTGGGTACTTGTCTACTGTTCTGAATGTGCAATAAAGCCACTCAACAGAGCTACTAACCTAGCTATATGTGGAGAGCGTACAACGCACCCTCGAAATTTTCATTCAAAAGGTGCACTGTTGCAGACTAATAGAGACTTAACCACAATTCTACAACAGTTCGTGTAACATCATGATTATCTGATAGTATTTATTCCTCACCATTTTCTCAAAGTTGATCATGTTGTCATAATGGGTTTTATTGCCTTCATTCACAAATGTCATGTCTGAGGGGGAAAATAAAAATTATCAAAAATGTTTAAAATAAAAAAAAAATTATGGTTTAAATCAGCAACTTCGTCTCTTGAAATTCTTAAATGTAAAGGACCATGGAAACATTTTTCTGCACATATCTCAGTTCATTACATATAGGAGTCTTATTATTATGTTTGAGAAGCTATAAATGATTATGTTTTACATTACATATCTTCAGTTATTGCTTTTTTTTTCTTTTAGTATTGCATCTACTCTGCATTCTGGTATTAATATGTACATGTTTTACATATATCAGCTTTACAATACATAGTTTTACTTCCGTAACAGTATGCTGTTATTACTCTCTCTACTTTGTGGTTTTACTTTCCTTTTTTTTCCTGGTTACTGGGCAGTTTGAGTTTTTTCTTTCTATTGATAAGAATGACTTTTGTGATTATTTATTTTTTGTCCAGCCCCCCCATTAGGTCAACAAATGAAATGAGTAATAAAAGTAAGTAGTAAATTGAGGAAGTTAGTTGTTGTGATCATATGATGGATTTTAAAAAATTTAAAAACAATGCAATGAAAATTTAAAAGAATTTTTTTTTTTAAATTACCATCCAATAAGAAATGCAGATAATAAGTTTCAATAGATGATGCAGTTTTCAAACAGCTAGCATTGATCAGGATGATTTACAAAACCTCCACATCTTTAAAGATACATTGAATGGTTGGTTACATGATAGTATGAGACATGTTGTAATGCAGAAAGAGCAAACGACTGATGGGATAATCGGATCCTTGACAAAGGAACTCTGACAGGATCATATGCCCAGTTAAGTCAATATAGTTTTTTCAGCCATGTGTCAAAAGAAGTACCCCTCAGTAAGATGGTCAAAATTTAGTCTCTAAAACTAGTTAGAAAATCATTTTTTTATTCGAGGGGGTGGGTTTCCAAACTGCCTTTCAAAAATCAGAAATTTCTTCAGTTTCACTTTTATCCAGATTTTCCCATTGAAAAGTTTGTAAAAGTAAAGAGTTCTAAATACCTCAGCCTTTGAATGTTAAACTCTCATGTTGCAATTTTGATACTATGGCCAAACCTTTAATCAAGAGCGGCATGTAGGGTATGACTGGTGGTGTGAGTGTGCTCACAACTTGTCTGTATGCCCTGTGGTTTCTGGCCGGCTCTAGCAGGATCTCAAAGTCCGAGAAAGTTTTCTTCATCTTGCTGGTCAGTTTCTGGTCAGAAAAGGATGGAGCCTCGTAAATCTACTATTACAAAAGATTCCTTGTTTCTCGTGTGAAATACAGTGGAGTCAGGTTAAAGTCAACACCTTTGTACCAGATTAATTTGTTGACTTTGAGCAAGAGTTTTCAGCATCACATGAGGAGCCTTTATAGAAAGGCAAAGTGTGACTGCGAAAAGGGAATGATTTTAAGCAAGCAGTTTTCTTCCCTGAGTTGACTTTAAATAATTCCATCGTTTTGTGCGTGTGTGTGTGTGAGTATATATATATATATATATATGTCCTCCGCTTGAAACACCAGTGTCGTATGAAGTGAATTTAAGTTAAGATCTTCTACATCTATGAAAAGCCCCCACAGTTAAGCACTCATCAATTATTCCAACTTATCTTCAAACTATATATATATAACTATAGGTTTTTTACAAATAAAGTTTAATCTGAACAGTACTCAAAAGTTCTGTGTTTCACTAGTTTAATATTTCAAGAAAAAAGAATACTAATGGGCGTTTATGAGTCCTAAATACAGACGCTTTGTCTGGAATATTCATCAGTTTGTTTTGCAAGAATTACCAGAAACAATCATTACCTCTATCAGTGTTTGGAGGCTAAATCAAGACTAATCAACTAAAAGAAAGGATTGCAAAATTCAATTCCTTCCTCATGTTCACTTAAGACAGCCTAGACAAGGTTTGGAAACATGAAATAAAAAACCAAAATCAGAAAAACCAGCAAATATTTGATGTCCCGGTAGAATACCTCTCAGCACTCAAGTGTTTTCTTTATTTTAAATCTATGAATAAATTTTAAATATCGAGTTTTAATTGTCTTGTTACCTTTAAGTTCTTGCCATAAATGCATGATGTGGACACAACAGTTTTATTTTCTTTCAAGTTAAATACCTTTAATTTATTGGGTTTTGTTAATACCTGATGTTCCAGTTGTTACTTGTTTTATTCTAGATTTTGGAGTACATTTTTAAAACATTATTTTAAAACAACAAAAACTTTACTCACCTCCCAGGTTTGGGACAGCCGACTGACGGCCAGATGACCGAGCCCCATCGTGATGGCGAAGAAAGCATGGTAGTTGTTTAAGTCCTTGCAGCTGGTGATGGAATGAACCCAGCCATACATGGTATAAGAAAAGGGGTTTGAATCCTATTTTTAGATTACTAAGCCCTAGAAGCCTCAGAATTGCTGTATAGATTCACAAGACCAAGATGCTTTACGACCCAATATTGGAAGATAGTTAAAAAAAGGAAGAAAGAAGGAAAAAGAAAAAAAACAATTTGGAAACTGCCAGGACAAAAAACATCAAATACTTCCTCTTCAGTCCATCTATCTGTCTGTTTATCACTTTGTCTGTCTGTCTGCCCATCTTTAATTCTCTCTTGATTAAAAAAGGGCTTAGTCTTAAAAGAATGAATAAAAAAAAAAAACAAGAAGCATTCGCTCTTGATGTACCCTTTAAGTGTAACTGTGAAACACAGAAATAAATCCTGAAGTAACTCACTGCTGAGCCAACTTGATGAATTTCCTGAGCAGTTGAACACGCTTGGACAAGTTGAGAACCAGCACCATCTCTGTGACAATCCAGTACTGGAGCTGTCGCAAAGAGAGCACAGCTGGAATCTTAGTCTTTCATCTATACATCTGGATTTTTTTCATCATATCATTAGAAATACGATAGGAAGGTCATTTTTTTTTTAATTTAAAGAAATAGAGACAACAAAATAATTTTCATTATTTTTACTCTTACTTTCATATGGGTTTTTATATAATGCACAAAATTTACCCATTTTGAATTCACTATTTTGTGAATGCTTTTTTTTCTTCTAACCCTCAACAACCATCATTATCTGCTACTTAATCAATTTAGCATAATACTTTGAATCCTTCCCCATCTTACTTTTTTTTTATATTCTTTATCTCTATGTGAGGCTTTCATTTTATCCCTGGGATTACAGTACAATATTTTACAGTAGCAATAATTGAAATGTTAAAGAAAACAATTCTTTGAAGAAAAAAAAATGCAAAACTCTCCACTCACTTGGTCAAATCTGAAGAGTATATGGTCCAAGTTGGCTGAGAAACCACTAGGGAAAACTTGTGTACCAAACACTTTGTTGAGCATTTCTTGCTAAAAAATTTGGAAAGGAAAAAAAGAAAAAAAATGTTTAATTGAGGGTCATACGCATTAAAAAAAAAAGTACAGCTTTAAGATAAATTTAATTGATTTAATCATACTTTGATTCATACCAGTTTGAGTTCAAAGCCTGCATAGTAGATTTTGATTTATTAATGCATCAATAGGCAACAAAAGCAAGCAAGAACTGTTAAAAAAAAGGGCAATACTTAATGATTTTCTTGTCAGAGATCAAAGTATTGGGTGCACCACTGAACGGTTGGTTTACATGCGATTCAAGCATATTCACCTCTGGCACGGCAGTAAAAAGCTCCCAGTCGAACAGAGTTATCTGTACTGCCAGCTCCCTTGTGCTCATTAGTTCTAAAGCTGGCATTGTGCTGATGTTTGGACCCTCCTGCTCTGGCACTGGGGTCTAGGACATATATACACTGGATTTTTAGGATTAATTAAACCTTTTACTAAATAGAGAACCCATCCTCGAAAAATAAACCACCAATCTGGAAACTATCAGAAACAACTGACCCAGCTTTCATTTGATATTCAACATGACAACTGAAAGTAAGCAAGAGTAAAATCTTAGCAAAGCAGCTTCCAAGAAAGTTTCTGATTGGGACACTGAATGAGATAGAGATGTCAATATATTAAGCAATGCTTGTTTTTTTTTTAAAGTAATTCATTTATGAGGATTGGTGTATGAAAGAATTTTTTTTTTATTTTTTCTCATAAACTGAGATTGTAAATAGGTTTATCTTCTATTCAGACATTCTGTCTTTCTTGTGAAATTGATCTCATGGTCAGATGAGTTTGAGGTCAGTAGATCTTAGTCTTGGATTAGAACTTAGTCTCCCAAGTTTCATCAATGAGTGTTGTGATAGTAGGAATATATAGTGCATTTAATTACCTCACTAAAAAGTTACAGTTATATATAAATCACACTCAAAACAAGTTCACATACTTCCATACCAAACATAACAAGAGAAATTAATGGCAGCTGAATAATTCAGCTCCATTTTTCCTATAGTCAAAATATTGTAAGGCGCTGCAAGGGGCCTAAAGAAACTGTTACAACACAACAATAATGTTGGTCAATAGGAGAGAGAATGAAACTGTCAGTTTTATAAAATAATGTATTCTGTTAAAATTTTTAGGTCCGTAAAACAAAAATGTTGAATCCCATTTATCAATGACAGAACTGTTCAAACACAAAGATTTATCAATTCTACAGCTTGCCAGGTACTAGTTGTTAATAACATGGCCAAGCAAACACAAATATTTCAGAGTAACATTTCTGATAGTCATTGCTTCTGCCCTTCATTTAGTAAGATAAAAACAAATATTGGAGTCCACTTCAATGTGAATGGAATAACTGAATCAAAACTGTTGTAAATCTGTAAGTGAATATTCAAGACATAAAAATTTCATTATCGATTAAAAATCAGCCATCACCTTGAAGGTCCTCTATATGCTAAGAGTATTCAAGTTATTTTATAAAAAAAGGTTGAAAAAGTTGGGTTTCTTTTTCTTTTTTTTAAGTACTTTTACTATTAGACTTAGAAAAAATCTTTTTTCTTACTTTATATCATAGCAAGATAAGACATATGAAAATATAAAATAATGAGTTCCTTTGAGTTGCTCTATTCATAAGGAATTTTTGTTAAAGAAGAGATGAACAAATCTGAGACAAACCAGTGCATCAAGATGCTCTCGGGGAGCGATGAAGAGACGTCCGTTCAGACTGAGAGACATTATCACAAAGCGGTCTTGGTCTTTGAAGACAACTCGCTCTGAACAATAATATAGCAGAGAGAAAAAAAATCAACAAATGTCAAATTATGTGAACAAAACAAAAAAAAAAATTATAGAAGTTGAAAAATATATGTGTAATCCCCACATGACTGGTTTGAAAGACTTGCATACGATCCAACTATCTGCAACTGCTGAGAAAGAAAATACATAAGATGATGAGGATGGTTAGGCGATTAGTCGGTCTGAACTTGACTGGCAAGGTGATGGGTGATGTACAAAGGTGAGGGTTTGATTCCCAACAATACCATTTGCCTTTTAATGTTTATTATTTGTTTCCTCCCATTTTTCAAGCTAGATCTAGGTTTGTGACTGCCTCTTCTATTCTATTTATTTCCTGACCAATCACTTGCATCTTTAGATCCTCAAATCTAGCTTCCTCTGCCTTAGCCTTCATCATTGTTTGATTGCCTTGTCTGTTACAAAGATTTATGGAGGTCTAAACAAGGAAATCAATTGATGATAGTTTCAAGTAAACTACTTACATTACAAAATTTACAAACAGATAATTCTGGGTTATTTCAAAGCTAGCCAAAAGAAAAAAAAAATTTATCTCCTATCTTATGGTTCGTAAAGCAGCCTTAGCTGAAAAATATTTTATTTCATTGTAATGGTATAAGCATGCCTGTTCTTAAGAAATAAACTCTTTCAAAGCCAGACAGTTTCTTTGAGGTAGACCCGCTACCTTAATATTATTAAAATTTTAATAGACTGAGTAAGTTGAATAGGTAATTATATCATTGAAGAGGAAAACTCTGAAGAAATACTCTAAACCACAAGACACCACAGATCGTATTGAAAGTAGACGATCCTTCAAAAGAAAAACATTTTTTACAAGAAATAAAGCTTAGTTACGGACAAATCATACTGAAGATTCAATCAATTCTGTGAATCTTTGGAGTTTTTTAACGCTCTGAAATGTGTGAGATTCTGATAAGATTTTAACAAAACCTTAAGAACTCCTTGCAATATTCAACAATAAGGATCTTTCATATCTCTGTCAATAGTTGTCCACAATAAATGATCAATGAGACCTTTATTTTCAAAATATAAATAAAATCATAAAAAAAAAATGTTTTTAAAGTTAAGATGTTAAAAAAAAATCAATAACTTTGATAAAAAGGTTAAAAAAACCTACAGTTTCACAAAGAGATGGTCCAAACTTGAAAACATTTGATGGGCATGAAAAATCTTGAGGTAGTTTTTCTGTGGAAGCTGATATTAAACAAATTAATGACATCAGGCAAACATTGCACAGACCTCCATTAGACTTGACCTCACAGAGCACCGCATCCGTGCCCAGGCACAGCTTGTCCCTGGCACCCACGACTATATCTCTCACGCTCGATGCCATGGGAAGTCTCACTGAAGAGTAGGTGTGGTCAGCACAGTACACTTTGAATATGTCTGTACACGCAGGAAAGAGAACAGATGATTTTTAATAATTCAATGAAGGTCATAATAGGCAGCCAGTGGAAGAGGCAGGAGGAAAATTATGTGAAGCATAGTGACAGACTATAATAGAGGACACATTTGCACAGAATGCTGATGTTGGTAGTGGTAATGATGTTGATGATAATCATAACTATAATTATGCTGAGAAGTGCAGGATCACTCGGCAAAATTGGTCTTAAAGAATCCTACATGGCCAAAAATTCTCCCAGCTCTAATATAAAGATGCTAAGGAAGAAGAAAGTGACTGCAGATCCTCCATCTTTTTTTCTCTCCACATTAAGACTGAGAGTTTTGATGAAATGAGCTGTTCCAGCTTTTTCTACTGTCATCTGCTGTTCTAGAAAGTAAATCATGTCAATTTTTTCCTGACCTAAACATATGCCATTTTCATGCTCGATTTTCCTACAGGGTTCATTTTTTTTTTGAACCAATTTTCTACTTTCTTAACTCAATGGACACCCTCAAGTTGGAAAAAGAAAAAAATATATATAAATCTCCACTAAAAAATTGATATGGCTACACGTAACCGTGGCATATTTAAGGAGGATAAATATCAAAGTGAGTGTGACAGACAATTCTGTCCTTTACATAATTATTTTAACAGCTAAAACGCCGATAATTTTTGCAAAATGCAATGAAGAGGACTGGAAGAAAATGAAAAGAAAGATGAGGAGCAGGTGAAAACTGAAAACTATTTACACTCATCGCCAGATCTGACAGGCACTTTCTTCTCTCCATCTCCCTCCCCAAGGCTTGACTTGGTGTGCCCTCTCCTGCTTGGGAAGAATGATTTCATCTTGGACACTTTATTGGGCCCTGCGCTGCTGCGGAAATAAAAAAATATGTATACATTTTTTTATATTTACATATAATTTAAATTTTAAAAAAATATAAATATATATATATATATATATATATATATATATATATATATATATATATATATATATATATACTTGTATATTTACATATAATTTATGTGCGTATGTAAATCATGCAATAAAGGCAGAAATCATAAGTGAAAAAAAAAGGAAGAAACAAAATCCATTCTTTCTTAGAACCAACTAACCTACATGTCTCTAGCTATTCAAAATGAGAGGCACCAAAATTTGCTTGAAACTTAAAACAGGTGTTGTAATTACTGAGGATAATGCCATTCTATAATTCCTCGACGGTGACAATCGCATAAAATTATCCTAATTTTCCAAGGGAGTAGTAGGCTCTTCTAAAAAGAAGACAAAACAATCTGAAGCATTCACAGTCTTGATTGTATCAAACCTCTGTAACAGTTTGAACTGTTCAGAAAAAGCTAGTGATGTATATCTTCTACATCCAGGGTGAAGACTGACTTTAATAAAACAAGCAGTTTAAGCTATGACTTGTGTTTGGCATGACTCGGTAATTGTATACTTATGATTATTTTATTGGCTTTTGATTTTATAATTTTAAAAAATCATCATTAAAAAAATAGGAAGAAAAATCGCTTGCCACCTTGCTCATATAGCTTTTGAGACTGCTGATAAAATCTAAGACTAGTAATATTCACTCAATAGAAGTGCATAAAGTAAAACAAATAAAAATTTTTCATCTCATCACTCATTGAGCTAACAACTCATATCAAATTCTTAGCTTGGATGGCAAAATCTCCTATTTACTTTTACCTAAACCCAAACTTCAAAGAGAGATAGGAAAATAGAACAAACAAAAAATATGATGGTATGACCAGCAATTGGTTTGGCACTCATTACTGCACCAAGCCAATGACAGAAGTGGTAATCATCTGCTATCTGTTGTCTTCAAATAGAATTACAGATGGATTCTCCTTATCTCTGATTCTACGCAGACACGTTTGATAAGTAACGCTGGTCAGCACTAAGTGCAGCACATCAATATTTCTAGTGTAGTTTGTTGGTAAAATAGAATAATGCCTTTTTTTAAGCTACATTATGGACAAAACTGTACAAAATGTTAAGAATTTTCCATTATTTATAACCTATTGCAAGATTTTCTGCTTGATTCAAAAATTAAATTCAATCAAGGTTCCAATTCTCTTTTCTTTTTCATTCAAAATTCTAACATATTGCAATTGCAAAACATTATTTTCATTCAGATTGAGCTTCTATTTGATGTGAAGTTTTTTCATAACACAAAAATATGGGAAATCTATGGGCACTCCCATATGAATCGTGGAAACCAAAGCAAAAATAGAATTCAAAGAGATAAATTTCCAATTCTTTGTGCTGAGAAAATTTAATTGTTGAAAATCTAAATTCATTTATCTAAACACAGCTAAAACTCCAAATTTCTACCTCAATAAACTTTCTTCTTTAATTTTCAAAAATGACAACAAAACCTGAGTCATGCTATTTCACATGCAAGCTGGGACCAATCAGTGTGCAATGTAGCTTTTTGCATCTTTGTGATTAGCAAGCAAATCTTCAACCTTCTTGCACAATAGTTAGCAAAAAAAAGACATCTTTTCCTATGCTTTTGTAAACTACTTGCAAAACAACACCATACCTTTTCTTATCTGTGGTAAAGTGCTAGAAAAGCAACAACATACCTTTACCTTTCCTTGCAAATAGCAAGCAAAGCAACAACATACCTTTTCCTATGTTTTAAATTGCTAGCATTTCATCAGCATATGTTTTCCCATCCTTGTAGATTGCTAGCAAAGCAACACCAGACCTTTTTTCCTATCTCTTGTGATTAGCAAGCAAAGCAACACCATAACTCTTCCTATCTGTTTAAATTGCTAGCATATCATGAGCATATCTTTTCCTGTCCTTGTAAATTTCTAGCAAAGTGACACCATACCTTTTCTTATCATTGTAAATTGCTAGCAAAATGACACGATACCTTTTCTTATCCTTATAAATTGCTAGTAAAGGGACACCATACCTTTTCCTGTCCTTGTAAATTATTAGCAAAGTGACATCATACTTTTCCTGTCCTTGTAAACTGTTAGCAAAGAGAAACCATACCTTTTCTTATCCTTGTAAATTGCTAGCAAAGTGACACCATACCTTTTCCTATCCATGCAAATTGCTAGCAAAGTGACACCATACCTTTTCTTATCCTTGTAAATTGCTAGCAAAGTGACACCATACCTTTTCCTGTCCATGCAAATTGCTAGCAAAGTGACAACATACCTTTTCCTGTCCATGCAAATTGCTAGCAAAGTGACACCATATCTTTCCCTGTCCTTGTAAATTGCTATCAAAGTGACACCATACCTTTTCCTGTCCTTGTAAACTGCTAGCAAAGTGACACCATACCTTTTCCTATCCTTGTAAATTGCTAGCAAAGCTTCGTGGTCGCCGATCAATCCAGGATAAGCCAGGCAGTCTTGGGCCACAGATTTGGTCAGGCTCTAGAGGTTAGAGGGTTAATAACAGTGCCGTGCATAAAATGGTGTTAAATGGGTTAATATTGTGCAACTGTTTTCAATGGCTATTTATACAAGTAAAACCGTGTGAGTTAGGTGGAAAACAGGATGAAGGATTAAAGTGAGGTGATTCTTTTGCGCCTTGAGCTGGCTTGCATAATTGAATAGTGCAGGAAACATATTAAAAAGTTAGCATTAAACAAGTTTGTGTAGCCTTTTTCAGTGATAATTAGATAAAGACTGTAGATAGATTAGATAATGGTGCATTGAAACGAGAAAAAAAATATTGCTCATAGCATACTTTTTATTGCTGTGATCTATTGAAAGACAAATAAAGCTGGCCAGCACTGAGAGAGTAAAGCAAACACACAAGAAGTAGAGGAGAAAAATTCAGATATAATCTTTTTTTTTTTCATTTCTTTATTCTTCTTAGTTTCATTTTCTTTGTTTTTATAGTTATATTTTGTTCTGAATAATCCTCACAATTGTTTCTATTCAGTTCACTTAATCTGCTACACTATGGACCCATTCATAGGCTTTTTTTGTATTTCTGAATGCGGAAGAAGAAATATTGTTTGTGTTTTTGGGGGGATCTTACGTGCTAAAGATATTATGTAAAAAAAAATTCTGAGAAATAAGAAAATATGAAGACATAGTAGACAGTAAGCATTTCAAAGACAACTATTTTTGGGCTATGAAAAGTAACACTATACTATCATACCCGACACCATAAGTATTAATTCCAGCAGAATCATTTGCCTAATCACTTTTAATATTGTGAGGATGAAGCTGCAGTGCAGATGTAGGTAGAGGTAGCTGCCGTGGCCATTAGCTCTAGCAGCAGCGTACAAACCTCTATAAACTGTGAGATGGGCAGAGAGCCAGAAAACTTGTCCAGTTCCAGGTCATACCAGGTGAGGACAAACTGGATGACACATTTCTTCTGGGAGAGAACAAAGTCGCAGTCGTCTTGAGTATCTGTTGAGTCCGCACTAGCGTGGTAACTGAAGTGTGTTAAGATTCCATACCCATCATTATTTTCATTTTTTTTAACTACCTGATGGTATGCCAAAATATGATTCATAGTTGCATAAATTTTTTCCCTAATAGGTGATCTTACTCCTTCTAGTGTATCAAACAAGGCCTAAAGCTACACAGGGTAGAGCAGATAATGGACTGTGCACAAGTATAAGATAGTCAATTAAATATAAATAAATGTTTTTTTTTTTAATAATGATAATAAAAAAAAGGACTTTTTGACTGTTTCAGTGACAGAATACACACTATTTCATAAATTGAACATCTTTTTTCCTTCAAGAAGAAGAGTTCCGTTTAAAAAAAAGTGAAACTTCTTTGTTTGTACATTTGAAAGAGGATTTATGCTGACTGTTCTCATCACTCTTAAATTACCTTGACGCCACACACCTTCATATATGACGCGGGAGGGATAAACCATCTGTGCAAAAGGATTGTAAGTCACGAAAGTTACTGCCTACCAATCTAGATACAACAGCACCCACCACCTTCCTCAGCTAGAATAACAAAGTAGCAATATCATCACTAAGTGGTTGCTTCCTTTGTTAAATCTTATTACTATTATCAATCACTGACCATCTTTAATTCAACCAAGTAGCAATATTGTTGTTAAATGGTTGCTTCCTTTATTGAATCTGTATTACTATCATCAACCACTGATTATCTTTAATTCAACAAAGTAGCAATATTGTTGTTAAGTGGTTGCTTCCTTTATTGAATCTGTATTACTATTATCAACCACTGATTGTCTTTAATTCAAACAAGTAGCAATAACATTGTTAAGTGGGTGCTTCCTTCATTGAATCTATATTATTAATCACTGATAATCTTTCATACAATGAAGTAGCAATATTGCTGTTAAGCGATTGCTTCCTTTGTTGAATCTATATTCATATTATCAATTACTGTCCATCTTTCAAAAGGTCCAAAGATCTAACTTATTATAGCCACTTCCATTGTGTGGGACTGTTTATGTCTTTATCTCTATAAAAGGATACTGTTTGCTCATTGCAGCACACAGTTTCTCATCGGGGAAAAAAATTGAGTGGGTCAATAGGAAGTCATCCAAAAAGGTACCTGAAACATGAAAACAAACAAAACAATATTTTGATGGATTTTATTTGTCAAAACCTAATAATTGTTACCTGCATTGGAAAAAAATCAAGAATATTTTATTTAACAGCTTTCCATACCTTTTTAATAGATTTGATATGGCGAGCAAATAATATCATTATCAAGATTTGCAAAAATCAAGAATAATTTACTAAAATAGTATAAAGCACATTATTACCAGCATATCTGGAAGAGTAAAATCCTGATAAGCAACAAAGGGTGCAATCAACTCTCTCGCTCTGTCTCTCTCTCTCTCTCTCTCTCTCTCTCTCTCTCTCTCTCTCTCTCTCTCTCTCTCTCTCTCTCTCTCTCTCTCTCTCTCTCTCTCTCTCTCTCTCTCTCTCTCTCCCTCTCTCTGGAGTCCTGATTATTCAATAATTTGATTCGGTAGAAGAGAAAAAAAAAGGCCTCAATTCTTGTATTTTCTTAGCAGAAAAATAAAATCTCATTAATATAAGTGAAGCTTTTTTTTTTCTACAATTCTTTAATGTCTTAACTTAGCTTTTCTCCACATAGTGTCCTCTTTCCTATTTCTCTGTTTCCCTATCAGATGTCTAGTAAAAATTAGGATGAATCAAAATTCTCAAAGAAAGCATGTTCTATTCGGAGAATCAGCCAATATGGCTGACACAGCTATTAACTTGCCCATCATACCTGCCATCTGATGCTCCTTCTTTGGGTCCATTGCAGTTTCTAGCAGGTACTCCAGCATCTTCTCAGGAGTGCCTGCCATCACCGAGTACCTGCAAATAAAACAGGAACATAATAATTTGGGTGGCCCATAAACTTTTTCTGACCTCAGTCCCAAATGGTACAGACAGTGCTTGTGTGTTTGTATGATTACCCATTTCTGATTCAATTCCAAAACGTTACACACTGTGTTTGATATACTGTTTCTAACCTCATTATTAAATGTTTCTTCTGTTTTAGTGTCTTTATGAGTATGAACAATATATAATCTAGAGAAAATTGTGATTTGTCTTGAAAAAAATTTTTTTTGATTTTATATGTTAGCTTCTGGCCTGAAACAATAAAAACAAAATATCCAAAACACTACTGCAGACATTAATTTTTCAAAATACTTATATTGTCCTTCCTCTCATCTTTCTGCTTCTCTCCGTCCCCTTCCTTTTTTTTTTTACTTCATCTCCATTCCCATCCTGCTCTTTTCACACAAACCTTTTTCCTTCCTGATAAACAAAGGATTCAAATATAGAAGTATGCCCTTACTTGTATTCAGAATGGAATGAGCCATTGCTGTCCACAGGAAAAGGAATTTTTTCTAGAATCAAAACATCTTGTCCGTGTTCCTTCAGGCGTACAGTGTTAGCCTCAACATCCTGGAGGAAAATAAAAATTTACACGAGCTAAAACAAAAAAAAGCACTAGTGTGGCATCACAAAGATTATAGTAGATCTTAGGTAAAAGGCTTCAAGGTCCTGAATTATTTTAATACGTTTTATATGAACACTTTATCAACATTAAGGGAACATAATTTTTTTTTTCTCTCACACGATTATTATTTAAATCCATTACAAAAAATGCTTGAATGAACACTATTTTCAAATGTTTTCAAACAATACGTACCACAGGTAGATCTTTTTTTATCCTTTGCCTGGTGGTGTATTTCTTGAAAAGTATATCACTAGGCTTTTAATTAACGACAAACAGTTTATCTTGAAATGTAATAAAAGAAAATTTGTGTCTTATATTTTATCAAAGAATCAACATTATTCCTAGTCTTTGTTTCTCTGACATTTCCTGTTCTAAAACTCTGGGTAAGAAGTCAGAACTCACCCTAAGAATTCTGTTGAAGTCATCTTTGTCTACTCGCAAAAAGTGACAATTGTCTTCAGCAAGAGTTATGGTTGCTGCCCTACACAAAAAAAAAACCAAAGCAAAACAAAATTTTGAAGAGAAAAAATGCAAACTGGGATTGAGCTGCACTTAACATAGAACATTTTGATCCACAGAACAAATTGATCCTTTTGTGGATGAGGTAACAGCATGTTTCATGCTAACAAAATATTTATTTGGTCATAGAGTGTATTGTTGCAGAAGCTGTTTAGCTATCTCAAGGCTCTCAGAAGAACAGCCATAATGTTCAGGGCAAACAAAGCGGTTTCTTCTGAGAGACAGACAGTAACGACAAGCGTGTTGCAGACCAAGCTTTATAGCTCTCCCCAGACTTTAAGAAGAACATATTTTTTTTCAGAGAAAACAAAAACTTTTTATCTGAGTGGCTGCTAATGAGAACAACAATACCTGCAATAAAGGGCCAATTTACAATTTCTAAAAACATTTCCGTTCTTTCTTTAACTCTAGAAAATTTTCTTCCCATACCTTGGAGCATCGTTCACAAGAGCAAGCTTCCCAAAGTCATCTGCCTCTCCAAGAACACAAACAACACCCTGATTGAGAAAAAGTCAAACAAGAAAACATTTTGCTATAAAATTATATATGTTTTGTTTCTAGAGTTCACACTGACAAGGTTAAGTCTAGTTAGTTATTTAATGAGTGAATTTGTTAAAATGTGGATTTCATTTGGCAAAACAATTGCTTTTATTTAACTTATGCTTGCTACATGTTAACATGTATCAATGTGTACCGAGATTTTAATAGTGTTTGAAATATAAGGTGCAAAAAAGATCAAGTAAATCAAGTATGACACAATGATACAAACATAATTATTTTAAGCTCCTAGGATGGATCGACTGCAAGGTAGAATTTCTACAAATGAAGTTGTTGGTAAAAATTTAAAGAGAACAATCTGTACCATAAGTCATAAGAGCAAGTTATGTCTTCAAAAGGTCTCGGTCCAGAGCTATTTTACTCTAATTTTTCTCTTTTTCAAGGACATTATTTACCTGATTTTATCTTTACTTACAGAGTTATTGCAAAGCCAAATACCAATTTTTGAAAAATTCATATTTCATTTATCGTGAAATGTTCTAGATGCCTTCTTATATTTGTTTCTTTTTACAAAGATTCACCAAGCTTGTTTTATGTTGGTTTCTTTTTTTTTTTTTTTAATTTCTCAGTTTATCAAGTTTTTCAAGGGGGAAGGAGGAAGAAATGAATCTGATGTTCAATATAAAAAATGCATATGACTTAGCATGGAATACCTTTCCATGGATGGATACATTGACAGAACCTTTAGCAACTATGTACCAGGATCTCCCTTCATCTCCCTGGTTGAACACTGCAATAGAGAAAACAAAAAGTTAAAAAGTAATTAAGTCTCTTTCTTTCTTTCTTTGCTTTCTTTGTAACCCTAAAATGTGAAAAAGACCCTGGCTTCCTGCAATTTAAGTGCTGTTTCAAAATAAAGAGCAGTATTGGACTTATTGCCAATACACTATAAAAAGTGTTTATATAAATGATAAATCGTAGTGATTTCAATTGTAATACACAGAGATGCTTGTTTTTCTACTAACCATTCCTTTAGGACAAATCCTTTTACAGATTATTCTTGAGAGAAAATGAATTTGGCTTTTTAATCTTTTAAGAGGATTGTCTCTAAAGCACTTCTGAAGGATGTCTATGGTAATTTCAAGTAAAAAGATAAATACATAAATATAAATGATAAAGACAAAAAAAAAATTGCGAGGATATCATGATATAAAAATAAAATTTGAAACATTTCAGGGCAGATCAGATCGGGAACCTCAAAAAACCCGACCTAGGACATGGAAGGTTTTGTCAAAATAAGTTTTTTTTCAAAAATTATAAATACTCTGGGGAACCATAGATGTCCTGATTAAAAATACAAAAACATGCGCAACATTATAGATATGCTTCTGTTTTATGATTTAAACTGCACAGTAATTCTATTGCATCTTTGGTTCAAGATAATGGATGAGTTTATGACCAATATATTATCAGCTCTGTCCTTTAGGACGTAGGCTTGGCTTATGACTGAAACCATGGAAACACTGTATGAATGCAGGATGCATTGATAACAAAATTATCTACGACACCATCAAAATGTTCTTTTCATATAAAGATGGGAAAACACTTTAAAGGGCAGAGACTAAATCATAAAACAAATAAATCCATAATTTTAACAAACTTGGAAGACCATTAAGAGAAGAAGAGTGTGATCTCACTCACAAACCGTCCCTGAATGGGAATGAGCCTCAAACATGATGACAGAAGCCAGCTCTCTCTTCACCGTGCACGAAAGATGTTGCAGAGACTTAATCTGTAAGAGCTCTTCGTAGACTATCTCCACATCCTCAGATGTTCGATCATCAGGCCTATTTCAAAAACAAATTAATAGTTTATGGCAAAAAAATATAGTAATTAATAAAACAAATAATAAAACTGAGATGAAAAACATTCTTTGAGTCTTAATGATAATCTGTAAAGAACGATAACTGTAGAGAATATGTTCTTATATTCACTGAGCGCCCTTCAATCCTTATCCCGGTATTTAGAAAAGAGTCTAATCTTCCATTGCTCTCAATAACTTCAGGGATAAAGCAAATGACACAAAAATTTCCACATGAAATAACTCCAACCATAGAAATAACTCAATATATAAAAATTCTGACTGATGTAAGATTTAACTTTGATGCATCATTTGAATTAAGTTATCATTTCCACGCTAATCTGATTTGGAATAAACCAAAGTCATTTTTGTAAGCAGCCGTTACTCACAGCTTTCTGAGGATGACCCTCAGTGCAGCATCAGGACTCGCTTGAGCCAACAAGCTGAACACGTCAAACAGATCTTCTTGAGCTCTCTCCAGATCGGCCTCTGTGGGCAACGGCCCTGGGGTCGCCTCGTCTTCGAGGAAGCGATAAAACAGATACTGGTCCAAAAATGGATGCTGCTTGCAGACTGAATAATGAGGGCAAAACCAAAAAAAAAACTCATATTTGTTTTGTTGGCAAAATATAGTTTTGATGACATAAAAGAGGTGAAATATGTGTGGGATATCAGGTTGTTCAGTTGACAGCGTGCTAGATTACTCCTCTGAAAGCTAGACCTTCAAATTTTGGCATGGATACCCTGATGCCTGATCTATGATATTGCTTACTATATTCATACAGAGACATGATTATGTATGTAGTGAAATAAAAAATCATGTTCACTGAGCACTCAGAAATAAGTTTCTTTCCACATTTGTCCAGCAAACACAAATTAAACAAAAGTGCCAGTTTTTGAGGGATTTTATAATAAACTGCTAAGGAGTTAGATGAGGCCCTGAATTTGACTGATGCTGCTCTCTGCTCAAGCGTGAATAAAAATAAAGCATAGACATGTTTGTTCAATTAGGTTTAGATGCATCAATCAGTCCAGTTTAAAAGAAAAATAATGAGACAAGGGGTTGACATTGGAATTTAAAAAACAAATGCTTGAAAGTAAATCTTCACAAGCAGAACACTTGAATCTGGTGTGACAAATTTTTACTTACGAAATGTCTTGATTTTAAAAGCAAAGCAGTTTTCAAAGATTTTCAACGAATATTGCAAAGAACTATGATTATCTCTGAATAGACGTTAGATTCTCATATATTTCGAGATAGCATTAGAAAAACAAGGAGGAATGCATATTTAAGCCCCCTGCTTCAAAAACTATTTCTTATGGCTGGCCCATAAGTACCGTACTCAGTTAGAGAGAAATTTTTTCTTGTATTTTTTTTTAAATCATAAGGATTGGAAAAGAGATGAACTTGTTCCTTTTCTATCATATAAGCAAAAAAAAAAGGAAATTATGCTCCAATGCAATTGTGATATTTTCATGCTGGGCCACAATGAATAATAAAAAGGTCAAAGCTACCTTCACTTCCTTTACATGGGAAAATCATAAGTTATTCATATGTATTGAATGCCCGAATGACTACAAATTGCAGCAGGAATAAACTCTCAAAAAAACCATGTACAATCACAGTATGCTTCTAAAAAAATATGTCTAAATAGAGAAAAAAATAATGAAAGAACCGCAAATAAAAACCGCCGATTGATTTCAAGAAATAAGCTACAAAAATGGTCAAACAACAATTTATACATCTGCAAATCATTCTTACTTTTTTTTAAGTGCCTAGGCAGACACACACACAAAAAGTCGGCAAAAATAAATCCTCTTTAGTCTTTACAAACAAACTTTGATCTTAAGATGCCCTACTACTCTATGCTGTGTTAGTTACCGTGAACGAAGACGCCTTCCTCTAGCAGAGCCTGACACATCCCTGCCGCATGCTCCCTGTTGTCCACTTTAGGGAAGGTGTCAAGGATCCAGTCAACCTAAAATGGTAAAAAAAAAAATTTCTGAATATGTTTGAAAAGCAAAATAGAACAGAAGCCTTTTTTTTCTCATTTCACAAGTCTGTTCCGCTTGAATCCTCTAACAATGATGGGTAAGAGGGCAGAATTCCCAACACTGCAAGGCTTTTTCAAAAAAAAAAGTTTCAGTAAAACTGTGTTAACTTCAAATAATTTTATAAATAACAGTGGTTTAAAATAAGAAGATAATTTCATTTATCAAAATGTTGGGGGTTGCATCTTTAACTATGCTTGTTTTTTTCCCCAATGTTCTGTAATGAACATATACTACACATTCTCAAACATTTTAATCAACAAAATCAGAACACTGATTCACTTGACTGTGTTAAAAGACATATTATATTGATCAGATGGTCATAATGTTGGAAAAACAATAATTTCCTTTCATTTTCTCACATTAGTTCATAGTAGCGTGGTCAAGACTATCACAACTGGGTAAAATGATAGCAATCGATCCAGACTCCGTTTGAGCGTTGTTAATGTTACAAAACTTTAGTTTCCGAGATTGTCAATCATTCGATAAATTAGGATCTACCCCGATAAAACGTCTAAATGATCATCTTTAGATTGGCAAACAGAAACTTTTTGTTTGCTTTTTTTTTTAAACTGTTTTTAAAAAATTATGAATTTCAGAACAAATGACCTTAAGTGTTAAAAAGCAAAAGACACAAAAAAAAATTTGAAAACTTGCATTTACCATTATGTTTGGAATATTTTTAAGAAGTCTGAAAATCTTTATCAAGAAAACTGGGTACCCTTCTAACTATGGTCCCCCAACAAAATGAAAATGGAGGCAAATTACCAGCTCGCATCCAACCAGGCAGCGCTTGTAGGTACGCAAGTGGTACTTGCGGTCTCGAATCATGTGTCCATGATGCCCCATTAAGATAGTTCGCAACACCCAGGCTGCATGAGAAATGTTTCCACTGGGCTCCTGAATTCGATAGGATGAATATCACATTAGCTGACTTCAGCTTTCAGCAATGAGTCTCATAGCTTGCAAATTTTCATTTCCATGAGCTTCACATAAGATATAAACAAACTTAAAATGTTTGAGCGCTCAAATACTAAAAGAAAAAAAAGAATGGATACCAGAAAGAGTACTTAGCAAGCATCGCCTGTACGTTTCCTTATGTTTCATTCCTCAGGGGGGAATTTAAGTTCCTCTTTGCCTTTTCCATTTTCCAACCATTTAGGAGAAGAGATAAAAGATGAACTTTTTTTTCCATTTTATTGAAAATAAATGAAACCTTCATTATATCCATTGTTTAATAATAACATTCTTTGTTTTATTCATTTCTTTCCTCTTTATTACTAAGGTTGTGGGAAAATAACGTTTTTTGTTTTTTTTTATATCGCAAAATAATGGTTAATTTTTTTACCACAACTGACTAATTGAAACTGGTTTTAAAAACATATGATACTGTTTGAATCTTTATTTCAGGTCATGCATTGTTAGACAGATGCCATATTATTTTAATCTCATGACTGGAAACATACCAGAAAAGTAAAGATAATCTCCCATGCCCATGGTAAATTAGATATTTTTAAACAGATATCCTTTAACTAAAACAACCAAAGCTTCACTAAGATATAAACTTAGCTCAACTATAAATTCAACATATGCTCTGTATGTGAACAGCTTTAACTTACATTTTAGCATTACTTTTAAGTGTTAACATTATAAACCATAAATTTGCTAATTTTTTTGTATAGTCAGAGGCAAATAATTTTTTTTAAAGTTCCAAAGTTGGGATTAATAAGGTGATATCTTATTTTATCTTGTTGACTCACGGCACAGATGGGACTTGCAGGGTTCAGACTATCATCCCATGTCTTGGTATCCTTGGATACAAGAAGTTTCTTCATCTCATCTGGAGAGGGTAGGAAATTAATTTATTTTGGAACCAGCCCTAATGAGTCATATGTTGGCAATGTTGAATTTAAAGAGAAAAAAAAAGTATAAAAAATAAGGTGAATTCTTTCTTTCCTCTGTCAATTATAAAAAAAATAAGTCATATCGCCTCAGAGAATTCCAATCATTTAATGCAGTTATGACCATTAAGTAGCTTCAAAAAATTGCACTGCTCTGAATATTAGCACCTTAGAGGTTTTTCTTGAAATGAAACGTTTTTCTCAGCCCTCAGAGGCTTTGTCAAGTTTTAAGATTTTTCAAAGCCCTTACAGGATAATCTATTCTAAGCCAAGTTTTTCTAAGGTTCTAAGGAATGCTGGGGAACTGTGTCAATATCGAGCTACCGTTCAGATTGGGCAAGTTCTCCAGAGATGTTATGGCAGCATCCATCATCTCACGGTGTCTCTGGGACGAAAAAGAAATCAGGCGATACAGAAAAGTTGAGACAAAACATCAATAGCAGGTGTTAGAGTGCCCTCTGTTCAAACAAAAATTTGTCTAAAATATTTTAATGAAAATGACTTGGGCAGTAAAAGCTTTCGTAAACATTACAGCAGTAAAGTCTCATGTGATGTTTACTGCAACCCATGCAAAAAACAAATGCATATATAAAAACACAGAAACATACCTCCCAAAGCAGCTTCATATCCTTGTAGTCCATCCACAGAAGTTCTGTTTTGTCAACAGTGACCACACTTATCTGGTGGGGGTTGCGTGTGAAGATACCCTCACCAAACGAAGCACCAGATGTTAGGGTACACAGTTTAGGTCCAGCCTATGGTACATATAACAAATGTAGAGAGTATAAAATATAACAATAATACCCAATATAATTATAATCAGAAGAGGAAAAATAAAAATTATAAGATAAAGAATAAAAAGGAGAAGAAGCAGAAGAAGAAAGAGGAGGAGGAGGAGTGAAAGAAAACGAAAAGCCAAATAGAAGGACTTTGAGAATGTTTGTTAAAAAAAATGATGTCTTTGTTAGGAACTGTTTCATAAAATGGATGACTGTTAGTGTGTCAGATATTATCACTTCATGTTCTCAGAGCTATAAACAGTGAGACTTGTGTTAGATATGTCAGTTTTGTTAACCACGTCTATAAGTACTAAGCTTTATTAAATGATGGCAAAGGACATACATAAAGGAAAAAAAATTATACCATTTTCATCCATTCTTTTAATCTAAAAAAAAATGTATAATGCATTTTGCTGTGGAACCCCATTATATATTTTCTGACCTTTAGCCTCAAGTTCTCAGAGCTATAGACAGCCAGACTTCCAGAGAGCACCAAGTACCAGTTGACCCCATAGTCTCCCTGGCGAATCACTGTGGTAAGCACAATTTTGTTTTAAAAATGAAAGTGAGATAAACTTCAATTTTTTTTTATGTTCAGTTAAAATTTCTCTTATTTTTTTCAACTCTTTATGTTTTATCACTTGTTCTTGTAAGTCTTGGTAAGTTGAAAGCAAAACGTTTAGAATATGAATATTAGCACTTTAAACAATTGTTAAATATATATATTATATATATATATATATATATGTGCTTTGAATGCTGGGTATGACCGATTTGTGAATCACAAAACCCTTGCCGTAGTGTCTGCAATCTGATTCAAATAACAAGACTCTGTGTCCTAGAATGTTCACATCACAGCCATCTTGAATTTTGCTCTCCTGCACACACAGTATATCTAACTTGTAATCCACTAAATCTTGAACAAGTTGGTGCTTTTTCACATCACAGTTAAGTTCTCTAACATTAAATGTTCCCTATTGTAAAACAATTTCGTTCACATCCTTCCTTCATCGCAGAAATAAAGGTGACTTAAGACAAATATTTCCACGACAATGCCAAGCGAGCCAGGGGTAGGCCGATCACCACACTCCCAATGACTCTCAATAGCGATCTCAAGATACTGCAAAATTGGAGCATCTCTCTCACATCACAAAAAGACCTGGAAACAATAAGAAAGATTGCAGAAAGAAGACAAGAATGGACTACCTTCACCGCAGACATAAAGAAGGCTGCCGAAGCTGCGAGGTCGGACAACACTCCTAGCAGAAGGCCTTAATAATAATATAATATATATGTGCAAGATAATTCAAAAATTCTCCCTTTCAAATCACAGTCTGAAAGATTTAGAAGTGTTGTTTCGCAAATCAAGGCTATACATTGAATCCATTAAGTTCAGGTTGAAATTGATCTTTATCATTTTAAAATGACATCTCTATAATTTCGGGGCTTTACTCCAGCAACCAACCTAAGACATTCTCATCTAGCCGATCATATCGTGCATACAAAGCCATCTGTTGCACAAGACAGTGGTGGAACTTTTCCGCTGCTGAGACATCTCTCAAGTGTGCTGAAGCCCTTTCAATTTCTTCAGAAGTTCTGTCCAAGGGTCTGGGAAAACCATATTGAAAATATGACAGGTAACTACCCAGCTGGATTACTAATTGAAGCATTGAAGACATAAATTTGTTAAGTTTATCTCAATCCGATAGATAAATTTAGATGTGTAGAATAAAGGTTGAAACTTACAAAAGAGTATAATTTTAAATTTTGTTTTCCAAGATATATATATATATATATATAATTATATATATATAGTTTGAAGATAAGTTGAAATATATATACATCATTAAATTCCAAATCCAAAGCTATACGGTACATATTTGTATGATAAGCCAAGAAAAGCAACTTTCCGAGCAAAATCTAAAGCGAAATCTTTGTATGTAAGTGTAGCGCAAGGCAATCTACAATAGACTCCAGCTAAACATACTTAATGCTTCCACAAATGTTGATGGGCAATGATGTTGCATTAATTTTCAAACTACACAAAGTGAAAGTTATATCAGTAAGAGGAGTAATTGGGTGTACAAGCTATCTACCCCTGATTTTTAAAAATGTACATTAGATGGTGAAAAAGAAAGTTTTGTTGATGTTCTAAATAAAATTGGAATTCAAGTTCTTCATACTTAATTGGAGGCTACGCTTACATTTCATTACTGCGGAACAGAAAACTGGCATGCCACTGATAGGTCTAATTTCAATTATCAGTAGAATTTTATCATTTCAATACTATCATCATTGAAATTGAAACAATCGCAATGCTCCATTTAAAATGCTCTCTTTCTCTTTGAGTTGCTGACCATCTCTTATAATCATTTATGATAAAAAATTTTTTATCACTTTCATATAATATTATTATTAAGGAGAAAAAGCCTGAGTCCAGGAAAACTTGGACTAGAATGAGCCACTCCTTTCGTTCTGTCAGCAAAACAATCGGTAAACTAGATCAATTAAATCTCCTTTATTAAATTATTTGCATGGCTGAAGGTGAAACTTGCATTTTTCTATGCAATCACAAGCCATTAGGGCCTAATGTAATGTAACAAATTGTCTAAATTTGTCTAAAATGTGCTTCATCATCTGACATAATTGAAGGGTTCTAGATGAGCTTATTCAAAAATGTTTAGTGTTTGCCTCTCTAAAATTGCTCAGTGTTTAACAGATCATGCTTATTTTTATTTTAATATTAACCTCAGTTTTTATGTCGATAAATAGTGTTGAGGACAACTTTTAGTGTACAAGTATATCTAGCCCTGTCTAAAACTTGAATACTGCATTTGCTTGCTCTTTTAGTTTCAAATATATGTTAAAAATGACAGGCTCAATAAATCATACATATCTTAATTTTTTAAAAGTAGGCCCTAGACCTAGAATCTAGATCTATAGTAGTACACTAATAGTAATACAGCTTACCTTTTGAGCAAGCCAGAGTACCAAGAGGCGTTGAGAATCTTCATTTTATGTTGCTTATTGTCAGTCTTGCCAGATTTAGAAGTGCTCGAGGATCTGGCTGACATCACTGGTGAAGACCGGTGGTCTTTTTATTTTAGTAATTTACGGGTGTCAGCAGTGCATCTGTGATCTCGAGATCTGAATTATCAAGATCTAGAATCTAGATCTAGATCTAGATCTACATTCAGGTATCAGTCTCTGGAATAAATAGGGTACGATTATATCTAAAAATTGCCCTTCATTTCCTGAACACGAAATCAAGACCCAAATCCATATAAAGAAATACAAAACAAAAAAAATATATCGGTAGATTAGATCTAACTCTAGATCTAATTCTAGAAATAAAAAGTAGGCCTAGAGTAAATCCAAGTGTTGATGTTTATAAAAATTATGCTAGCAAACTTCCGGTATAGAAAAATGTGGTTATAAAGACGGGCACGCGAATCTAAACTAGTCGGTTATTTTCATTCAGCGCACTTCAGATAATATTAGTTTTCTGGGGAAAAAAAAACATTCGTCGCAAAAAAAAAAAACTACTGTTTTGAAATCAGCTTTGCACATTTTCATGAGTGTTTGAAGTATAAATTTCAGCATTTTACGCACACGATATTCTCTGGAAAATTTTGATTGCATATGTTTTTAGCAAGCTACTAGATCTTTATGAGAAATAGCTGATTCAGGTCAGGACTGAAAAGATTAGGCCCTAAACCCACCTTGCAACTTTGTTGTGCTGCCTTTTTGACAATAATCTCCAACTAGGCCTATATATCGCTTTCTGTATACCTTTCCCCTTTCCCTGGGCTGTAATTGTACTGTGACTTTCTCTTTTTTACCTTCATAACCTCCAAGTAAGCGTTTAAAAGGATCTTAAAATAGATTTGGATGGCACTGTCTAGTTTATCATATTGACAGAAAGAGGACAGACTGAGACATAAATACTTTCAGCAATGGTTCAACGTAGGGCTGACAGTAAGGATGTTCTGGGCCAGATTTCTTTCAGCATCATGGGGTGGTAAGCTCGCGTCCTGTCTAACCAGCCCTATTTTCGGCTTTTCACGTAAAATGAGTTGGGTACGGATTAATCGGATAAGTAATTATGTTTTCAATCCGATATTTGAAATGGTAGAAGCAGGTTTAGATTTTCAGAGACAAGTACTTCTCACTGTGATCCTATCTTCTTCTTTTTAAAATAAGGAGCACGTGCATCAGTAGCAGCTATAGCAGGTGCAGACGCAGAGGTACTCGCACTAGTAGTAGTAGTAGTAGTAGTAGTAGTAGTAGTAGTAGTAGTAGTAGTAGCAGCAGCAGCAGCAGCAGCAGCAGCAGCAGCAGTAGTAGTAGTAGTAGTAGTAGTAGTAGTAGTAGTAGTAGTAGTAGTAGTAGTAGTAGTAGTAGTAGTAGTAGTAGTGGCAATTCTAAAAATTCTTTAAAAGTTTGAGATCTTTTCTTATTAAAATTTCAGTTTTATTTTATATAACGGTTAATTGTTTCAAAAATGCATAATAAAAGCCTGGCCTTAAAGTGATTCGATCACGAGAATTAGGAATAAACAAAACCCAAAATAGGTTATGTAACGAAAGGATAAAATAGCGACACAGGAATCATTACTGTGAAGTCTGGCACCTGCTCACAATCCCAGAATGAAATCATTATGAGCGGATAGTAAGTTGCCTGAAAGTCTACCCTTCTTTATCTCTATCTATTTGTCTTTCCGGCCTCCTTATAGACATGTGTCTGTCTCCTTGCCTCACGCTTGGTTTCTTTTCCCCGGCCTCTCTCTCTCTCTCTCTCTCTCTCTCTCTCTCTCTCTCTCTCTCTCTCTCTCTCTCTCTCTCTCTCTCTCTCTCTCTCCTCTGTTTCTTGAGAGATAGCATAGTAAAAAGAGAGTGGTCTCTCTTAGAAGTCTTTTCTTGGATCAGAGAATTTATAGCGCTCTGTTCTTGGTGCTACAGCCAACATCACGTGAAAACCGAGCGGATGTCGCTAGATCTACATTCGTGAGGAGATCAAACAGAGTACCGGTATCGAATTTTTCAATTTTTGGAGGATCCCAGAGAGAGAGAGAGAGAGAGAGAGAGAGAGAGAGAGAGAGAGAGAGAGAGAGAGAGAGAGAGAGAGAGAGAGAGAGAGAGAGAGAGTTTACATTCTCTGATCAATGTTAAGTAAATACCTCTCAAAAGGTCACAGGCTAAGCGCAACTGGCTGTAGAACCAAGAGAAGATTTTTGAACCGTCATTATCTTCTAAACACCCCATCTCATATACTCTGTAGACTTTATACCTTTCCTAAGAATATCAACCAATGAAAAGTTGACAATTTCTCCGTGTTTGAGGCGATCGAGAGCCCCTAAGGTGTGAAGAACAAATTGCAATTTAGGCACATCTGTCGGAACCATGTTGTGCGATGGGTAGTTGAAGTTACTGATACATGGGGAACCTGCTTCCTTCGCATGTGGTTGTTAAAAAGACCGAAGAGCAAATAAAAGAACTAGACAGCGGTGACTTTACCACATCGCCCTTCCCTTCCCTCTTACTTGCCCCCACCCCGTCCCCAAAACAGAGTCCTGACAAAGACTTGGCATGACCAGTGCCCCCCCAGATTTCCTCGAATCATGTGGATTGAAGTTAGTTGTGGTGTTAGTTATAACGTAACGTGATTGGCAAAACCAACCTTGTTACAGGTCAATCACATCCTACTCAGCCTCTTGTTACTGTAAAGCCGAGTAAGAAAGGGAGGAGTTTACTTAGGTGTAAAGAAAGACATGAATTGAGAGCGCGGTGTGTGTGTGTGTGTATAGGGTATCAAGACTTTGCCTCTGTTGGTGGTGATTTTGATATGCTATCACAGTGTCATCTGCCACTATGTGTCCAATGGCAAGAAACAATAGGCTGGCGTTCAGATTGTTGAATGAGTTTTTTACTTGATGTTTCACAAGTTGTATGAGACAATGATTATGGGAGCGCCTGATTAGCATCGAGGGCGGACCTTGCTGCTTGCTCTGATTGTCTCCTTTCTCCTTTATTGTCTAACCTACCACCCCACCCCACTCTCTGTGCTTAGTTTTAATGGAACTACATTGTACCCGTATTTAGTTGTCCATGTATCTGTATAGATACATACATGTAGTTTCTTTGAACAAAAGGACTCTAGATGCTTTAGCTAAGATGGAAGACTGAACTAAATAAATTTTAATCTTTTCCCGCTTAGTTCTCATCCTCGCCACCCCCTCCCTCTCTCACACACACACACACACTAAATTAATAACGTATGTGTTTCACTTTCAGTGCAAATACAAGCTTTCATCAAAGGAACTTCTAATTATTCCAAACTGAAACTATCGAATCCAATAAACCTCTCTTTGAAAACGTATCTTTCCCCAAGCCCATGTCTATAACTGGTCCTTTCATAAACTCTTAGAACCATGAAACATAATTATTTAAATAAAGTTGTCACGTTTGAAAAAATAAATGTAACTTGTACTTTTTTTGGGGGGCAACAAAAGTTTCTAGACGCTTTGTTGTGAACTACAATACGCTTAGTACAAACACAAATAATCCTCTCTGCCACATGCCCAGTCCAGAAGCTAAATGGCCGTGATAACGGTACAGTTTTCGGCCCTATCTGTGGGTAATCGCGTTAGCAGGATGAGGATTAACATAAAAACGTTTCGCCTTCGTCTTTTATTTTGACTTCTTCAGCGCAGAAATGAGAAACAGGACGAGTACGGTAACAAAAGTTACATAAACATAAACCAACATGAGTTGGACACAGATTGGACAGATGATTGGTTGTGGGGCGGGGAGGGTGCAACTTGTTTCTGTTCAAGCCGTAGCTGCAGGGTCCAGTGCTCTGACCTATGGTGATGGTGGCATACAGCGTGATGTTGTTGATATGGGGTTAATCGAGGTTAGCGTGTCCCTATGTTTGTATGTGTGGATAGAGAAGTAAGTTTGAGTTAGGCTGCTTGTTAATTTTAAGTCATGACGTCTTCTGCTGCCCTAAAAAAACTTGATTTAAAAAGCAACCCACATGTCGTACGGAGAACAGGCTGCAAAGAGATCAAAAGAAACAGAGACGGCCTATTACTGTATTAGTTACCCAAAAACTGACAGTGACACAAGATCGATCATACATCGAGTTCATGAACTCCAGGCAACTTACTTTTTGCCACGAGATGAAAATAGAGAAACTGGAACATCTTGTGACAGTTGGAATGGTCGAAAGAAAACGTAGCATAAAAAAAAAGCGAATAAAGATGTTGAATGGAAAAGTAAAGTGGCTAAATGTAGGAAGAGTGACAGGTGTACTAAAAACGTCGAGAGATTGAGAGGCACGAAGATCATGATCGCAAAGACTAAAAAGCAGAGCACCTGATTGATTGATTGATCCATCACAACCACAATAATCATCATAATTATCAACACCACCACCACCACCACTACCAACACAATAATCATCGTCATTATCAAAACCACCACCACCACCAACACAATAATACTTATTATTGTCACCACCACCACCACCACCAATCATCATCATTGTCAAAACCACTATCACCGACACATCAATATTTATCATCGTTATCAACATCACCACCACCACCATAATCATAATCGTTAAAAACACAACCAACACCACAGGCAACGACAAAATTTATCATCATAATCAATCTCACTACCACCACCAAATTAATCATCATCATTTTCAAATACACCACCACCACCACCACCACAATAATCATCATCACTATCAACAACAACAACACCATCACCACCACAATAATCATCATCATTATGAACACCAAAAACCACCACCACAATAATCATTGTCTTAATCAGTACCTCCAACACCACAATAATTCTCATAATTATCATGGTTATCATTATCAACACCACCACCAACACCACAATTATCATCATCATTATCAAGAACATTACCACTGCAATAATCCTTATCATTTTTATCATTATCATAATCAACACCACCACAACAACAACAATCGTCATCATTATCAACAACACCACCACCACAATAATCATCATCATTATTATCACTACCCTTAATTAAGAACACCACCACCACCACCACAATTATCAACAGCATTATCAGCAACACTACCAACATCTTAATCATCATCATTATCATAATTATCATTACCACACTACCAACACCGAAAACATCACCATTATTAACACCACGACCACTACCACCATCACTACAATAATAATCATCATCTTTATAAACATCACCACACAACCACAAGAATCATCATCGTTTATAAAAACACCACTACCACAACCACCACAACAATAATCATCGTAATAATCAACACCACAATCACCACCATAAAAATAATTATCATCATTATCACCAACACCGCCACTACCACTACCACCAAAATAATAATCATCATCATCATCATTATCAACCACACCACCTTACCACAACGATCATTATTATTATTAACACCACCACAACAACAATCATCACGATTAAAACACACAATCATCACCACAATTATCATCATGTTTATCAACACCACCACCACCACAAGAATAATCATCATAATTATCAAGACCAGCACCAATAAAATTACCATCATCTTTATCAACAGCACCACAATATGCATCACTATCAACACCGCCACAACCATAACAAAAATTATCATCATTATCAACAAGACCACCAAAAACATCACTACCACAATTATGATTATCATTCTCATCACCACCACCACCATCACAATAATCATCATCGTTATCAACACCACCAACAACACCAAAATAATCATCATCGTTATCACTACTACCACCACAATAGTCATCAACATTATCAACATCACCACCACCACAACCGTAATCAACATCATTATAAACAACAACACCACCACCATAACCACTGCAATGACAATCAAGATCTAATTTAACACACCACCACCAACATCACAACAATCATCATCATAATCGAATACACTACCACCACCACCACATATATCATCATTATCACCATGACCAACACCACAAAAATCAACATCATCATTATCATTATCGATACCACAGCAACCACAATAATCAACATCATTATCAATACCTCAGCAACCACAATAATCAACATCATCATCATTATCAATACAACAGCAACCACAATAATCATAATCATTATCCACACCACCAACAACAAAATAATCATCATCATTATCAACACCACCACCACAATAATCATCATCATCTTTAACAACACCAAAAATCACCACTACATTAAAATAAAAATCATCATGATCATGATTATTTACACCACCACCACCATCACAATAATCATTATCGATATGAACACCACACTACTATCACACTAATAATCATGATTATCAACACCACCACTACAATAATCATCATCATTATCAACAGCAGCAGCACCACCACTACAATAACCATCAAAATTATCAAAACAATCACCAACACTACCACCACAATAATCATCCTCATTATCATTATCAACAGCACCATCACACACCACAATAATCATCATCATTATCAACACCACCACCACCACCACAATAATCATCATCATCATTATCAACGCCTCCACCACTACAATAATCATCAACATTATCATATTCATCATTATTATCAACACCACAACAATAATCATCATCTTTATCAACACAACCGCCACCACTACTACAATAATCACCACCATCATCATCCTTATCAACACCTTCACCACCACAAAGAACATCATCATTATCACCATCACCAACACTACCACCACAATATAATCATTTTCATCATTATCAACACCACCACCACTGCTACCACAAAGAACATCATTATCACCACCACCACAATTATCATCATCATAATCGACATCACCACCACACTAATCCTCGTCATCATCACTATCACCATCAAAACCACCACAATAATAATCATCATCATTATCACCACCACCACAATAATCATCATCTTTATCAACACCACCACAATAATCATCATCATCAACACCCCCACCACCACCAGAATAATAATCATCATCATTATTATCAACACCACCACCAGAATAATAATCATCATCATTATCAACAACACCATTATCACAATAATCATCATCATTATCAACACCATTGCCACCACAATAATCATCATCATCATTATCAACACCAACAACTACCACCAGCACAATGATCGTTATCAATACCATCATGATCATCATCACTAAAACCACTATCACAATCATCACTTTTTTCTCATCACTACTACTACCATCACCATCCTCCTCATCATCGTCATGTGTACCACAACATCATCTTCTCTATTACACTGAGCATCATCACCACCGCCCAATTTTTTTGTTCTATTGAAATATAATTGGTCAATTGATAGGTGATAGAATTACTCAATTAGATAGAGATAAGGGTAAATGCAGATATTTATTTATTTCTTCTAGAGACTCGCAGTTGTTGTGTCGGAATATAATGAGTCTCGCTTTAGGCTGCTCTACTCGTAAACACAATCATCTACTTGATTGTCAATAAGGATTATAGGGGGAACAAATCTGGACAACAAACTTCTTCGGAAAAAAAACAAAAACTAGGCCTACATTTAGTTGGTGACAATGTGTTGTTTCTTTTTGTTTTGTTTTTTTTCCCTTTTTCTGAGCTTGGAATCAATTAGATCGTATTAAAACCTGAGCGCGATAAACGCTGCATGTGAGCTTATTGTTCCTTTTATTTTGCTTCACAATTTTTGTCTGTCTTGTTGACCTGCGAAAGTTTATCTATTCCCTTCTTTTCATCGCGTGTGCGTGTTTTGGAATGTTTGGAAGGCGAGAACTGAAAGTTGAAACCGCGCGCGTAAAAACATATGCGGTTTGTGAATGCCTTTTTTCCCTGGTTTTTTTTTTTCTTCATTGTCTTCGTCTTCCTTTATTAATTAGTTCCTCAAATTCATGTTAATCTTTTGGCAGATGAAAAACAATGTGCTTCTTTCGAGAAATCTATAAACCAACTTTCAAATATTTGTCAACATTTATCCGATAATGGAGCCTTGAACTTGAAACTGTGAGCTTCGAATTAGGCAATACGGTAACTATTGTCAACTTTCTAGGTTTTTGGCGCTGAGGTGTTTCATTCACAAATTATGATCTAAAGTAATAAACCAAACTATTGAAGAAACCAGGACACCTTATCCAGTTCCCAGAGGCATCATTCTGTCAAAAATTACAAAATTATCACAAAGGAATAGCGCCTAGCCTACCAAATTTTCTCATCTTCCAGAAATCTTCCTATTTATTGGAACCAATGGCTCTCTACTCTCAGAACTGAATAGGCCTAAGCCAAATTTATTCCCTGCTCTGCTTGTGATGGGATGTAGCTTGTAAATATTGAACTCTATGATTTTAGCAATAACAGCAGATAATTTTGAAAATTTCTGCGTTGTAGAAGTAACAGTTTCAATTTTTAGGGAAACAGCTGAAGTAAGAAAAAATCAAAATATCAGCCCTTATTCAGTTTAACACACACATTATAAAATTTACATCTACAGTGTACTTTAACTTTTGCCTAAGTATGACAATTAAAGATTTAGATCCAGAACCAATGTAATTTCTTTCATAACAACATTTTTATGTAGTGTGTGCTTTTATGATTTGTTCATTCAAAGTGATTATGTCGTTGAACTCATCTGTTTACGAAACAAGTAACACATCTAGCAAAAAAAAAACAAAAAAAAAAAACACAAAACACCGATACTATGAAAGTATCAAATTAACTTAAAATAAGTATTGTTTTATTACATGGACCACTTTCTATTATTTTTTTTCCTGTTAGAAGAGTTTACAAAGAAAAGTTTAATAAAAGATGATGATGATGGAGAGATGATACAGTATTTGTTGATGATGATGTCTCATGAAAAAACGCTGTCTCAGTTGAAACTTCAGAAGATGTAGGCTCTTAGACTTAGATCTAAATCTCTGTCTTGAAAGTTGAATGTAGATTGATTTAGTGAGTCTGCTCATAATTTATATGTGATCTGATACGGCAATAAATAGATCAAATCTTTTACATTATTATAATCTTGTCACGCAGAAAGAAAATAAGAATGATTTTGCGGAAAGTTAAAATAGGGCATAGCCTACCAATAAAGACAACGATAAAATCAGATTGAAATTTGTTGGGAGTTTCATGTTCCCACAAAACCTTTATAGTCCAATTAGATATAATTTGCTGGGTTCAAAAAATCACTTTGTGGCACTAAATGAAAACCTTGTTTTTAGATGGCTTGACTAACCACTGCAAGATCATAATACTCCAAATGTTTACATGGAACTAAATGCATACTGTCCTTGCGTTGTAGTTCTAATCCAACAATTCAATCTTTTGATGTTGTCATGTACAAGAAGGCAATCTCCTTAACAAAAATGTTAGCTAATTTTGTAAAATTCCAATAGATCAATAATTTACACCTTCTAAACACTCTGATCTTAGTCTTTATCATGTGTGGACAAAGAACAGATAAATGGATTGCTATGAGTTGCACTTCAGGGCACTTTTTTTGTTTGTACCTACATATCTTTCACAAGATTGTTCACAAGCATTATTAAAAAGATAAAGCTAGGAAAAGTACAAAATTAAGTTTTCCTATGTTGTGTTTGTGTGCCTTTGAGGATACCAAAAACAAATAGACTAGATTTTTTATTTCAAAATTTCTTTTTTTTGGAACTATTTTCAGATGTCAATGAATTAATTGTCCATATAGGCCCTATGGCCTAACGATTTTTTCCCTTCCTTTTTTTCAAATACAGTCATGTAGTAAACAAAGTAATATGTCAGCTGGCATGGTCTCCCAATTACATGCTGGTCTCAGCTGATATTCTTACATCCATGTGAATAATGCAAATGTAGTTAACATGCACTTAACAATGCTTTCAGAAATATTACACTCACTAGTAAAATAAAGACTTTTGACAGCCTTTAGGATTAAAGCCTGTTGATTCAACGAGGAGTAAGAAAACGTTTTAAATACTTCTGCTAAGACATAACATACTGGATGGAACAGAATGGCGATGATATTGTAAACATTTGTCTCATGGAACTGAAGACATAAATAACTTGAAATTTATGACAGAACCAACAAAATAAAAGTAAAACTAAGTAAGGTTTATCCATCAATTATCTGAGTTTTGGAAATTTGAAACTAGACCAGACACAAAAAGGAAAAAAAAGGAGTGAAAGAAAAAAAAAAAACAAGAAACCATGAAACAGTCACCATAGAAATTTGTAAACAAAAACATAACAATTACCAATCAAAACAGTGTTACGAGAAGCCGACACAGAAAGATCACTCATAAATAGAATACGTAAAGGCCAAGCAACTTTTTTGGCCATGTGATGAGAAGAGAGAAACAAAAACATCTCGTGACAATGGAAAAAAATTGAGGGAAAACGCAGCTGGAGAAAATAGCGTCAAAAGATGATGGGTGAACTAGCAGAGTGGCTCAAAGTAGGAAGAATGACAGAAGCACTGAAAGCGACCAGGGATAGAGATGCGTGCAAGGTCATGATTGCCTATACTGAAGAGCACGGCAACCGATTGATTGATGCTCTAAATTAATATTGAAAGTGTGTAGAAAAATTTGTCCGCTCTTTCACAAGTCCATTGCGGATTCTCAGACAATTTGTTTAGCAGTAACAAGCTGATCTTTAATCACCATTTCATTGTAGTGTAAGATTTCTACATGTACATAACTTTAAGCTGGCTCAGGGGAAAGAGCTTTGTTTTTGTAACCTACTACTGCTTGTGACATCCATTATTGTATGTTTCACCCTACTCATGTATAAAGATAAAATCTAGCTAAAATGATTTTTGGGTTCAAATTTTAAAATGCAAGCTTTTTTTTTTCTTCCGCAAATTTTTACAGTTTATATTTTAATTTATCTCAATGCACTTAAATCAAATAAATCATAAATTTTCTTGGAAGAAAAAGGCACAAATCCTATATCTACCTGCAGCAAAAAGCTATAAACATGACTCGGAGAAGACTTTTACATTAGGAGATCGACAGGTCAGCTTTGAGACCACTGACTTCTCTCTGTGCATGGTTTGAGGATAAATTGAAAAATCAGAAAAATTCATAATTCAAAGAATAAATAAGTTTAAAAAAGTGTTTGCCAAACTGCTGAATAGTTTAGGGCTTTTTAGTACTAAAACACTAATGTTTGAGTCGGTGTAGACATTTGTTTTAAAGATAATAATTGTATGGCCTATTGTGGTAGTAGATAAGAGGCGCATCTCCTCTCTTGGAGCCGAGGACATAATGGACCAGAACCATTATACCAACAAAAAAACAGATTGTTTGCATCAATTAACTGAATCAAGGAAATTGCTTAATTGAGTCCCCTATTTCACTCATTTATTTGCTTATGGGTAATATGAGACCACAGCAAAATTTGAATTGCTTCAAAAAATAAAACAAAAAGCAACAATTATTGCTAGGGTGTTGAGAATCTACTTTCGGAGTGTTTGAATTCAGTGTAGACATTATTAAACAACTGACAGTGACAGTGCTTTCTTAGCTGGAAAAGAGAACCAATTGCAAGGGTCAAGGACGTGCTGATGTGAAAACTAGGATCAGGTGCCAGATAGCTCAGTCAGTAGGGAGCTAGGCTGACAGTGCTGAGGTATGAAGCATGAATCCTGACTTGGGATATCTAGCAATAGGATAGGCCTCATCTAACCAGCCCTTTCCAAAGGCTCAATGTGAGCCTATTACTATTGACTGAAGAGATGACAACATTTAACTTTGCTATTGCCACTTTCTTTTCACAACAATGTCCATGTTTAGATCTACTCCTTACTTAAGTTTGGTAAAAGTATAGTAATTATTTCTTTTACAATTTTGGAGTTCTAATCATCTAGACAAACCAACTCAATGCAGCTTAATAATTGTTTTCTAAAAAAACTGTGAAGTCAAGTTTATTTTTTTCACAGTAATGTTTAACCCAGAACTTTTTTTCCCATCATTCTGTTTAAGTATACTGTGAGACAAATGGAATAAAAACAGAGGTTTCTAAATAAAACCTGGAGAAAAACAAAAGCCATTTTTATAGATTTTTTTTTCACTCACTTGTGAAGTTGCCAGCACCTGCAACTTTGGAGTTTTTCATGGTAAATACCATATAACTCCTGAGGTGATGGTACAAACGCGCCACCTCAATGTTTTTGTCTTTCAAATCATATTTTATTGTTGAAGAACTCTATTTTTTTTACAAAGTACTTTAGAACACATTCAGAACCCAAAAAAATTAGCCCTGAATCAGTGAAATCTGTGAGATTAAATCTAGCACAAATATTGCCTCAAATAGACATTGTCTGTTACTCTTGTTTTGAGGCAGACGGATGTAAAAAAAAATTCTAATACTAATTCAAAGTTTTTATGTTTGCAACATATTTTATGGTGACAAAAAATTTTCTAAAAATTGTAGCCTTTTCTATTAAACATTAAAAAAAAAAGCTATGAAGATAGCGGAATAAAAATTGTTGCAACTAAGAATAAAATTAATGTATCAAAAGTTTACTTTTAGAATGATTGCTTGATAACTTTTTTTTTAAAAGCCAAAAAATGCCCCTTAGTCCAGAGTAAAATTACAAGAAAAAAAGGGTGAATCGCAATTTTGCTATTTAAATCTATGCCTCACGGGTTTTCCTCATAGAAACAAAGTTAGAGTGGTTACTGTTAAAAATGAAAAATTGTTAATAGTCCTTTAAATTTAACACAAAATTAAAACAAGAGTTTTCTATTAGACAGAAGATGCCTGGGAACTTTCTGATTTCTTCTCACAAGTTTAGAAATTGAACCTACACTTTTTACGCAACAGCTAACAGCATTTCTCTTCTTTGCAACAATTACAGATAGAATGAAAAGGAGTATAATGACAACAAATCCATATATTGAAAAGTATACAAAAAGAAGTGCAAGGTGAACAACTGTAAACCATTAATCAGTTGGATGCCTGGATAGAGAAGCGATGAATCCAGTGAAGTTTACAAAATAAGCAAGTCTCATGAATGATTTGAACTTGAAGTGTATGGCACATTGATAATCTTTCGATAACCTTGATTATAGAAAAAACAACAACCGAGGTTCCTGCCTTTTTTCTGTCATGGCTTGCAGTAACTATCCTTTTTTTTATTTTAGCACCAACTATGTCAATGTTGAGTTCCAATTACTTAAATTCATATCCTTCCTAATTCCCAAACTTTATACACTCTTAATCTACACAGCAATCATTATAAAATATATCATATAAATCCCATGTAAAATTGCAAGGCCCCCTAGGGCCAGAAAGTGAAATGATAAAAACACTAAGGACATGGTCAAGTTTCAAGATTAACATCTGCAAAGTTAGTGGAAGTAAAACTTAAGAACAACCAATGCAGCGAAGATTTTGTAAAAGAGCTATCAACATTGGCTTCATACAGATGCATTCCAGTAATGAAAAATTAGACCAAACTAAAAAAAGAGCAACTTCTCATGCTGAACGATTAAATCATCACTGATAAGAGATATTGGTAACTGACTGAAAGAGACAAGCTGAAAAGAAATAGCAGCAATAAGGAAATATGTACAACATGATGAACTCGTATCTTTTATAACCAGAGTGAGAGAAATATATGCTGAATTAAAATTCCTTCAAACCATGTAATAAAACTACGAGCTAGTGAATGATTATCTCTGTGCTTTGGATATGAACTTCAGAGCTTCTTTTTCAAAATCAAGTAGTTTAGCCTCAAAGCAAATGATAAACACTTGAGAAACTACAGTAGTCTCTGGATAAATGCGTGGTCTTACGGAGGCTTCAATACTCAATAGCGTGCTTTTAGAAGCATGACTTTATAAAAGGTAACAAAAAAAATGATATACTTCTTTTCCTGTGACATTTCATAAATACTAGGTTGCTTCCCTTGTTTGCACAGAACCTGTTCGAGGAGGATAAGTGCTGTTATCTTCGAAAACCTTTTGGTTCTTTTTTTTCTTATTTGAGACCGAAATGAAAGCTACAGTATCATGTTGACTGGCACAGAATAGTTAGGTAGACAGGTATTGAATTTACATCATCTTGCACTTCGCTCATCTCTTGCGTACAGGGTTATTCATTTCCTGTCCTCGTCTTCCAACTCTTCTTTCACTTTGTACACTGCAAATGCTTGGATGACAATGAGACATGTAATAATGATGATATATCTTTGCTGTGTGATAACTGAGAGCCATTCCTTTGCTAAATGTGGCTATCTCTTCCATTTTACTGGTAATCACTACTGGTACTGATTTCAAAGCGTGCATATAAGCAATGTAGCATGTGTTTAAAATATATATATATATATATATATATACTCATTACATAGTAAAAAATTCGTCAGACGGCTACAGCGTCTGTTTTGGCGAAGAGTGCATTTATCTAACGCATTTTTATCCGGAAGCTACTGTACAATCATCAAGAACAATAAAGAAAATTGAGGAAACTAAAATAATCAGAGAGGGAAAAAAATTGAAGAAATTAAAATCGTAAAAGGGAAATAAAGCAAATAGGAAACTAGAATCATTGAAAGCAAAAGTGCTCAACTGCATTTACAATAATCAAAAACAAATAAAATATTGAAGGAACTTGAATCAACATGGCCAAAAAGAAAGCCACGAATAAAATGAAACAACCACAGGCCAAAATATAGAAGAAACTAGAATCATCAAGGACAATTTAAAGACACATGAACCTTCAAAGACAATTAAACAAATACAGAAACAAGAATAATCAAAGAGCCATCAAGAACAAATACACACATAGGAAAACCAGAATAATCAAGGACAAATAAAATGATGAGAAAACTAGAATCACGAAGAAAATTAAAGTTTGTAAAAACAAGAATTATCATAAGTAAAAAAAATTTTGACAAACTTGAACCACGAAACCTATGACTTAACAAAACAGATGTTAGAATCTGAAAGAAAATAAATAATAAAAAAACAACAACAAAAAAAAACCATAAAATATGAAAGAGATTTGTATCCTTAAAGACACACATACAAAATAGAATGAAGTGAATGGAATCATCAAAGGCAAATAAAACATTGAACCATTTGAACTATCAAAAAAAAAACTTTGACAAAACTTGAATCAAGATGGGTAGAAAAGCTGAAGAATCTTGAGCAACCAAAGTTGTTAAATATTGAAGAAGTCAGAATCATCCAAGGAAACATAAAATATGGAAGGGACTAGAATCGTCAAAGACAAAGAAGGAAAGAAAAAGGTGGAATCCCAAAAGCCAAAAACACCGTGGAAAAGCTATAAAATTTCTGGCACCAAAAGGGAGTTACAAAAATTGAAATATTAAGTTGCATTTAAAATCATCAACCAACTTAACAGTTTTGCTGTGCTGTTAATGAGACTGGATAAAACAGGATCATCAAAGAAAAACTAAACTGCAGAAACTAGAAGCATCGAAGACAAACAATGAAGAAACTAGAATCACTATAAGCAAACAGTACATTGAATAAGCTAGAATGGTTAAAGACAAGGAAAATTATAGATTTTGAAGAAACTAGAATCATCAAAGAAATTAAACATTGAAAAAACTAAAATCATTAAAGACAAATAAAAATTGATGAAATAATGAAACCAATTCGTAAAACAACCCTTAAAGACTAAAAAAAAAAACCCTGAAGAAACTGCAATCATCAAAAGAAAGAAAGAAAAAAAAAGAAATGAAGAATTTGAAATTTTATTTTGCAAAAAGGATTAATACATTCCTTCTATCACTGTATCAGTCTAATTTTTAAAAACTCAAATTCCTGCTACTACAGACTAAACTAAAAAGGAGAGGAATTGAGTTTTTGATCAAGAAAATCTTTCACAAATCTTTATTCCTTGGTATTAGCAAGGCTAATTACCTAATCCCAGAACTGGACACAAACCTTTGTTGTTAATATTAAACAATGGGCATACCCTAAATAAAACTGCAACTCCACTATCGCTTGTAAGGAAGTGAAACTCAGCAGCCAGTGAGAAGAATGGTTGATCTAATTTTTAAAATTGAAACAAACTTGATCATACAACCAGAGTTTTGCTCTCTCTGTGTGTTAAAGGAGAGGTGCAGTTAACATCTTTGCAATTGTCTGATGGACGCATTCGGTTGAAACACCACTTTGTAGTGCAAAAGAACAGAGACAAATGAACAATTGAGGTAAAAATTGCAAAAAAAAATTGATCTTAATCTGCTCTTAAAGAAGAGAGGCCTCTGGTCTTACAAGGCCGTGAAAAAGAGGGAGGAACAACATAAGAAAGAAAGCAATAAGTTATTAAACATTATCAGGAAAAATCAACCTGAGAGAGAGGATGGAAGATTCTACAAGGGAGCTTTACAATGTTGTAGTTAAACCAAGACAAAAGGAGAGCAGAGAAATTAAAATCAAATCACCAAAGGTGTAGAAAAAAGAGCAATGACAGACTGTGGGAAAAGTTAGTGTTTGTTGAAGCAAGACAGGGATCATCATGGCAAAGCCCTCAAGAAGCAAGACAGGGATCATCACGGCAAGGCCCTCACAGAGCAAGACAGGGATCATCACGGCAAGGCCCTCACCGAGCAAGACAGGGATCATCATGGCAAAGCCCTCAAGAAGCAAGACAGGGATCATCACGGCAAGGCCCTCACCGAGCAAGACAGGGATCATCATGACAAGGCCCTCACAGAGCAAGACAGGGATCATCACGGCAAGGCCCTCACAGAACAAGACAGGGATCATCATGGCAAGGCCCTCACGAAGTAGGACAGGGATCATCACGGCAAGGCCCTCACAGAGCAAGACAGGGATCATCACGGCAAGGCCCTCACCGAGCAAGACAGGGATCATCATGACAAGGCCCTCACAGAGCAAGACGGGGATCATCACGGCAAGGCCCTCACAAAGCAAGACAGGGATCATCACATCAAGGCCCTCACAGAGCAAGACAGGGATCATCATGACAAGGCCCTCACAGAGCAAGACGGGGATCATCATGGCAAGGCCCTCACAGAGCAAGACAGGGATCATCACGGCAAGGCCCTCACAAAGCAAGACAGGGATCATCATGGCAAGGCCCTCACAGAGCAAGACAGGGATCATCATGGCAAGGTCATCACAAAGCAAGACAGGGATCATTATGGCAAGGCCCTCATGACAACTGAAAGTGGAAGGTACACTAAAAAAAAATGACAATCTGCATTTTGGACTTATCTGGAGTGGAGATGGCTACATCACATGAAAGATAGGAGATGTAATAAGAGTGTAAAAAATGGACTTTGTGATGTTAAATTTTCTTAATTGTCAAACCATCATCAGTGAAGGTCAATTAATTGCCCAATCGGCATTGGCAGAAAAGACAGAATGTAAGGACTGGGTGATACACAAATATTTAACTGTACAGAAAAAAATACAAACATTTTTTTCACACATCCAACCACACAGAAGAAGGGGACTCATAATGTATTAACTTCTCATCTATTCTCTGGGATACATGGGAGACAAATTCCACCACTGCCCAAGAGAAGTTGAGGGAAATCATTGAAGCAGGAGTATTTTGGAAAGACATGCGAGACAAACTAAAATATTTCATGACCAAGAGAGCAGCCATTGAGAAAAATGCAACTACCTTTTCCAGAAGTTGTGGGAGAATACATTAAAAGAACTGGGTGGAACCCAACTACTACACCAGCCACAAATTCGATTTTCTTTTGCTGAATTTCAATCAAGTTTCCTTAGAGAAGTACATACGTGTTTACCCCCTGAACCTAAGATTTACATACAGTAGCACCCAATTTTAATAATATTAAGAGATGCTACCAAACTGTTGGAGCCTGACAATGACTACAGAGGACTACAAAAAACAACACACTTGAGAGGCTTACTGCCAATAATTATATCAATATTAAAAGTAAAATACAAAACTTTCAAGACAACCCATTTAATGGGCTTTTTGAAGTATCAGCATAAGGTTTTTACCACCACAGAGATTTCTTAACTATTTTGCAAAACAGAAAGAAAGAAACAACAAATAATTATATCTCCTTGTCCACCTGAAAAATCAGGATTATTTTTTAATCTTAAAATGTCTTGGTATATTTTTCAACACAGTTACCATCCTTTTCTGGAACATGCCTATTTCCAGATGTGTGCCTTCACATCAAATGGATACTATATATTCAAGACCTTGAAAAAAACTTAACTGCATCAAAAAAGGATCCCAAACTTTTCTTTCAGACCAAAATTTCATCCCCTTCTTCAATCAATTTAAAATTTCAAGTTAAATTCCACAACAGTTTCCACCCTAACACCTGTGACAGAGGAGAAAGCAAAATGGGTAGAGCATCGCTGCAAATAATCAATTCCTTATTTGCCAATTTTTTAGATAATGGACAGAATGCCTCTCCAGAGTGATGCGTGAAGCATCATTTGCTCCCTCAACTAACCTGATTTTGATAAAAATTATGGCTATCTAGATTGGAGCCAGCATAGGAGAGACCTAGAGCATCCCCCCCTATCATTACACCTCTGTCATAATGCTAAAACAGAATGCCAAAATACTAAAAATTACATTCCAAAACTTGCAAACGAGTAGCAAAAGCAGGTGTGGGTAAAGATCTCAGCCATGGGTAATCTGTAAAGGCAAAAGCATATGGACCATGATAGAAAGGCAGTGTTAGACTTCTTAACAAACCATTCAATAAACAAAGCCCAGAAACCAAAACAGAAGTCGACAAAACCTGGCAGTGCCTTAACCAAGAATTCAGTGAGAAAGGCCAGATGATTGCTGTTGCTTGCCACGATAATATTAATGGTATGCAGTTAAGCAACAAAATGATCATTTTACGCAGTTGAAAACAGTGCAATTTAATTTATGCAATTAAAATCTGTTGTCAGTTTAGATTATGATACTTTGTTGTGAATTATAACCTTTGAAAAAAGTGCAATACTTTGTTGTGAATTATAACCTTTGAAAAAAGTGCAAAAAATTTAAACGTGTTATATGACATAAAAGAAAATAACTAAATAAGAGTCAAATACACACATTTTGTTTTCAAACAAATTTTATGAACACATATATATGAAACACATTCATAAGTTTATTTTGTTCCTACTTGTCAGTCAGTTCTCCTCATTGTATTTTATCACGTGAGGAAATTTTTTGCCTCCCTCAATAGAGCTCTTTGTTCCTCTATCATTTTTAGGCATTATGATGAGTGACAGCTCAGCTAAGAAACCAATAATCACCATTAACTTTGTGGTGCTTGGCAAAAAATGGGGTTTTAAGTGGCCAAGTGGTCGAGAATGTCCATGAAATTTCAGACGCATCATCTGCACTAGTCTGGATATCCTTCTCAAATGTGGAGGAAGCTTGTGGTTTTTTCAAAACCACAATAGCGTTAACATAAAAATTTTTTAAACTCGAGTGACTCGCCAAAATAATTATCTTTACAACTTTTGAGAAACTACGAAAACTGAATATAAAGGCATTTTTCTACCTCAGCACTCAGGATGTATTTTATAACTCATAAACGATTTTGTTAACAAGATTTATTTAAAAAGCAGCATAATAATGAGTTTTAGATCACACATAAACTTAAGAATTTCCCAAAATATTAATTTATGCACATTTAGCTATAGGATTAAAAACATGTACTGCTTTCAAGATTTTAACATTAAATAAAATATATGAAAAGTCCAAAATTTCATTATTTAAGAATAAAATTGGGTAGAAAACAAGGATTTCCAGAGATTCAGAACACTCTAATTTATGCAAATAAAAATATGTTCAAAACTGCCACAAGATAGAATCTTGCTACAGTACTTTTCCATTGGTTTCATCATCTTCCTCATCAAAATTAACAGGTTTTATCTCTCTAAACAGATACCAAGAATAGTTTGTTTGGTTTTTTTCAACAAAATTTGTAATTTTAAGGGTCTGTTTTCCCAGCTTTGATGTTATTCTAAGCTTGCAACTAAGTACAAGGAATTCACAACCTTTGCAGTGATATAACTTTCTTGTTTCTCAATGGCTTAAAAAAAAAAATTAAAAACTCCTTTGCTTTTGTGGCAATATATACTTTAATTTATTAACTTTTTTTTCACAGCGCACTCAAGTTTTTGTTTGATATTGCTAACATATTCAAGTAAAGGACAGAATATTCTGGCTTTAAGGAAAAGTGACCAGAGATCAATAAATAGTTGCAGTTGCAAAAAGCAATCAGCCTCAAATTATACATAACTGTGATTCTATTGGTTAACATTTAAATGTATTAAGCTAGAATCATCAAACACAAAAAAGTATTCAAGAAACTATAACCATATAAGACAAATCATGTCTTGGAGAAAATACAATGATCAAAGACATAAAAAAAGGGGAAAAATAGAATATCAAAGAGTGATAGTCATTAATGAAACTATAAAGAATTAGAACAATCAAGGACAAATAGAAGATAGAAGAAACAAGAACTATCCAAAACAAGTATAAGGTTGAGAAAATGAAAACCATCAAAGACAAGTAAAAGAATGAAAAACAAGAATCATCCAAAATAAATAAAAGATGGAAGAAACTAGGATCTTTAAAGAGAAATTAAAAAAAAACCAACTAAAATAAAAAAAAGACAAGTAAAAAACTGGAAAAACTAAAATCATTAAATGCAAGAAAAAAAATTCACTAGAACCTTCAATCTCATTAAAAAAAAGATTTTTTCTTTGCTTCCATTTGTTTTGCAATAACTCTCAATTAATCCTATAATCAGAAAAGCAGAAAATTATATTGTTCTTGCTATGATATATTTGCCCAAATGCCTATTAAGACTTGCAAATTCCAGCAACAAAGAAAAGTGACTTGAATTGAAAAACAAAATTGCATATATACAACCATGAACCAGCTTTGCATGTATCATTGTTGATCTGTCTAGCATGAATTTAAACCATTACAACTCTATGTATTTAACATAGATAAAATACTCAAGAAACTAGAAAAATTGAAGATAAAATGCTCAAGAAAGATGAGCTTAACTGTGAGGGAACTAAAATCATGAAAGAGGAGCAAAACATTGAGGGAACTAAAATCATGAAAGAGGAAAAAAACTGAATCATCCAAGATGAATAAGACATTGATAAAAACTAGAATAATTTAAGATTAAAAAAATGTTGAAGGAAGTAGAATCATCCAAGACCAATAAAACAATGAAGAAACTAAAATCATAAATGACAATTAAGTATTGAAGAAATTAGAATCATCCAATACAAATGCAACCTAGAAAAAAATAGAATCGTTTAAGACGAGCAAACATTGATGAAACTAGAACCATGGAAGACATTACAAATATTTGATGAAACTAAACTAATAAAAGACAAATAAAACATTGAAAAAATTAATATCATGAAGGGCAAATTAAACTAGAATTATCCAAGGCAAACCAAACATTGTTGAAACATTAAAACTAACATAATCTGAAACAAGTTAAACATTGAAGAAATTTGAATCAATAATCAAAGGTAAATGAAAGAAACAAGTGGAGAAACAAGAATCCTTAAAAGCAAATGAAACTGGAGAAACTTAAATAATCAAAGACAAATGAAACGCAATTCTTGTTGCAATTTCAGTTTTGTTGTGTTCATCACTTGATATTGAAGTACCCAAGTATTTGAATTGATCTCTTTGCTTGAGGGTATTTCTCCAGTGATAAAGATTTTGATCTATAGACACTCTTTGTTTTGACTGACTACCATTACTTCTATCTTTTCGCTATTCAATTTCAATCCTTTCTGCTTTCTCTTTCAAAGATGTCTAACAATTGTTGAAAGTTTTCTTTATCTTCTGCAATTAATACAGAACCATCAGCATATCTCAAGTTGTTTACATTGTGCCCTCCTACTTTAATTCTTGGGTATTCTTATATTTTTTGCTAAATCATTTCACTGTAAGAGAAAAGGTCTGGGGAAAGCACATATCCTTATACGACACCAAGTTTTATTGCTTTGAAGTAGCTGATTTCAGCATCAACTCAATTGCTGCTATCTGTTCCCAGAACATATTTTTGATTACTCAGTGATCTTTTCCATCTATCTTCAACTGTGTTGTGTGATTATCTCATCTTCTTGTACTTTGTCAAACACCTTGGTGGAGTCAACGTAGCACAGATATACCTTCTTTTTTACTGCCAGAGCTCCTTTCATTATATTTCGAAGGATGTAGATTGCATCTGTTGTACCTTTTCCCTTCACAAAGCCATACTATTGCTCTACTTCATTTTGTTTCTGACTTACATCATGATGAGTCTTAAAAGCATTTTGGTGATATGACTCATAAGATTTAACATTCTATGTGATTCACTCTCTTTTGCCTTTGGTTTCTTTGGAGGTGCAAAAAATATAGATTTGAAGATATCTGGCGGAAACTGACCTGGATCAAAGATTTCGTCCAGTAATGTTGTGATCTTATCAATTCCATAGTCTTCAATTGCTTCTATAAGTTCCACTGATATACTGTCTGGACGTGTTGCTTTGACTAATTTCATCTTTCTTATTGCTGCCTGGATCTCATCTTTCATGATGGGTGGCTCAGCAAAAATGCGCTTCATTACATTGTAATCCTTTCTGTGGTATTCAAAAAGTTCACTCATGTACTCTTCTCATATGTCCTGGATTTTTACTTTTTCCAAAATGATGTTGCCATATTTTGACTTAAGACATACAGTGGATGAGCAAGTTTTCTTTCCAGAGATTTCTTCAATGATTCTGTACATTGTCTGCTCCGAAGTTCTGTGATATAGTTAGATGTTTCTGCACTTGTCATTGATCTACTTCTCTTTGGCTTCATCACATTTTTCTAATTTCCTTATGCAATGCTTTGTATTTTTCTCTACTACTTTTTACTTGCCTCCTTTTTCCCTAAGGTCCAAAATATAAGTTGCCATCCATCTTAGCTTTGTTTTCCTTTTGAGTCTTGGTATTTGTTCCACTGCTGCTTTTATAATCACCACTTTGAATTTTGCCCATTGTTAGTCCATTTTCTCAACTGCTCCTAATTATTTTGAACAGCCACACAGTACTTCTCTCGCAGGGTCTGGTTGGATTTTAGTACAGCAAAGTCAAAGTTTGATGTTCTTAGGTTGAATTTGGGTTTTGTTACATTTCAGTTTGAATTTAGCAGCCACTAGAACATGATCACTTAAACAGTCTACTTCACGGTAGATCTTTGCTGAGAGAAGCACATTTCTAAATCTTTTACTGATCACGATGTATTCAATCTGGTTTCTGCTTCGATCACCTGGGCTTTTCCATTTCCATTTTCCTCTTTTTGAATTCTGAAACTATGTGTTTCTTATAAAAAGGTTATTGGTATGACACCATGCCATGAAATTCTTTCCTCGTATATTTCTGATGCAAGACCATAGGGTCCGACCACATTTTCTTCTCTCCCTTCTCCTACTTTTGCATTGAGATCGCTGACTGCTCTCCCATGTCTTGGTCAAACGAAATAGCCATTCCTCTCTCTAGAATTAAAAAACCCAATTACACATGACACTATGAACGATGTATCACTGTTACTCTGTTTAAATCATAGCAACTGTAAGCATCTACAATAGAAAAAATGCTCAAAGAAATAGAAAATTAAAGACAAATAGTCGATTAAAGTAACTAGAATCATCCAAGAAAAATAAAACAGCAAAGAAACTAAAACCATTAAAGACAAATGAAACATGAAAGGGCCTAAAATCTTTAAGATCAATAAAACACTGAAGAAACTAGAACCATATGAAAACTAAGGAAACCTGGAATCATATATAACAAATAAACATTCAATAAACTATAATGACACGGAATAAATAAAACATGGAAGAACCTATGAATCATGAGGAAAGAATATCATCCAAGACAAATGAAACATTGAAGAAACTAAAGTATTCTAATACAGGTAAAACATTGAGAGGAAACTAGAATCATTAACATATATAAAAAAGGGAAAGAACTAAAATCATCCAAGGTAAATGAAACATTGAAGAAACTGAAACAATCAGAGACAAAACTTGAAATATTGAAGAAACTAAAATCGCGGAGGACAAATACAAGATTGAAGAAAGCAGGTAAAAAAATTGAAGAAAGTACAATCATCGAAGGCAAAACAACAAATTCCAACATTTTTTTGCCAAAGAAAGAAAAATAGCATTTTCAAACAAGCTTTATTCTGGAGGGGGTTGATCTTGAAATAGAGAGGAAACTGCCCTTTTTATGTCAGCATCATCTAGAACTATATTACATTATGTAATCTTACTTTGCAGTCATCTTTTGAGTTGTTACAATGTTCATTGATATAAGTGATGAGGTGAAGAAACTACCACCCTCTACGTATGTGATATCATGATAGTGATATCAGGGTTTACTATGTCTCTTGTGACAGCAAAATAAGAGGGCAAAACTACATATGGTAGAAAGATTAAAAAAAAAAGCTTCAAGAGATAAGTCGGTATTAAACACTGTACAAAAAATAATTTATGTGGTGCTCATTTTCAAAGACTGGAAAATCTATAGATCAATGAGTCATGAAATTCAGAGACTACATGCCACATGCAGATGGATGGATCAAAAGCGATTCTGCCTTAACAGAGCAAAAGACTCTCCTGCAATGTTCCTGAGTTATTTCAAAATATATCTTAGCATTTACTTTTGCTGAAAGCAAGGAATTATTTGGTTTTTATGCTTTAGGCATTTCAAGGATCTGTTTAAGATGGTTTTCAAGATCAAAATGGATTTGAAATTCATTTTGCTGGAATACCACTTTTTAACAAATTGCACACATATATGGACACAAAGTAAAAAGAAAAAAAAAATTACCACGGCTGATCTAAATTCAAAATATGCAAGCACAATTTTAAAGTTGCCAGTCTAAATCTAAAAACATATACACTAATTTCCCATAGCTAAGCAGGAACACCCTTTGTGAGCAACATAGGCACCCCGCAAGGAGACAGTCTTAGCCCCGTATTGTTTTCAGTATATTTAGAGAATGCCCTGAAAGAAGTAAGAACCATCTTGCCACGACCGACCAATAAACTGGAAAAGACTCTACCTACAGAGATTGCATACGCTGACGACGTAGATTTTGTTGGTCTGAATTTCGTCGATACGGAAGAAGTACAAAACACCTTACATAAATACAATCTACTGGTCAATATAGATAAGACAGAGTTTACAACGTTGTCAAGAGCTGGAACAGAGTATAAAAATACAAAAAAAGTTGGAACTCTCATAGGCGACGAAGAAGACGTTGAGAGGAGGAAACGACTATCCAATGCAGCACTGACAAAGCTTCTAAATGTCTGGATCAAAGGAGATAAGATTAAAAGAAAGACCAAGCTGAAATTATACAGGTCGCTCGTAAAATCAATACTTGTCTACAACTGCGGCACCTGGGCACTGACAAAATCTGAAGAAGAAAAATTAAATGCATTTCATCGTAAACAGCTAAGGAAAGTTCTCAACATCAAATACCCCGTTAAAATCACAAATTCATCTCTTTACAACAAGTGCGAGGAACACCCCCTTTCTATTTATATACTTGAGAACAGGTGGCGCCTTTTCGGGCACATACTTAGAAGAAATATTGAAATACCTGCTAATAAATCAATGAACAGCTATTTTCGCCACACACGGAAAAAAGTTTCGGGGCCGCCCTTTAACAACACTACCAGTCGTCCTCAACAAAGACCTATCAAGACTACAAGAAAACACACTACAACTCACAACTAGGGAAGACCTCGAACACCTAAGATGCATCGCCCAGAACAGACAGCAATGGAGAGAACTGTCGACGAGAATCCGAAAAGCTGCCGAAGCGCCCCCGTCGGACGACTGAGACGCGGAAGGCCCTAAGTCAAAAGTAAGTCAAGCAGGAACAAGAGCTGGAGGAAACTGACAGTCTCAGAAAATCGCATCACATCTCAGCTTCTCTCCGATAAGCTGGCGGCTGAGGAAATGGAAAAAATGTCATTGTTAAGTGAACGGATTTGTTCTTAAACTTCCTTCATTCTGATGATATGTATTTAGATTTCTCATATCTTTTAGATGAAATTTTCTCTTCTTCAAATTACTTGAACACACACAAAAATATGTGAAATATACTCAAAAGGAAAAAAAATGGTCACTTTTTAGGGCTAGAAACAAATTAGACAGACGTGTAAGTGTTTTTTTGTTCAGATTGTCTGAAACTAATTTTGTTCACCATCCTATGTAATGCAACAGCCTGGCACCTAGGCACGCTTTTTTTTTTAATTTTGGAAGTTTAAACCTCTGAAATGTCCCTATCAACCCAGGAGGTTAAATTGTATTTTGGTTTTGTTTTTAATTTGTTAGAACCAGCATGGTAAGGTTATACATAAGTTATAAATCATCTTTCATTCTACAATTGCTATACAGAAAAAAGTGTCATAACTTGCAGCCCTATCACTATTTGTATACTTTAACTTCTTCAGCGGCTCTGCCAGCTCTCTTCTTTCATCATCTCCTAAAGCTTCCTCCAGTTTTGTCTGTGCCTTTTCTGCTATGGCCTTCCCTGTCTCTGAAAAGTCTGGACTCCAACCTAAATAAAAACTCTCCAAATTGCTTGTTGTAACAAATGTATCTAAAATCTTCACTTTTTTACAGGTTGTACCATCTTTGTGCTGTCCAAAACCATCGCTCTACTTCAGTACTCTCTTTTTCGCAAATTCTTTTGCAACCACTTGTCCCTCATCTGCAATGTTCTGGCATGCTTGTCTGCTTGAAAAATGGCTAAATTTTATATTGCACAATTTGCCAACAGCATCCATTACTGGCACAATCTTCCCTGTTGCTACTTCAAGTCCCGTTACTTTCATCACACAAACCTGGTGTCAGCATTATACATTCCATACACTTTAGTCTCCACCACATCCATCGTTCCTCACTGTTGTTTAGAGCAAGTTTATCAGAATCATTAACTTCCTTCTTCTTATGAGCTTGTGCACTGTAATTAACAACTTTCTTTTCTACCTTCCTCTTGTTTGCAGTGATCGGTTCAATCTTCTTCCTCTGGCCATTTACACTTTTTTCCCAGCATGGTGTTTAAATCCGTCAACAATGTCAGGCCATCTTTTAAATTTGTTATTTCTTGGTCTTTTTGCTTCAGCAATACTTTTGATTTGCTTAGTTCGTTTCCCACAATAAATCTCATCTCACATTTCTTTTCTCCCTCTTCTTTAGATTTTCAATACTGAAATCGCTTTTTTTTTGTGTCAGTCATTTGATCCTGCAAAGTATTACTTTTTTGTTCAGCTTCAAGAAATTTCATATAGGGTTATGTTTAATTTTCGCTGATGGCTTTTTTCTGTATCCACTTTGATGGCATATTGTTGTGGTGATGCTCTGAACTCATGACCTTATAAATAAACATAATGTCTTTCTAATGATCACAAGCTGAAGAATTAGCATTTAACAAAGACCTGGATGTTGAAACTCAATCATCACAACTTGCAATGTTGGCATATGATATGGCAAATCTATGTAGATCAAGTTCTCTAAACACAAAATGAGCATGCACAACTGAACATTTTCCTTTTTAAAATGCCTACAAAATAAAATAGGATTCTGGATAACAAACTGATTGAACAAGACTGAGTGTGTTGGTGTCACTAAGGTTATCTACTCACCTCATCTTATTGAAGGCTGGGCCTTGCAACCTGCTAATATCTTGGGTATGTGTGTGCTAGTCTTGTAGATATGTGTATGAATCCAAGGGGGTCTTTGGGGTCCACAGAGCTAGGTCTGACTTTTTCGTTCATTTCTATGATGGACAGGCACTATGGATCTGAGCTTCAATTTTTTTTTCCTTTTTCAGGTTGAAAACTGGGTTGAAAAATTTGCTTGCATCAAGATTGATTATATTCTGACAATTTCAAATGTCTGACTAGAACGCTTGAAAAATCTAAAACATAATTGAACACACAAGTTAATTCCTTACATGTTGATTCTTATGCAGAATGGAACAGTATATGCTGAACTTGATGCTGGTCTTTGATACATTAAAGTGGGCTGATAGTTGACATGCTGTCTAGTTAGCAGTTAGCTCTTGCCCTAGTCGGACCTGGTTCAGAGGGGTTGGGAACAGGGAGCAAGTTTTTATTATTCAAGCAGGAGCTTACCAAAAGAAAGATAGACAGGGGCTCGAGGAAAGAAGAAAAACGAGAAGAAAAATAATATGAAGGAGGAGGAATAGGAGAGAGGGGAGGAGTTTAATTATTGTAACATAAAGCAGAGAAAGTTGTAAAATTCATGGGAATTACAACTCTGTATTATGCTATTTATTTAATACTTTGATCAACATTTGTATTTTTCACTACCCAATCAAATCCAAGCTTTGATTTCAAGGCAGCAAATGAGAATCATGTTTTCACATTTAACAAAATATTTAAAACTGTCATCTTTACATTATGAGGCAATTACCATTTTAAATAATCAAATTCTTCAGTTCATCTTTCTTTTTGAAAAACCTATGATAAAAGCCACAAACCCTTACCACACTTACTGGTTCAAATTTCTGCTTATCTCATGGAACAATTATTTAATGTAGTCAATGAGATGGGTCTCTGGCTGGGGAGTAAAAGAAGACAAAACAGATTTAGTCATTTACGTAATTACACACTTGCTGTGGAGGGAATTAACGTTTATTGAATTTTTTTTCTTTTAATGTTATTAATCTGGTTCATTATCTGCAATAGAAGTATATATGATCTTATTTTTCTCTATTTCTATTTTGAAGCTCAATGCTTGTTCAAATGCCGGCTAATCTGATGGAAACATCACTTTATGTAGTCAATGAAATGGATCTCTGGCTGGGGAGTGAAAGAAGACAAAAAAGTTTTGGATATATAAATAATTAAACACTTGTTGTGGAGAAAAATTTATCTTTATTTATTTATTTTTTTTTTTATCTATCAGTTTAATCAACTGCAATATAGTCATTAATGATTTTACTTTCCCCTATTTCTATTTTAAAGTTCAATGCTTAAAATGATTTTGGGTTAAAGAAATTTGTAGTCAAAATATTTTTGTTGTATGCATGCAATTTTTTGTTTGAAATAAAGAGATGTAGAAAACAGCATCGGGTTTTATAAGGAAAGGAAATAAAGATATTTTGTAACTCAATATAAAACTCCACAAGCCTTGTGTAAAAAAAAAATGAAGCTGCTTGACAAGTAAACTATAATAAAAACTCTACTCACATGCATCAAAATGGTAAGGACTTGCTTCAGAGAGGTTTTTCACGTAATGAGATTAGCAGGTCAAGTTTGAGGCCATATGTTGTGTATGGTTTGAGGATAAATCTGAAGAGAAGAAAATTACCAGGATTTATTTCAGCAGTAAATGGTAAAGAAAAGTGTTTCCAAAAAGGCCACTACAACATTATTTAATACAAAAAAAAACAACATTAAAGCCAACTTTCTTCAGCAAAACCTTTTCAGGAAAAAGTCTATGAAAAGACTGTAAACAATATTCCCTACAACCAACTGAGAGGAAAATACATTTTTTTTATACATGAGTAACTTTCCATATTTTAAGTTGCTCACAAGATAGTATAAGATTTAAAGATATCACTTTTCATAAATGATATCACCGTGAACCAGTTTTGCAAGTATCATTGTTGATCTGTCTATCATTAATTTAAATCATTACAATTCTAAGTATTTAAGACACTTTAAATGCTCAAGAAACTAGAAAAAAATAAAGACAAATAGAAGATGACAGCAATAAGAATGAAATTAAAATCTTGAAAGACAATAAGACATTAAAGAAACTAGAATCATATAATACAAATAAAACATAAAAGAAACTAAAATCATAAAGTACATATAAACCATTGAAGAAACTAAAATCATAAACAACAAATAAGAGACATATCATCAAAAGAAGAGCAAAATATTGAAGTAACTTCAATCATCCAAGACAAATGAAACATTGAAAAAACTAGAATAATTCAAGATGAACAAAACACTCAAGAAAGTAGAACCATCCAAGACAAATAAAATAAAACTAAAATGCCGCTCTATAACAGCCGACCCTTAGTGCACTTACTGGTTCAAATGCCAGCTCATCTCATGGAATCATTTCTTACTGTTGTAAATGAAATGGATCTCTGTCTGGGGATTGAAAGAAGACAAAAAAAGTTTTGGATATTTATGTAATTTAACACTTGCTGTGGAGAAAAATTAAGCTTTATTTATTTTTTTTGTTGGTTATCTATCATTTCATCAACTGCAATATAGTCATCAATGTTTTTGCCTTTCCCTATTTCTATTTTAAAGTTCAATGCTTAAAATGATTTTGGGCTAAAGAAATTTGTAGCCCAAATCCTTTCGTTTTATGCCTGCGATTCTTTGTTTGAAATACAGATATTTAGAAAACAGCATCGAGTTTTATAAGAAAAAGGATATAAGCATGTTTAGTAACTCAATAACTAGACTCTACACGCCCTGAAGCTCATAGTGTGAAAATAAAATGAAGCTGCTTGACCAGTAAACTATAAATAAAAATTCTACTTACATGGATTAAAACAATAAGAACTTGCTTCAGAGGTTTTTCACATATTGAGAGTAGCAGGTCAAGTTCGAGACCTTAGGCTGTGTATGGTTTGAGGATGAATTTGAAAAAAAGAAAATTACCGAGATTTATTTGAGCAATGAACAGTACAGAAAAGTGTTTGCATAAAGGCTAAAACTACAGAATTTAATACAAAATAAAAAGCAATATTAAAGCCCACTTTTTTCAGCAACACCTTTTCAGATAAACTGTATGAATAGACTGTAAAAAATGTTCCCTAGAACCAACTGAGAGGACAACACATTTTTTTAAGATATATGGCTAACTTCCTCTCCAAATTTTTAGTTGATCCCAACAAGATAGTATAAGATTTTAAACATATCGCTTTTCATACATGATATCACAATGAACCAGCTTTGCATGTATCATTGTTGATCTGTCTATCATGGATTTATATCATTACAACTCTAAGCATTAAAGACAGATAAAATTCTCAAGAAACTAGAAAAAATAAAGACAAATAGAAGATTACACTACCTAAAATAATGTTGAAGAATCAAAATCTTGAAAGAAAAATAAAATATTGAAAAACTAGCACTGTCCAAGACAAAAAAAAACATGAAAAAAAAATAAAATCATGAACAACAAAATAAACATTGAAGAAACTAGAATCATGAAAGAAGAACAAATTATTGAAGAACCCTGAATCATCCAAGACGAATAAAAGATTGAAGAGAGTAGAACCATCCAAGACAAATAAATTACTGACAATACTAAAATCAAAACAGACATATAAAATATCAAAGAAACTTATCCACACAAACACAAAAGAAATTAAAATCATGAAGGACAAATTACACATTGAGGAAACTAGAATGATCCAAGATAAACCGAACATTAAAGAAACTACCATAATATAAAACAAGATAAACATTAAAAAAATCTGAATTAATATAGTCAAATGAAACAGTGGAGAGTTGACAAAAAAAATAAAGAACAGAACAATTAAATCTCTGGAGAAACATAAATATTAAAAAGAATGAAACAGTAGAGCAACTAAAATAAAAAAAAATGACAAATTAAAATCTAGCACATTCCAAAGGAACCACATTTCTGCTGCCTCCAGTTTGTTTTGTAAATGTTTTGAAATTGTCTAGGCCTAGCATCCATATATCAGAATGGGTTCAATATGTAGCACTCAAGGACTCTTCTCTTGTGTGAATCGAGATGTGGTTATTTGTTAGTTTTGATTTAATTCTTTGAACTCGTTTTTGCTTGTGCTATTCTAGATACAATTTCAGTGATGTTGCATTTATCACTTGATATTAAAGAACCCAAGTATTTGAATTGACTCCTTTGCTTGAGTTATTCCCATTCATAAAGTTGTTGAGGTGTGAACACTCTTTGTTTTGACTGACTATCATTGCTTCTGTCCTCTTGCTATACAATTCCAATACTTTCTTTCTGCTTTCTCCTTCAAATAAGTCTAACAGATGTTGAAAGTTTTCTTTATTTTCTGCTGTTAATACAGCATCCACAGCATATCTCAAGTGTTTTACGTTATGGCCTCGTTCTTAAATTCTTGGGTATCCTTCTAGGTTTCGCATAATCTTTTCTCTGTAGAGAGAGAACAGGTCTGGGAAAACCACAGTCATGTCTGACACCACTTTTTAGTGTTTTAAATTAGTTGATTTCCCCATCAATTGAGTTGCTACGGTCTATTGGACAACATGTTTTTTTTAATCACTCGTTGATCTCTTCCATCTATCTTCAATTGTGTTAGTTGTGTGGTTATCTCTTCATATCGTACTTTGTCAAAAGCCTTGATGTAGTCAACATAGCACACACATACCCCTATTTGTTCTTCCAGAGCTTGTTCCATTATAACAAAGGATGTTGATTGAATTTGCTGTACTTTTTCTCTCCACAAAGCCACACTATTCCTCTGCTGTTTCTGCTTTAATTTTGTTTCTGACTTACATCATAATGAGTCGTAAACGATTTACATGATACGATTCATAGGATTGATTGTCCTGTGTGATTCACTCACTGTTGCCCCTGGTTTCTTTAGCAGCGTTATCAGTTTATACTTGGAGATATCTTGTGGAAACTGACTTGTGGCATAGATTTTGTTAACTAATCTTGTGATCTTATCTATTCAATTATCTTCAAGTGATTTTAAACGTTGCACTGTTTTACTACCTGGGCCTGTTGCTTTGACTTATTTCATCTTTGTTGTTCCTGCCTGGATGTATCTTTGATAAATGGACAGGCAAAATTACCTTTCATTACATTGTAATTCTTTCTGTGGTCTTCAAAAAGTTCACTTATGAACTCTGTCTATCTGTCTTGCATCTAAAGAAACATTAAAAAAAACTAGAATAATTCAAGATGAACAGAACATCAAACAAAGTAATACCATCCAAAACGAAAAAAATATTGAAGAAACTAGAATCATCCCAAGACAAATAAAACAAAGAGGAAACTAGATTCGCAATGAGCAAATAAATTTTGGAGAAATTAAAATCGTGAAGGACAAATTAAACATTCAGGAAACTAGAATAATCCAAGACGAACCAAACATCAAAGAAACTAGCATAATGTAAGACAAGTTAAACATTAAAGAAAATTGAATCAATAAATAAAGGAAAATGAAAGAGTGGAGGGTTAAGAATCATAAAAGACAAATAAAACAAGAATACTAAACTGAATGGAAGAGTGGAGGAACAGTATCATAAAAGACAAATGGAAAAGTGGAGAAAATAAAAGAATCAAAAACAAAGGCAATGCTATTCTTAATGCAATTTCAGTGACATTGCTTCCATCACTTGCTATTTAAGATACCCAAATATTTGAATTGATCCCTCTGTTTGAGTTTATTTTCATTGATAAAGACTTTGATCCGTGGACACTCTTTGTTTTGACTGACTACCATTACTTCTGATCTTTTGCTATACAATTCCAATCCTTTCTTTCTGCTTTCTCCTTCAAATATGTCTAACAATTCTTGCAAGTTTTCTTCATTTTCTGCAATTAATACAGAACCATCAGCACATTTCAAGTTGTTTACATAGTGCCCTTCTTCTTTCATTCTTGGGTATCCTTCTAGGTTTTGCATAATCATCTGTGGACTCTCTTTGTTTTCACTGACTAAAATTACTTCTGACCTTTTGCTATACCATCCCAATCCTTTCTTTCTTCTTTCTCCTTCAAAAAAGTCTAACAAATCTTGGAATTTTTTTTTATTGTCTTTAACTTATACAGCGTCTTTAGCATATCTCAGGTTGTTTACGTTGTGCCCTCCTACTTAAATTCTTGGGTATCCTTCCAGGTTTACCATCGTTATTTCACTGTAGAAAGAAAACGGGTCTGACGAAAGCACACATCCATGTCTGACACAATGTTTTATTGTTTTAAATTAACTGATTTCCCCATCAACTCAGGTTGCTGCCGTCTGTTCACAGTACATGTTTTTGATCATTCGTTGATCTTTTCCATCTATCTCTAAATGTGTTAGTTGTGTGATTATCTCATCATGTTGTACTTTGTCAAACGCCTTGGTGTAGTCAACATTGCACATACATACCTCTTTTTGTACTTCCAGAACTCGTTCCATTATATTTAAAAGAATGTTAATTGCATTTGCTGTACTTTTTCTTTCCACAAAGCCACCTTATTCCTCTGCTATTTCTGCTTTTATTTTGTTCCTGACTTCCATCATGATGAGATGAGTCTTAAAGTATTAAAATGATATGACTAATAAAACTGGTCGTTCTCTGTGATTCACTCACTGTTGCCCCTGGTTCTTTGGTAGCATTATAAATATAGATTTGGAGATATAATAAATATAAATGAACAAACAAATTAATTCCTTACATGTTGATTCTTATGCAGGATGGAACAATATCTTCTGAACTTGATGTTGCTCTTTGATACATTAGAGTGGGCTGATATACGACACATCTGGTTAGCAGTTAGGTCTTGCCCTAGTCAGATCTGGTTCAGAGGGGTTGGGAACAGAGAGAAAGTTTTTATTATTCAGGTAGGGGCTTACCAAAAGAAAGGTATAAAGGAGCTTATGGAAAGTGGAAAAATGAGAATAAATTTATGAAGGAGGAGGAATAAGAGAGAGCACGGCTGTTTGCTTTAACGCTCAGGGCAGGAATTTAGTTTTGGGGACGGCGAGAACCCCCTTTGTGCTTTCGAGACGATTTTAATTAAACGGGCGGCTGGCAGGCGTAGATTTATCACCTGCAGGTAATTTGATCTGACAGGCTGGGTCGGCGTTTTCGGGGTCTGTGCCTACACACAGCGAGCGCCGCTTTCTGCACTAGAAATCGGTCATAAATGCGGACATTCCATTAGACTTGTTACCAAAGTCTAATTTTAAAAGATAGTCAAGAGTAGTACCATTTAAAAGATCTTTTTCTGCTGAACAAGACGCACTAAAATTCATTGTCACATCGCTTTGTATCGCGTTTTTATCAATTCCGTTCTGTGTTACGTGCTTTTGAAGAAAATTTTCTGTTAAATTCTAACTAATTTCCTAATTATTTTTTTCACATTTACATCCCGCGATTGTTTTAAAGACAATTTATGCCTTTACTTTACTTATGATTTCATTAAGCGTGTGTGAAAAAAGTTAAATGGTCTCTCTGTTAGTTTTTTTTTAATGATTTTTTTTCTTTTCAGTGTGTAACCTGCCAGGGTTCCTATCATATACACTTATATAAAATACATGTAATAACGGTTCTTAAAAAGGTGGATATTTAACTTGAAGACATAATTTTAATATTTAGAAACGAAGAAAGCAGTCAAACAAAGCTAGAGGCTGAGGCGGACGGACTTATATCTAAGGATCGAAAGATACAAATGACTGTAAATAAAGAAATAAATAGTATAGAAAAATCAACAACAAACCTAGATCTAGCTCGAGACCCACAAATAAGACGAAAGACTTAAAAATCTTTCGTCTTATTTGTCGGTCTCGAGCTAGATCTAGGTTTGTGGTTGATTTTTCAATACTATTTATTTCTTTATTTACAGTCACTTGTATCTTTCGATCCTTAGATCTAGCTCCGTCTGTCTCCGCCTCTATCGGTGTTTGACTGCTTTCTTTATTTCTATAGCACAGGGAGAGAAGGATAAAACGAAAGAGAGAGAGATAAAAATGAAAGGTATAATAATAAAGAAAGAAAGTTAATGCATGAGAGCGAAGAAGAAAACTGGAGAGAGAAATAGAGAGAGACACAGAAAGAGGGAGAGATAGATAGATAGGTAGGGAGAGATAGATAGATAGATAGAGAGAGAGAGAGAGAGAGAGAGAGAGAGAGAGAGAGAGAGAGAGAGAGAGAGAGAGAGAGAGAGAGAGAGAGAGAGAGAGAGATTCGCACACAAAAAGAAGAAAATAGAAGGGGAAGAGGAATTATAGAGAAAAGAGTAAGAAAGGAAGGGTATGATTAAAAAAAGGGGTTAGAATTAAAAGAAGATAGAGAGAGTAAAATAATGTGGAGGTATAAAACAATAGTAAAACTTATTTTTTTAATATTTAAGTTAAGTGTCGATGTTAAATAAGCTATGGGAGACATTTTCGCTCATTACTTGAGTTGAACCTGTCGTCATCAGTGACTTCTCTTACCTGGACATGAATAACATCGCATGCGGGTTTGAAAATATATAAAAAATTTCTTCGATCTTGATTCACGTCCGAACGCCAATAGAGACCATTAAGATATTCACCAGATAAAGACTAGAACCTTTTGTCTTTTCATTAATTCTTTTTTTGAAACTATAACTCGTGGGCTGTTGAAGATATTGATGTTTTACTATTACCTTTCAGTATCTGTGTCATCATGACCTAATAAAAAACCGGCGTTTAAAAATCCTATCAGAGCCTTTTAAAAATTTTTTTTCAGAAATTTTAACAGTCCATACCAATGAAAAGTATCTTAATTAATAAGACATTTCTTGGTCTTCAAAATTCAATTTGACGGCTAAAAATTGCTTTGTTTTCAACACGAATAGATACAATTAACACGATCGCTGCAGATCTAAATTTAGCCGTGCCGAGGAGGCTGGGTGAACTAGGCCAAAGTTCACATGGGCACGGCGGGCGTCATGGGATAGGCCGGGCGAAAACTAAACGAGCGCTGGCAAACAGCCGTGAGAGAGGAGGAGTTTAATTAAAGTAACATAAAGCAGAGAAAGTTCCGAAATCCTTAACTCTCTGTTAAGCTATTTTTTATACTTTGATACATTTGTATTTTAACTACCGAATCAAATCCAAGCTTTGTTTTCAAGGCTGTAAATGAGAAGCATGCTTTCACTTTTAGCAAAATATTTAGGACTGTAATCTTTACATTAAGAGGCAATAACCATTTTCAATTGTCACATTCTTCAGTTCATCTTTCTTTTTCAAAAACCTATGATGAAAGCCACAAGTCCTAACTACACTTTCTGGTTCAAATTCCGGCTCATCTCACATAACCATCACGTACTGTAGTCAATGAGATGAATCTCTGGCTGGGGGGTAAAAAAAAAACACAAAAAGTTTTAGATATTTACAGAATTAAACGCTTGTTGTGGAAAAAATAGTTCTTTACTGATTTTTTACTTGTTTTTTTTTTTTTGTTTTCTTTTCTATCCATTTCATCATCTGCAATTATTACGGATTTTACCTTTCCCTATTTCTATTTTAAAGTTCAATGCTTAAAATGATTTTGTGTTAAAGAAATTTGTAGTCAAAATATTTCTCTTCTATGCATGCAATTTTTTGTTTGAAATAAAGAGATGTAGAAAACAGCATCGGGTTTTATAAGGAAAGGAAATAAGGATATTTTGTAACTCAATCACAAGACTCTACACCCCCTGAAGCTCATACTGTAAATAAAATGAAGCTGCTTGACAAGTAAACTATAAATAAAAACTCTACTCACATGCACCAAAACGGTAAGAACTTGCTTCATACAGGTTTTTCACATAACGAGATTAGCAGGTCAAGTTTGAGACCACATGTTGTGTATGGTTTGAGGATAAATCTGAAAAGAAGAAAATTACCAAGATTTATTTCAGCAATAAATGGTAAAGAAAAGTGTTTCCAAAAGGCCAATACCACATACAAAAAAAACAACAACATTAAAGCCCACTTTTGCAGCAAAACCTTTTTAGATTAACTCTATGAACAGACATTCAACTGAGAGGAAAATACATTTTTTTACCATATATGGCTTATTTCCTTTCCATATTTTAAGTAGCTCACAACAAGATAGTATAAAATTTTAGAGATATCACTTTTCATACATTATTAATATATCACCATGAACCAGCTTTGCATGTATCATTGTTGATCTGTCTATCATAAATTCAAATCATTACAACTCTAAGCCTTAAAGACAGATATAGTACTCAAGAAACTAGAAAAATAAAGACAAATAGAAGATTACAGTAGCTAAAATAATATTTAAGAACAAAAATCTTCAAAGAAAAATACAAAAAAAATTAAAGAAACTAGAATTGTCTAAGACAAATAAAACATAAAAGAAGCTAAATTCATGAACTACAAATAAAACATATAAGAAGCTAAATTAATGAAACACAAATAAAACATAAAGGTACTAAATTCATGAAAAACAATTAAACCATTGAAGAAATGAAAATCATGAACATGGACTAAACCAATGAAGAAACTTTAATCATGAAAGAAGAGGAAAATATTGAAGAGCCTTGTATCAGCCAAGACGAATGAAACATTGAAGAGAGTAGAACCATCCAAGACAAATAAATTACTGAAAATACTAAAATCAAAACAGGCAAATAAAATATCGAAGAAACTTGAATTATCCATGCAAACATTGAAGAAATTAAAATTATGAAGGACTAATAAAACATTGAGAAAACTAGAATCATCCAGGAAAAACTGAACATTAAAGAAACTGCCAAATCTAAGACTAGTTAAACATTGAAGAAATTTGAATAAATAAAGACAAATGAAACAGTCGACAGTAAAGAATCATAAAAGACAAATGAGTGGAGTCTTTGAGCTGGGTCCACAGAGCTAGGTCTCAATTCTGACTTTTTTGTTCATTTCTATGATGGACAGGCACTATGGATTTGAGCTTCTGATTTTTTTTTTTTTTTTTTCAGGTTGAAAACTGGGTAGGAAAATTTGCTTGCATCAAGATTGTTTATATTCTGACAAATGCAAATGTCTCACTAGAACACTTCAAAAGTCTAAAATATAAGTGAACAAACAAATTAATTCCTTACATGTTGATTCTTATGCAGGATGGAACAATATCTGCTGAACTTGATGTTGCTTTTTGATAGATTAGAGTGGGCTGATATCTGACAGGTCTGGTTAGCAGTTAGCTCTCGATGGCGTCAGACCTGGATCAGAGTAGTTGGGAACAGGGAGCAAGTTTTTATTATTCAGGTAGGGGCTTACCATAAGAAAGATAGACAGGGGCTCATAGAAACAGGCAAAGAGAGAAGAAAAAAAATATGAAGGAAGAGCAATAGGAGAGGGGGAGGAGTTCAATTATTGTAATAAAAAAAGCAGAAAGAGTTAAAAAAATCATGGGAATCACAACTCTGTTTTATGCTATTTATTTTATACTTTGATTAACATTTGTATTTAAACTACCCAATCAAATTCAAACTTTGATTTCAAGGCTGTACATGAGAATCATGCTTTCACTTTTAGCAAAATATTTAGGACTGTAATCTTCACATTAAGAGGCAATTACCATTTTAAATCCCCACATTCTTCAGTTTATTTTTCTTTTTCAAAAACCTATGATGAAAGCCACACACCCTTACTTCACTTACTGGTTCAAATGCCTGCTCATCTCATGGAACCATCACTTACTGTAGTCAATGAAATGGATTTCTGGCTGGGGAGTAAAGGAAGGCAAAAAAAGTTTTGGACATTGACGTTATTAAACACTTGCTGTGGAGATAAATTTATTTTTATTTTATTTTTTTTTCGCTTTCCGTTTCATCAACTGCAATATAGTCTTTAATGATTGTACCTTTCCCTATTTCTATTATAAAGTTCAATGCTTAAAATGATTTTTGGTTAAAAAATTTGTTGTCAAAATACTTTTGTTTTATGCCTGCAATTCTTTGTTTGAAATACAGAGATTTTGGAAACAGCATTGGAATTTATAAGAAAAAGGAAATAAAGATATTTTGTAACTCAATAACAAGACTCTACACTCCCTGAAGCTCATACTGTGTAAATAAAATGAAGCTGCTTGACAAGTAAACTATAAATAAAAATTCTACTCACATGCATCAAAACGGTAAGAACTTGCTTCAGAGGTTTTTCACATATTGAGATTAGCAGGTCAAGTTTGAGACCATAGGCTGTATATGGTTTTAGGATGAATCTGAAAAAAAGAAAATTATTGAGATTTATTTGAGCAAAAAATAGTAAAGAAAAGTGTTTGCATAAAGGCAAAACTACAGAATTTAATACAAAATAAAAAACAATATTAAAGCCCACATTTTTCAGCAAAACCTTTTCAGATAAACTCTATAAATAGACTGTAAAAAATGTTCCCTACAACCAACTGAGAGGAAAATACTTTTTTTCTAGATCTATGGCTGACTTCCTTTCCACATTTTAAAGATATCACTTTTCATACATTATTATTACATCACCATGAACCAGCTTTGTATGCATCATCCTTGATCTGTCCATCATGAAGTGAAATCAGAACAAATCTAAGCATTAAAGACAGAAAATATTACTCAAGAAACTCCAAAAAATAGAGATGAATAGAAGATTACAAAAACTAGAACAATACTGAAGAACTAAAATCTTGAAAGAAAAAAAAACATTGAAGAAACTAGAATCGCCCAAGACAAATAAAACATAAAAGAAACTAAAACCATGAACAAGTAAACCATTGAAGAAACTAAAACCATGAACAAGTAAACCATTGAAGAAACTAAAATCATAAAAGAAGAGCAAAATATTGAAGGACCTTGAATCATCTGAGACGAATGAAACATTGAAGATAGTAGAACCATCCAAGACAAATGAAATACTGAAAATACTAAAATCAACACAGACAAACAAAATATTGAAGAAACTAGAATTATCCATGCTAACATTGAAGAAAGTAAAATCATGAAGGATAAATTAAACATTGAGGAAACTGGAATCATCCAAGGCAAAACCGATCATTAAAGAAACTACCATAAAAAATGAAATGTAGCTCTTTCCAAAGGAACCACATTCCTGTCGCGTCCAGTTTCTTTGGAAATTTTCTCAGCCTCGCCTTCATATATCAGAATGGGTTCAATATAGCACTCCAGGACTCTCTTTCTAGTGTGAATCGAGATGTGGTTATTTGTTAGTATTGATTTCAGTCCCTGAACTCATTTTTGCCTGTCCTATTCTTGATGCAATTTCAATGATGTTGCATCTATCACTTGATTTTAGAGAACCCATGTATTTGAATTGATCCCTTTGCTTGAGTTTTTTCCAACTGATAAAGATTTTGATCTGTGGAAACTCTTTGTTTAGACTGACATTTCAACCATTACTCTGGTTCTTTTTGCTATACAATTCTAATACTTTCTTTCTGCTTTCTCCTTCAAATATGTCTACAATTCTTGCAAGTTCTCTTTATTTTCTGCAATTAATACAGCTTCATCAGCATATCTCAAGTGGTTTACATTATGTCCTCCTACTTATTCCTTGGGTATTCTTCTACGTTTCGCATAATCATTTCACTATAGAGAGAGAAAAGGTCTGATGAAAGCTCACATCCATGACTGACACGAGTTTTTTTTTTTTATTTTAGCTGATTTCCCCATCAACTCAAATTGCCACGGTTTGTTCCCAGTACATGTTTTTTATCACTCGTCGATACCTTATTTTTTTTAACTTCCATAGTTTCATTCAATTATATTTCAAAGGATATAAATTGCAGTTGCTCTACTCTTTCCATCCACAAAGCCACACTATTCCTCTGCTGTTTCTGCTTTAATTTTGTTTCTGACTTACATCATAATGAACCTTAAACGATTTTGATGATACAATTCATAGGATTGATTGTCCTGTGTGATTCACTCACTAATGCTCCTGGTTCCTTTAGCAGCGTTATCAGCTTATACTTGGAGATATCTTGTGGAAACTGACTTGTGGCATAGATTTTGTTAACTAATCTTGTGATCTGATCAATTCAATCATCTTCAAGTGATTTTAAACGTTGCACTGTTTTACTATCTGGGCCTGTTGCTTTGACTTATTTCATCTTTATTGTCCCTGCCTGGATGTATCTTTGATAAATGGACTGGCAAAATTGCCTTTCATTACATTGTAAGTCTTTCTGTGGTCTTCAAAAAGTTCACTTATGAACTCTGTCTATCTGTCTTGCATCTAATGAAACATTAAAAAAACTAGAATAATTCAAGATGAACAGAACATCAAACAAAGTAATACCATCCAAAACGAAAAAAAATATTGAAGAAACTAGAATCATCCCAAGACAAATAAAACAAAGAGGAAACCAGATTTGCAATAAGCAAATAAATTTTGGAGAAATTAAAATCATGAAGGACAAATTAAACATTCAGGAAACTAGAATAATCCAAGACGAACCAAACATCAAAGAAACTAGCATAATCTTTGACAAGTTAAATATTAAAGAAAATTGAATCAATAAATAAAGGAAAATGAAAGAGTGGAGGGTTAAGAATCATAAAAGACAAATAAAACAAGAATACTAAACTGAATGGAAGAGTGGAGGAACTAGTACAATAAAAGACAAATGGAAAAGTGGAGAAAATAAAATAATCAAAAACAAAGACAATGCAATTCTTAATGCAATTTCAGTGACATTGCTTCCATCACTTGCTATTTAAGATACCCAAATATTTGAATTGATCCCTCTGCTTGAGTTTATTTTCATTGATAAAGACTTTGATCCGTGGACACTCTTTGTTTTGACTGACTACCATTACTTCTGATCTTTTGCTATACAATTCCAATCCTTTCTTTCTGCTTTCTCCTTCAAATATGTCTAACAATTCTTGCAAGTTTTCTTCATTTTCTGCAATTAATACAGAACCATCAGCACATTTCAAGTTGTTTACATAGTGCCCTTCTTCTTTCATTCTTGGGTATCCTTCTAGGTTTTGCATAATCATCTGTGGACTCTCTTTGTTTTGACTGACTAAAGTTACTTCTGACCTTTTGCTATACCATCCCAATCCTTTCTTTCGTCTTTCTCCTTCAAAAAAGTCTAACAAATCTTGGAATTTTTTTTTTATTGTCTTTAACTTATACAGCGTCTTTAGCATATCTCAGGTTGTTTAGGTTGTGCCCTCCTACTTAAATTCTTGGGTATCCTTCTAGGTTTACCATCGTTATTTCACTGTAGAAAGAAAACGAGTCTGAGGAAAGCACACATCCATGTCTGACACCATGTTTTATTGTTTTAAATTAACTGATTTCCCCATCAACTCAAGTTGCTGCCGTCTGTTCACAGTACATGTTTTTGATCATTCGTTGATCTTTTCCATCTATCTCTAAATGTGTTAGTTGTGTGATTATCTCATCATGTTGTACTTTGTCAAATGCCTTGGTGTAGTCAACAGTTGCACATACATACCTCTTTTTGTACTTCCAGAGCTCGTTCCATTATATTTAAAAGAATGTTAATTGCATTTGCTGTACTTTTTCTTTCCACAAAGCCACCTTATTCCTCTGCTATTTCTGCTTTTATTTTGTTCCTGACTTCCATCAGGATGAGATGAGTCTTAAAGTATTAAAATGATATGACTAATAAGACTGGTCGTTCTCTGTGATTCACTCACTGTTGCCCCTGGTTCTTTAGTAGCATTATAAATATAGATTTGGAGATATAATAAATATAATTGAACAAACAAATTAATTCCTTACATGTTGATTCTTATGCAGGATGGAACAATATCTGCTGAACTTGATGTAGCTCTTTGATACATTAGAGTGGGCTGATATCTGACAAGTCCGATTAGCAGTTAGCTCTTGCCTGAGTCAGACCTGGTTCAGAGGGGTTGGGAACAGAGAGAAAGTTTTTATTATTCAGGTAGGGGCTTACCAAAAGAAAGGTATAAAGGAGCTCATGGAAAGTGGAAAAATGAGAAGAAAAAAATATGAAGGAGGAGGAATAGGAGAGAGAGGAGGAGTTTAATTAAAGTAACATAAAGCAGAGAAAGTTCCGAAATCCATGCGAATTACAACTCTCTGTTAAGCTATTTTTCATACTTTGATACATTTGTATTTTAACTACCGAAAGCCACAAGTCCTAACTACACTTTCTGGTTCAAATTCCGGCTCATCTCACATAACCATCACATACTGTAGTCAATGAGATGAATGTCTGGCTGGAGGGTAAAAAAAAAAGAAAAAAAGTTTTAGATATTTACGGAATTAAACACTTGTTGTGGAGAAAATAGTTCTTTACTGATTATTTACTTGTTTTTTTTTTTTTTTGTTTTCTATCCGTTTCATCATCTGCAATTATTACTGATTTAACCTTTCCCTATTTCTATTTCAAAGTTCAATGCTTAAAATGATTTTGTGTTAAAGAAATTTGTAGTCAAAATATTTTTCTTCTATGCATGCAATTTTTCGTTTGAAACAAAGAGATGTAGAAAACAGCATCGGGTTTAATAAGGAAAGGAAATAAGGATATTTTGTAACTCAATCACAAGACTCTACACCTCCTGAAGCTCATACTGTAAATAAAATGAAGCTGCTTGACAAGTAAACTATAAATAAAAACTCTACTCACATGCACCAAAAGGGTAAGAACTTGCTTCAGAGGTTTTTCAAATATTGAGATTAGCAGGTCAAGTTTGAGACCATATGTTGTGTATGGTTTGAGGATGAATCTGAAAAGAAGAAAATTACCGAGATTTATTTCAGCAATAAATGGTAAAGAAAAGTGTTTCCAAAAGGCCAATACCATATACAAAAAAAACAACAACATTAAAGCCCACTTTTTCAGCAAAACCTTTGTAGATAAACTCTATGAACAGACATTCAACTAAGAGGAAAATACATTTTTTTAACGATATATGGCTAACTTCCTTTCCATATTTTAAGTTGTTCACAACAAGATAGTATAAGATTTTAGAGATATCACTTTTCATACATTATTAATATATCACCATGAACCTGCTTTGCATGTATCATTGTTGATCTGTCTATCATAAATTCAAATCATTACAACTCTAAGCCTTAAAGACAGATAAAATACTCAAGAAACTAGAAAAATAAAGACAAATAGAAGATTGCAGTTGCTAAAATAATATTTAAGAACAAAAATATTGAAAGAAAAATAAAAAAAAACATTAAAGAAACTAGAATTGTCTAAGACAAATAATACATAAAAGAAGCTAAATTCATGAACTACAAATAAAACATAAAAGAAGCTAAATTAATGAAACACAAATAAAACATAAAGGAACTAAATTCATACAAAACAATTAAACCATTGAAGAAACGAAAATCATGAACATAGACTAAACCAATAAAGAAACTTTAATCATGAAAGAAGAGGAAAATATTGAAGAGCCTTGATCAGCCAAGACGAATGAAACATTGAAGAGAGTAGAACCATCCAAGACAAATAAATTACTGAAAATATTAAAATCAAAACAGACAAATGAAAAATTGAAGAACTTGAATTATCCACGCAAACATTGAAGAAATTAAAATCATGAAGGACAGATTAAACATTGAGAAAACTAGAATCATCCAAGAAAAACTGAACATGAAAGAAACTGCCAAAATCTAAGACAGGTTAAACATTGAAGAAATTTGAACAAATAAAGACAAATGAAACAGTCGAGAGTAAAGAATCATAAAAGACAAACGAATCTGGGCAGAAACAAGAATATAAAAACGAATGAAACACTGGAGGAACTAAAATAATAAAAGATAAATGAAACATAGCACTTTGCGAAAGAACACTTCTGTTGCCTCCAGCGTCTTTTGTAAATGTTTTGAAATTGTCTATGCCCCTTATCCATATATCAGAATGGGTTCAATATAGCACTCAAGGACTCTTCTTCTTGTGTGACTCGAGATGTGGTTATTTGTTAGTATTGATTTCATTCTCTGAACTCCTTTTTGTTTGTGCCATTCTTGACGCAATTTCTGTGGTGTTGCATCTATCACTTGATTTTAGAGAACCCAAGTATTTGAGATGATTCGTTTGTTTGAGTTTATTCCCACTGATAGAGATTTTGATCTGTGGACACTCTTTGTTTTGACTGATTACTATTACTTCTGTCCTTTGGTTATACAATTCCAATACTTTCTTTCTGCTGTCTCCAAATATATCTAACCATTGTAGCCAGTTTTCTTCATTTTCTGCCATCACCATATCTCAAATGGTTTAAATTGTGGCCTCCAAATTAAATTCTTGGGTATTCTTCTAGGTTTTACATAATCATTTCATTGTAGAGAGAGAAAAGGTCTGGGAAAAGCACATATCCAGGACTGACAGCACATTTTCTTGTTGTAAATTAGCTGATTTCTCCTTAAACTCGAACTGCTACCGTCTGTTTTTTATCAGTAGTTGATCTTTTCAATCTATCTTCAATTGTTTTGTGTGATTATCTCATCATGTCGTACTTTGTCAAATGCCTTAGGGTCTTCAACGTAGCACGGACATACCTCTTTTTGTACTTCCAGAGCCCGTTCCATTATATTTTTATTATATTTGTGGTACATTTTTCCTCCACAAAGCAGCACTGTTCCTCTGCTATTTCTGGTTTCATTTTGTTTCTGACTTACAACATAATGAGTCTTAAAGGATTTTGACGGTATGACTCGAAAGACTGATCGTCCTATGTGATTCACTCGCTGTTCCCCCTGATTTCTTTAGGAGTGTTATAAATATAGATTTGGAGATATCTTGTGGAATCTGACATATATCATAGATTTTGTTAAGTAATTTTGTGATCTTATAATTGCCATCAACTTCAACTGCTTTTCAAAGTTCAACTGTTAAACTGTCTGAGCCTGTTGCTTTGACTCATTTCATCTTTCTTACTGCTGCCCAGATCTCATCTTTCATGATAAATAGACAGGCAAAATTGCCCTTCCTTATGTTGGAATCCTTTCTAGGGTCGTCAAAAATTTCACTTATGAACTCTATCCATCTGTCTTGCATTTGTACTAGAAGTTAAAAAATGCAGTTACATATAACACCAAGAACCAGCTTCACAAATTGAACTGTTACTCTGTCTCAGGAATTGAAGCCATTGCAACTCTAGGCATCTAAGAGAAAAAAAAATACTCAAGAAACTTGAAAAACTAAAAACAAATTTAAGATAATATCAACTAGAATCATCCAAGAAAATTAAAATAGCAATGAAACTAGAGCCATCAAAAACAAATGAAACAGGGGATGACCTAAAATCACTACTCATTAATAGAACACTGAAGAAACAAGAACCATATAAGACAAATTAAATACATCGAAAACCTGGAAACATATAGAACAAATTAACATTCAATTCGTCTTTGCTTGTGTTGTTCTTGATGCCTTTTTAGTGTTGTTGCGTCCATCACTTGATTATAAAGAACCCGAGTGTTTGAGTTGAACGCTTGCTTGAGTTTATTTCCATTGATAAACTTTGATTTGTGGACACTTGTTTTGCCTGACTACCATTACTTCTATCCTTTTCCTATACAATTGCAACCCTTTCTTTCTGCTGTGTCCTTCAAATATGTCTAACAATTGTTGCAAATTTTTTTCTATTTTCTGTCATTAATACAACTTTATCAGCATATCTCAAGTTATTTCAGTTGTGCTCTGCAACTTAAATTCTTGGGTATCCTTCTAGGTTTCGCAAAATCATTTTACTGTAGAAAGAGAACAGGTCTGAGAAAAGCATAAATTCATGTCTGACACCAAGTTTTATTGTTTTAAATTAGCTGATTTCACCATCAACTCGAATGGCAGCGGTCTGTTCCGAGTACATATTTTTTAATCAGCAGTTGATCTATGTTAAAATGAGTTAGTTGTGTGATAATCTCATCATGTCCTCCTTTTGTCAAACACCTTGTTGTAGTCAACATAGTACACACATACCTCTTTTTGTACTTCCAGAGATCACTCCATTCCATTTCGAAAGATGTCTATTACATTTGTTGTACTGTTTTCCTCCACAAAGCCACACTGTTCCTTTGCTATTTCTGCATTAATTTTGTTTCTGACTTACATCATGATGAGTCTTAAAGGATTTTGATGATATGACCCCTAAGACTGATTGTTCTATGTGATTAACTCACTGTTGACCCTGGTTTCTTTAGCAGTGTTATCAATATAGATTTGGAGATATTGTGTGGAACTTCGTTAACTAATCTTGTGATCTCATCAATTTCAAAGCACTTTCTAAAGGAACCACATTTCTGTTGCCTCCAGTTTCTTCTGTAAATGTCTATGGCTCTTATCCATATATCAGAATGGGTTCAATGTAGCACTCAACGACTCTTCTTCTTGTGTGAATCGAGATGTGGTTATTTGTAAATATTGATTTCATTTTCTGAACTCGTTTCTGCATATGCTATTCTTGATGCAATTTCAGTGATGTTGTGTCTATCACCTCATATTAAAGTTCCCCAGTAATTTAATTGGTCTCTTTGCTTGAGTTGATTTCCATTGATAAAGATTTTGATCTGTCGACACTCTTTGTTTTGACTAACTACCATAACTTCTGTCCTTTTGCTATACAATTCCAATACTTTCTTGCAGCTGTCTCCTTCAAATATATTAACAATTGTTGCCAGTTTTCTTCATTTTCTGCAATTAATACAGTGTCATCAGCATATCTCAAATGGTTCACATTGTGGCCTCCTACTTAAATTCTTGGGTATTCTTCTTTTACATAATCATAATCATTGTAGAGAGAGAGAAAAGGTCTGGGAAAAGCACATAGCCATGACTGACAGCACGTTTTATTGTTGTAAATTAGCTGATTTCCCCATGAACTCGAACTGCTACTGTCTGTTTCCAGTACTTGATTTTTATCACTCGCTGATCTTTTCCATCTATCTTCAACTGTGTTGTGTGATTATCTCATCATGCCATACTTTGTCAAATGCCTTGGTGTCTTCAACGTAGCACAGACAAACCTTTTTCTGTACTTCCAGAGCCCGTTCCATTATATTTCTATTATATTTGTGGTACTTTTTTCCTCCACAAAGCAGCACTGTTCCTCTGCTATTTCTGGTTTCATTTTGTTTCTGACTTACAACATGATGAGTCTTAAAGGAATTTGATGGTATGACTCAAAATACTGATCATCCTATGTGATTCACTCGCTGTTTCCCTTGGTTTCTTCAGGAGTCCAAATATAGATTTGGAAATAACTTGTGGAATCTGACATATATCATACATTTTGTTAAGTAATCTTGTGATCTTATCATTGCCATCGACTTCAACTGCTTTTAAAAGTTCCACTGTTATACTGTCTGAGCCTCTTGTTTTGACTAATTTCATTTTTCTTACTGCTGCCCAGATCTCATCTTTCATGATAAATAGAATGGCAAAATTGCCCTTCATTATGCTGTAATCCTTTCTAGGGTTGTCAAAAATTTCACTTATGAACTCTATCCATCTGTCTTGCATTTGGACTAAAAGTGAATAAACACAGTCACATATAACACCTTCACATGTTGAACTGTTACTCTGTCTCAGGAATTGAAATCATTGCATCTCTAAGCATCTAAGATAGAAAAAAATACTCAAGAAACTTGAAAAATTAAAGAAAAATTGAAGAAAATATCAACTAGAATCATCTAAGAAAATTAAAACAGCGACAAAGCTAAAGCCATAAAAAACAAATAAAACAGGGGAGGACCTAAAATCACCACCCATTAATAAAACACTGAAGACAAAAGAACCATTTAAGACAAATTAAATACTTAGGAAACCTGGAAACATATACAACAAATTAACATTCAGTACACTAGAATAACACAGGATGAGTAAAAGACTGAAAAAACGAGAATCAAACAAGACAAATAATATTGAAGAAACTAGAAACAGTACTGATAAAGAAAACAATAAAGAAACTAGAACCAATAAAGACAAAAAAACATTGAAGAAACTATCAATCATTAGGACAAAATATCAACCAAAACAAATAAAACATTGAGGAAACCAAACTATTCTAAGACAAGTAAAACATTGAAGAAGCTTTACCATTTAAGACAAATGAAACAGTGAAAAAACTAAAACAATCAAGGATAAAACATAAAACATAGAAGAAACAAAAATCATGGAAGACTAATAAAAGATTCAACAAAATAGAACCATTAAAGACACTCTGATCATAAAAGACAAATAACACAAGGAATAAAGTAAATGTAAAAGGGACAACAAAGACAGGAGAAACAAGAAACCTTAAAAAGAAATAAAGCAATCAAGAAACTTGGATCATCCAAGACAAATAAAACATAGAAGAAACTATGTTTTATATGCAAGTGTCGTAGATATTTGGAAGTATCCAGTGGAGTCTTTGGGCTGGGTCCACAGAGCTAGGTCTGAACTCTGACTTTTTTGTTCATTTCTATGATGGACAGACACTATGGATCTGAGCTTCGATTTTTTTCTTTTTTTTCTTCAGGTTGAAAACTGGGTAGGAAAATTTGCTTGCGTCAAGATTGTTTATATTCTGACAAATGCAAACGTCTCACTAGAACACTTCAAAAGTCTAAAATATAAGTGAACAAACAAATTAATTCCTTACATGTTGATTCTTATGCAGAATGGAACAATATCTGCTGAACTTGATGTTGCTCTTTGATAGATTAGAGTGGGCTGATATCTGACAGGTCTGGTTAGCAGTTAGCTCTCGATGGGGTCAGACCTGGATCAGAGTAGTTGGGAACAGGGAGCAAGTTTTTGTTATTCAGGTAGGGGCTTACCATAAGAAAGACAGGAGCTCATAGAAAGAGGAAAAAAGAGAGAAAAAAATTATATGAAGGAAGAGCAATAGGAGAGGGAGGAGGAGTTCAATTATAGTAACAAAAAAGCAGAAAGAGTTAAAAAAAATCATGGGAATTACAACTCTGTATTATGCTATTTATTTTATACTTTTTGATTAACATTTGTTTTTTTAACTACCCAATCAAATCCAAGCTTTGATTTTAAGGCTGTACACGAGAATCATGCTTTCACTTTTAGCAAAATATTTAGGACTGTAATCTTCACATTAAGAGGCAATTACCATTTTAAATCCCCACATTCTTCAGTTTATTTTTCTTTTTCAAAAACCCATGATGAAAGCCACACACCCTTACTTCACTTACTGGTTCAAATGCCGGCTCATCTCATGGAACCATCACTTACTGTAGTCAATGAAATGGATTTCTGGCTGGGAAGTAAAAGAAGGCATAAAAAGTTTGAAAAAAATAGAATCAAACAATTGAGGAAACAAAAATCAATACAGATAAATAAAACAATAAAGAAGGTGGCACAATTGAAGACTAAAAAAAAATTGAAGAACTGAAAAATTATGAGGACAAAATATCGACCCAGACAAACAAAACGTTGAGGAAGCTAAAACATTCTAGGACAAGTATAATATTGAAGAAACTAGAATCATTCAAGACAAATGAAACCATTAAAAACAATTTGATCATAAAAGACAAATAACATAATGAAAAAAGTAAATGTAAGACGGACAATAAAGACAGAAGAAACAAGAAACATTCAAAAGAAACAAAACAGTAAGGAAACTAGAATCATCCTTCACAAATAAAATATAGAAGAAACTATGTGTGTTTGCAAGTGTCATGGATATGTGCAAGTATCCGAGGTCCAAAGAGCTAGGTGTGTGCTCTGACTTTTTTGTTCATTTCTATGATAAACAGGCAATATGGATCTGAGCTTCAATTTTTTTCTTTTTTTCAGGTTGAAAACTGGGTGGGAAAATTGGCTTGCGCCAAGATTGGTCATCTTCTGGGATTTCAATAGTCTGACTAAAACGCTTGAAAAATCTAAAATATAACTAAACAAACAAATTAATTCCTTACATGCTGATTCTTATGCAGGATGGAACACTATCTGCTGAATTTGATGTTGCTCTTCCACACATAAGACTGGACTGATAATTGACATGTCTGGTTAGCAGTTAGCTCTTGCCTGAGTCAGACCTGGTTCAGAGGGGTTGGGAACAGGGAGCAAGTTTTTATTATTCAGGCAGGGCCTTACCAAAAGAAAGATAGACAGGGGATCATAAAAAGAGGAAAAAGGAGAAGAAAAAAAATATGAAGAAAGAGCAATAGGAGAGGGAAGAGGAGTTCAATTGTTGTAACAAAAAAAAGCAGAAAGAGTTAAAAAAATCATGTGAATTACAACTCTGGTTAAAAGGATTTTGAGTTAAAAAAATTTGTAGTCAAAATACTTTTGTTTTATATGTACAATTTTTTGTTTGAAAAACAAAGAGTTAGAAAACAGAATGGGGTTTTATAAGGAAAAGTAAATAAGGATATTTTGTAATTCAATAACAAGACTCAACACACCCTGAAGCTCATGCTGTGTAAATAAAATGAAACTGCTTGACAAGTAAACTTTAAATAAAAATTCTACTCACATGCATCAAAATGGTTAGAACTTGCTTCAGAGAGGTTTTTCTTATGATGAGATTAGCAGGTCAAGTTTGAGACCATAGGCTGTGTATGGTTTGAGGAAGATTCGGAAAAAAATAGAAAATTACTGATTTTAGCAAAATATTTCCGACTGTAATCTTTACATAATGAGGCAAAAACTATTTTAAATCATCACATTCTTCTTTCTTTTTCAAAAACCTATGATGAAAGCCACAAACCCTTACTACACCTACTGGTTCAAATGCCAGATTTAACTTTTCCCTATTTCTATTTCAAAGTTCAATGCTTAAAATGATTTTGGGTTAAAGAAATTTGCAGTCAAAATATATTTGTTGTATGCATGCAATTTTTTGGTTGAAATAAAGAGATGTAGAAAACAGCATCGGGTTTTGCAAGGAAAGGAAATAAAGATATTTTGTTACTCAATAACAAGACTCTACATGCACTGAAGCTCATACTGTGTGAAAAAAATGAAGCTGCTTGACAAGTAAACTATAAATAAAAATTATACTCACATGCATCAAAATGGTGAGAACTTGCTTCAGAGAGGTTTTTCACATAATGAGATTAGCAGGTCAAGTTTGAGAATATAGGCTGTGAATGTTTGAGGATGAATCTGAAAAAAAGAAAATAACTGAGATTTATATCAGCAATAAATAGTAAAGAAAAATGTTTCCAAAAAGGCCACCACGAAAGTATTTAATACAAAAAAAAAGAAAACAACTCTAAAGCCCACTTTTTCGAAAACCGTTTTAGATAAACTCTATGAATAGACTGTAAAAAATGTTCCCTGCAACCAATTGGAGGAGAAAACATTTTTTTAAGATATATGGCTAGCTTCATTTCCATATTTTAAGTTGCTCACAACAAGATAGTATAAGATTTTAAAGATATCACTTTTCATACATTATTAATATATCACCATGAACCAGCTTTGCATGTATCATTGTTGATCTGTCTATCATAAATTCAAATCATTACAATTCTAAGCCTTAGAGACAGATAAAATACTGAAGAAAATAGAAAAAAAAAAGACAAATAGAAGATAACAGCAATTAAAACAATATTTAAGAACTAAAATTTTAAAAGAAAAACAAAAAAAATTTAAAAGAACCTAGAATTGTCTAACACAAATAAAACATAACAGAAGCTAAATTCATAAACTACAAACAAAACATAAAAGAAACTTTATTCATCAACAGCAACTAAACCAATGAAGAAACTTTAATCATGAAGGAAAAGGAAAATATTGAAGAACCTTGAATCATCCAAGATGAATGAAACATTGAAGAGAGTAGAACCATCCAAGACAAATAAATTACTGAAAATACTAAAATCAAATAAGACAAATAAAATAATGAAGAAACTTGAATTATCAACGCAAACATTGAAGAAATTAAAATTATGAAGGACAAATTAAACATTGAGAAAACTAGAATCATCCAAGAAAAACTGAACATTAAAGAAACTACCATAATCTAAGACAAGTTAAACATTGAAGAAATTTGAAAAAATAAAGACAAATTTAATGAAACAGTCGAGAGTAAAGAATCATAAAAGACAAATGAATCTGGGCAGAAACAAGAATATAAAAATGAATGAACCACTGGAGGAACTAAAATAATAAAAGACAAATAAAACATAGCACTTTGCAAAGGAACCACATTTCTGTTGTTTCCAGTTTCTTTAGTAAATGTTTTGAAAATGTTTATGCCTCTTATCCATATATCAGAATGGTTTCAATATAGCACTCAAAGGACTCTTCCTCTTGTGTGAATTGAGATGTGGCTATTTGTTAGTATTGATTTCATTCTCTGAATTCGTCTTTGCTTGTGTTGTTCTTGATGCCTTTTTAGTGTTGTTGCGTCCATCACTTGATTATAAAGAACCCGAGTGTTTGAGTTGAACGCTTGCTTGAGTTTATTTCCATTGATAAACTTTGATTTGTGGACACTTGTTTTGCCTGACTACCATTACTTCTATCCTTTTCCTATACAATTGCAACCCTTTCTTTCTGCTGTGTCCTTCAAATATGTCTAACAATTGTTGCAAATTTTTTTCTATTTTCTGTCATTAATACAACTTTATCAGCATATCTCAAGTTATTTCAGTTGTGCTCTGCAACTTAAATTCTTGGGTATCCTTCTAGGTTTCGCAAAATCATTTTACTGTAGAAAGAGAACAGGTCTGAGAAAAGCATAAATTCATGTCTGACACCAAGTTTTATTGTTTTAAATTAGCTGATTTCACCATCAACTCGAATAGCAGCGGTCTGTTCCGAGTACATATTTTTTAATCAGCAGTTGATCTATGTTAAAATGAGTTAGTTGTGTGATAATCTCATCATGTCCTCCTTTTGTCAAACACCTTGTTGTAGTCAACATAGTACACACATACCTCTTTTTGTACTTCCAGAGATCACTCCATTCCATTTCGAAAGATGTCTATTACATTTGTTGTACTGTTTTCCTCCACAAAGCCACACTGTTCCTTTGCTATTTCTGCATTAATTTTGTTTCTGACTTACATCATGATGAGTCTTAAAGGATTTTGATGATATGACCCCTAAGACTGATTGTTCTATGTGATTAACTCACTGTTGACCCTGGTTTCTTTAGCAGTGTTATCAATATAGATTTGGAGATATTGTGTGGAACTTCGTTAACTAATCTTGTGATCTCATCAATTTCATAGCACTTTCTAAAGGAACCACATTTCTGTTGCCTCCAGTTTCTTCTGTAAATGTCTATGGCTCTTATCCATATATCAGAATGGGTTCAATGTAGCACTCAACGACTCTTCTTCTTGTGTGAATCGAGATGTGGTTATTTGTAAATATTGATTTCATTCTCTGAACTCGTTTCTGCATATGCTATTCTTGATGCAATTTCAGTGATGTTGTGTCTATCACCTCATATTAAAGTTCCCTAGTAATTTAATTGGTCTCTTTGCTTGAGTTGATTTCCATTGATAAAGATTTTGATCTGTCGACACTCTTTGTTTTGACTAACTACCATAACTTCTGTCCTTTTGCTATACAATTCCAATACTTTCTTGCAGCTGTCTCCTTCAAATATATTAACAATTGTTGCCAGTTTTCTTCATTTTCTGCAATTAATACAGCGTCATCAGCATATCTCAAATGGTTCACATTGTGGCCTCCTACTTAAATTCTTGGGTATTCTTCTTTTACATAATCATAATCATTGTAGAGAGAGAGAAAACGTCTGGGAAAAGCACATAGCCATGACTGACAGCACGTTTTATTGTTGTAAATTAGCTGATTTCCCCATGAACTCGAACTGCTACTGTCTGTTCCCAGTACTTGATTTTTATCACTCGCTGATCTTTTCCATCTATCTTCAACTGTGTTGTGTGATTATCTCATCATGCCATACTTTGTCAAATGCCTTGGTGTCTTCAACGTAGCACAGACAAACCTTTTTCTGTACTTCCAGAGCCCGTTCCATTATATTTCTATTATATTTGTGGTACTTTTTTCCTCCACAAAGCAGCACTGTTCCTCTGCTATTTCTGGTTTCATTTTGTTTCTGACTTACAACATGATGAGTCTTAAAGGAATTTGATGGTATGACTCAAAATACTGATCATCCTATGTGATTCACTCGCTGTTTCCCCTGGTTTCTTCAGGAGTGTTATAAATATAGATTTGGAAATAACTTGTGGAATCTGACATATATCATACATTTTGTTAAGTAATCTTGTGATCTTATCATTGCCATCGACTTCAACTGCTTTTAAAAGTTCCACTGTTATACTGTCTGAGCCTGTTGTTTTGACTAATTTCATTTTTCTTACTGCTGCCCAGATCTCATCTTTCATGATAAATAGAATGGCAAAATTGCCCTTCATTATGCTGTAATCCTTTCTAGGGTTGTCAAAAATTTCACTTATGAACTCTATCCATCTGTCTTGCATTTGGACTAAAAGTGAATAAACACAGTCACATATAACACCTTCACATGTTGAACTGTTACTCTGTCTCAGGAATTGAAATCATTGCATCTCTAAGCATCTAAGATAGAAAAAAATACTCAAGAAACTTGAAAAATTAAAGAAAAATTGAAGAAAATATCAACTAGAATCATCTAAGAAAATTAAAACAGCGACAAAGCTAAAGCCATAAAAAACAAATAAAACAGGGGAGGACCTAAAATCACCACCCATTAATAAAACACTGAAGACAAAAGAACCATTTAAGACAAATTAAATACTTAGGAAACCTGGAAACATATACAACAAATTAACATTCAGTACACTAGAATAACACAGGATGAGTAAAAGACTGAAAAAACGAGAATCAAACAAGACAAATAATATTGAAGAAACTAGAAACAGTACTGATAAAGAAAACAATAAAGAAACTAGAACCAATAAAGACAAAAAAACATTGAAGAAACTATCAATCATTAGGACAAAATATCAACCAAAACAAATAAAACATTGAGGAAACCAAACTATTCTAAGACAAGTAAAACATTGAAGAAGCTTTACCATTTAAGACAAATGAAACAGTGAAAAAACTAAAACAATCAAGGATAAAACATAAAACATAGAAGAAACAAAAATCATGGAAGACTAATAAAAGATTCAACAAAATAGAACCATTAAAGACACTCTGATCATAAAAGACAAATAACACAAGGAATAAAGTAAATGTAAGAGGGACAACAAAGACAGGAGAAACAAGAAACCTTAAAAAGAAATAAAGCAATCAAGAAACTTGAATCATCCAAAACAAATAAAACATAGAAGAAACTATGTTTTATATGCAAGTGTCGTAGATATGTGGAAGTATCCAGTGGAGTCTTTGGGCTGGGTCCACAGAGCTAGGTCTGAACTCTGACTTTATTGTTCATTTCAATGATGGACTGGCACTATGGATCTGAGCTTCGATTTTTTTCTTTTTTTTTTTAAAGTTGAAAACTGGGTAGGAAAATTTGCTTGCGTCAAGATTGTTTATATTCTGACAAATGCAAATGTCTCACTAGAACACTTCAAAAGTCTAAAATATAAGCGAACAAACAAATTAATTCCTTACATGTTGATTCTTATGCAGAATGGAACAATATCTGCTGAACTTGATGTTGCTCTTTGATAGATTAGAGTGGGCTGATATCTGACAGGTCTGGTTAGCAGTTAGCTCTCGATGGGGTCAGACCTGGATCAGAGTAGTTGGGAACAGGGAGCAAGTTTTTGTTATTCAGGTAGGGGCTTACCATAAGAAAGACAGGAGCTCATAGAAAGAGGGAAAAAAGAGAGAAAAAAATTATATGAAGGAAGAGCAATAGGAGAGGGAGGGAGTTCAATTATAGTAACAAAAAAGCAGAAAGAGTTAAAAAAAATCATGGGAATTACAACTCTGTATTATGCTATTTATTTTATACTTTTTGATTAACATTTGTTTTTTTAACTACCCAATCAAATCCAAGCTTTGATTTTAAGGCTGTACACGAGAATCATGCTTTCACTTTTAGCAAAATATTTAGGACTGTAATCTTCACATTAAGAGGCAATTACCATTTTAAATCCCCACATTCTTCAGTTTATTTTTCTTTTTCAAAAACCCATGATGAAAGCCACACACCCTTACTTCACTTACTGGTTCAAATGCCGGCTCATCTCATGGAACCATCACTTACTGTAGTCAATGAAATGGATTTCTGGCTGGGAAGTAAAAGAAGGCATAAAAAGTTTGAAAAAAATAGAATCAAACAATTGAGGAAACAAAAATCAATACAGATAAATAAAACAATAAAGAAGGTGGCACAATTGAAGACTAAAAAAAAATTGAAGAACTGAAAAATTATGAGGACAAAATATCGACCCAGACAAACAAAACGTTGAGGAAGCTAAAACATTCTAGGACAAGTATAATATTGAAGAAACTAGAATCATTCAAGACAAATGAAACCATTAAAAACAATTTGATCATAAAAGACAAATAACATAATGAAAAAAGTAAATGTAAGACGGACAATAAAGACAGAAGAAACAAGAAACATTCAAAAGAAACAAAACAGTAAGGAAACTAGAATCATCCTTCACAAATAAAATATAGAAGAAACTATGTGTGTTTGCAAGTGTCATGGATATGTGCAAGTATCCGAGGTCCAAAGAGCTAGGTGTGTGCTCTGACTTTTTTGTTCATTTCTATGATAAACAGGCAATATGGATCTGAGCTTCAATTTTTTTTTTCTTTTTTTCAGGTTGAAAACTGGGTGGGAAAATTTGCTTGCGTCAAGATTGGACATCTTCTGACAATTTCAAAAGTCTGGCTAAAACGCTTGAAAAATCTAAAATATAACTGAACAAACAAATAAATTCCTTACATGCTGATTCTTATGCAGGATGGAAGAATATCTGCTGAACTTGATGATGCTCTTCCACACATAAGACTGGACTGATAATTGACATGTCTGGTTAGCAGTTAGCTCTTGCCTGAGTCAGACCTGGTTCAGAGGGGTTGGGAACAGGGAGCAAGTTTTTATTATTCAGGCAGGGCCTTACCAAAAGAAAGATAGACAGGGGATCATAAAAAGAGGAAAAAGGAGAAGAAAAAAAATATGAAGAAAGAGCAATAGGAGAGGGAAGAGGAGTTCAATTGTTGTAACAAAAAAAAGCAGAAAGAGTTAAAAAAAATCATGTGAATTACAACTCTGGTTAAAAGGATTTTGAGTTAAAAAAATTTGTAGTCAAAATACTTTTGTTTTATATGTACAATTTTTTGTTTGAAAAACAAAGAGTTAGAAAACAGAATGGGGTTTTATAAGGAAAAGTAAATAAGGATATTTTGTAATTCAATAACAAGACTCAACACACCCTGAAGCTCATGCTCTGTAAATAAAATGAAACTGCTTGACAAGTAAACTTTAAATAAAAATTCTACTCACATGCATCAAAATGGTTAGAACTTGCTTCAGAGATGTTTTTCTTATGATGAGATTAGCAGGTCAAGTTTGAGACCATAGGCTGTGTATGGTTTGAGGAAGATTCTGAAAAAAATAGAAAATTACTGATTTTAGCAAAATATTTAGGACTATAATCTTTACATTATGAGGCAAAATTTTAAATCATCACATTCTTCAGTTTATCTTTCTTTTTCAAAAAACCTATGATGAAAGCCACAAACCCTTACTACACCTACTGGTTCAAATGCCACATTTTACTTTTCCCTATTTCTATTTTAAAGTTCAATGCTTAAAATGATTTTGGGTTAAAGAAATTTGCAGTCAAAATATATTTGTTGTATGCATGCAATTTTTTGGTTGAAATAAAGAGATGTAGAAAACAGCATCGGGTTTTGCAAGGAAAGGAAATAAAGATATTTTGTTACTCAATAACAAGACTCTACATGCACTGAAGCTCATACTGTGTGAAAAAAAAGTGAAGCTGCTTGACAAGTAAACTATAAATAAAAGTTATACTCACATGCATCAAAATGGTGAGAACTTGCTTCAGAGAGGTTTTTCACATAATGAGATTAGCAGGTCAAGTTTGAGAATATAGGCTGTGAATGTTTGAGGATGAATCTGAAAAAAAAGAAAATAACTGAGATTTATATCAGCAATAAATAGTAAAGAAAAATGTTTCCAAAAAGGCCACCACGAAAGTATTTAATACAAAAAAAAAAAAAAAAAACAACTCTAAAGCCCACTTTTTCGAAAACCTTTTTAGATAAACTCTATGAATAGACTGTAAAAAATGTTCCCTGCAACCAATTGGAGGAGAAAACATTTTTTTAAGATATATGGCTAGCTTCATTTCCATATTTTAAGTTGCTCACAACAAGATAGTATAAGATTTTAAAGATATCACTTTTCATACATTATTAATATATCACCATGAACCAGCTTTGCATGTATCATTGTTGATCTGTCTATCATAAATTCAAATCATTACAATTCTAAGCCTTAGAGACAGATAAAATACTGAAGAAAATAGAAAAAAAAAAGACAAATAGAAGATAACAGCAATTAAAACAATATTTAAGAACTAAAATTTTAAAAGAAAAACAAAAAAAATTTAAAAGAACCTAGAATTGTCTAACACAAATAAAACATAACAGAAGCTAAATTCATAAACTACAAACAAAACATAAAAGAAACTTTATTCATCCACAGCAACTAAACCAATGAAGAAACTTTAATCATGAAGGAAAAGTAAAATATTGAAGAACCTTGAATCATCCAAGATGAATGAAACATTGAAGAGAGTAGAACCATCCAAGACAAATAAATTACTGAAAATACTAAAATCAAATAAGACAAATAAAATAATGAAGAAACTTGAATTATCAACGCAAACATTGAAGAAATTAAAATTATGAAGGACAAATTAAACATTGAGAAAACTAGAATCATCCAAGAAAAACTGAACATTAAAGAAACTACCATAATCTAAGACAAGTTAAACATTGAAGAAATTTGAAAAAATACAGACAAATTTAATGAAACAGTCGAGAGTAAAGAATCATAAAAGACAAATGAATCTGGGCAGAAACAAGAATATAAAAATGAATGAACCACTGGAGGAACTAAAATAATAAAAGACAAATAAAACATAGCACTTTGCAAAGGAACCACATTTCTGTTGTTTCCAGTTTCTTTAGTAAATGTTTTGAAAATGTTTATGCCTCTTATCCATATATCAGAATGGTTTCAATATAGCACTCAAAGGACTCTTCCTCTTGTGTGAATTGAGATGTGGCTATTTGTTAGTATTGATTTCATTCTCTGAATTCGTCTTTGCTTGTGTTGTTCTTGATGCCTTTTTAGTGTTGTTGCGTCCATCACTTGATTATAAAGAACCCGAGTGTTTGAGTTGAACGCTTGCTTGAGTTTATTTCCATTGATAAACTTTGATTTGTGGACACTTGTTTTGCCTGACTACCATTACTTCTATCCTTTTCCTATACAATTGCAACCCTTTCTTTCTGCTGTGTCCTTCAAATATGTCTAACAATTGTTGCAAATTTTTTTCTATTTTCTGTCATTAATACAACTTTATCAGCATATCTCAAGTTATTTCAGTTGTGCTCTGCAACTTAAACTCTTGGGTATCCTTCTAGGTTTCGCAAAATCATTTTACTGTAGAAAGAGAACAGGTCTGAGAAAAGCATAAATTCATGTCTGACACCAAGTTTTATTGTTTTAAATTAGCTGATTTCACCATCAACTCGAATGGCAGCGGTCTGTTCCGAGTACATATTTTTTAATCAGCAGTTGATCTATGTTAAAATGAGTTAGTTGTGTGATAATCTCATCATGTCCTCCTTTTGTCAAACACCTTGTTGTAGTCAACATAGTACACACATACCTCTTTTTGTACTTCCAGAGATCACTCCATTCCATTTCGAAAGATGTCTATTACATTTGTTGTACTGTTTTCCTCCACAAAGCCACACTGTTCCTTTGCTATTTCTGCATTAATTTTGTTTCTGACTTACATCATGATGAGTCTTAAAGGATTTTGATGATATGACCCCTAAGACTGATTGTTCTATGTGATTAACTCACTGTTGACCCTGGTTTCTTTAGCAGTGTTATCAATATAGATTTGGAGATATTGTGTGGAACTTCGTTAACTAATCTTGTGATCTCATCAATTTCAAAGCACTTTCTAAAGGAACCACATTTCTGTTGCCTCCAGTTTCTTCTGTAAATGTCTATGGCTCTTATCCATATATCAGAATGGGTTCAATGTAGCACTCAACGACTCTTCTTCTTGTGTGAATCGAGATGTGGTTATTTGTAAATATTGATTTCATTTTCTGAACTCGTTTCTGCATATGCTATTCTTGATGCAATTTCAGTGATGTTGTGTCTATCACCTCATATTAAAGTTCCCTAGTAATTTAATTGGTCTCTTTGCTTGAGTTGATTTCCATTGATAAAGATTTTGATCTGTCGACACTCTTTGTTTTGACTAACTACCATAACTTCTGTCCTTTTGCTATACAATTCCAATACTTTCTTGCAGCTGTCTCCTTCAAATATATTAACAATTGTTGCCAGTTTTCTTCATTTTCTGCAATTAATACAGTGTCATCAGCATATCTCAAATGGTTCACATTGTGGCCTCCTACTTAAATTCTTGGGTATTCTTCTTTTACATAATCATAATCATTGTAGAGAGAGAGAAAAGGTCTGGGAAAAGCACATAGCCATGACTGACAGCACGTTTTATTGTTGTAAATTAGCTGATTTCCCCATGAACTCGAACTGCTACTGTCTGTTTCCAGTACTTGATTTTTATCACTCGCTGATCTTTTCCATCTATCTTCAACTGTGTTGTGTGATTATCTCATCATGCCATACTTTGTCAAATGCCTTGGTGTCTTCAACGTAGCACAGACAAACCTTTTTCTGTACTTCCAGAGCCCGTTCCATTATATTTCTATTATATTTGTGGTACTTTTTTCCTCCACAAAGCAGCACTGTTCCTCTGCTATTTCTGGTTTCATTTTGTTTCTGACTTACAACATGATGAGTCTTAAAGGAATTTGATGGTATGACTCAAAATACTGATCATCCTATGTGATTCACTCGCTGTTTCCCTTGGTTTCTTCAGGAGTCCAAATATAGATTTGGAAATAACTTGTGGAATCTGACATATATCATACATTTTGTTAAGTAATCTTGTGATCTTATCATTGCCATCGACTTCAACTGCTTTTAAAAGTTCCACTGTTATACTGTCTGAGCCTCTTGTTTTGACTAATTTCATTTTTCTTACTGCTGCCCAGATCTCATCTTTCATGATAAATAGAATGGCAAAATTGCCCTTCATTATGCTGTAATCCTTTCTAGGGTTGTCAAAAATTTCACTTATGAACTCTATCCATCTGTCTTGCATTTGGACTAAAAGTGAATAAACACAGTCACATATAACACCTTCACATGTTGAACTGTTACTCTGTCTCAGGAATTGAAATCATTGCATCTCTAAGCATCTAAGATAGAAAAAAATACTCAAGAAACTTGAAAAATTAAAGAAAAATTGAAGAAAATATCAACTAGAATCATCTAAGAAAATTAAAACAGCGACAAAGCTAAAGCCATAAAAAACAAATAAAACAGGGGAGGACCTAAAATCACCACCCATTAATAAAACACTGAAGACAAAAGAACCATTTAAGACAAATTAAATACTTAGGAAACCTGGAAACATATACAACAAATTAACATTCAGTACACTAGAATAACACAGGATGAGTAAAAGACTGAAAAAACGAGAATCAAACAAGACAAATAATATTGAAGAAACTAGAAACAGTACTGATAAAGAAAACAATAAAGAAACTAGAACCATTGAAGAAACTATCAATCATTAGGACAAAATATCAACCAAAACAAATAAAACATTGAGGAAACCAAACTATTCTAAGACAAGTAAAACATTGAAGAAGCTTTACCATTTAAGACAAATGAAACAGTGAAAAAACTAAAACAATCAAGGATAAAACATAAAACATAGAAGAAACAAAAATCATGGAAGACTAATAAAAGATTCAACAAAATAGAACCATTAAAGACACTCTGATCATAAAAGACAAATAACACAAGGAATAAAGTAAATGTAAGAGGGACAACAAAGACAGGAGAAACAAGAAACCTTAAAAAGAAATAAAGCAATCAAGAAACTTGAATCATCCAAGACAAATAAAACATAGAAGAAACTATGTTTTATATGCAAGTGTCGTAGATATGTGGAAGTATCCAGTGGAGTCTTTGGGCTGGGTCCACAGAGCTAGGTCTGAACTCTGACTTTATTGTTCATTTCAATGATGGACTGGCACTATGGATCTGAGCTTCGATTTTTTTCTTTTTTTTTTTCAAGTTGAAAACTGGGTAGGAAAATTTGCTTGCGTCAAGATTGTTTATATTCTGACAAATGCAAATGTCTCACTAGAACACTTCAAAAGTCTAAAATATAAGCGAACAAACAAATTAATTCCTTACATGTTGATTCTTATGCAGAATGGAACAATATCTGCTGAACTTGATGTTGCTCTTTGATAGATTAGAGTGGGCTGATATCTGACAGGTCTGGTTAGCAGTTAGCTCTCGATGGGGTCAGACCTGGATCAGAGTAGTTGGGAACAGGGAGCAAGTTTTTGTTATTCAGGTAGGGGCTTACCATAAGAAAGGTAGACAGGAGCTCATAGAAAGAGGAAAAAAGAGAGAAAAAAATTATATGAAGGAAGAGCAATAGGAGAGGGAGGAGGAGTTCAATTATAGTAACAAAAAAGCAGAAAGAGTTAAAAAAAATCATGGGAATTACAACTCTGTATTATGCTATTTATTTTATACTTTTTGATTAACATTTGTTTTTTTAACTTGCCAATACAATCCAAGCTTTGATTTCAAGGCTGTACATGAGAATCATGCTTTCACTTTTAGCAAAATATTTAGGACTGTAATCTTCACATTAAGAGGCAATAACCATTTTAAATCCCCACATTCTTCAATTTATCTTTCTTTTTCAAAAACCTATGATGAAAGCCACACACCCTTACTTCACTTACTGGTTCAAATGCCGGCTCATCTCATGGAACCATCACTTACGGTAGTCAATGAAACGGATTTCTGGCTGGGGAGTAAAAGAAGGCAAAAAAAAGTTTTGGACATTGATGTTATTAAACAGTTGCTGTGGAGAAAAATTTATTTTTAATTTTTTTTCCTCTATCCGTTTCAACAACTGCAATATAGTAAGCAATGATTTTACCTTTCCCTATTTCAATTTAAAGTTCAATGCTTGAAATGATTTTGGGTTTAAAAAAATTGTTGTCGAAATACTTTTGTTTTATGCTTGCAATTCTTTGTTTGAAATACAGAGATTTCGAAAACAGCATTGGAATTTATAAGAAAAAGGAAATAAAGATATTTTGTAACTCAATAACAAGACTCTACACTCCCTGAAGGTCATACTGTGTAAATAAAATGAAGCTGCTTGACAAGTAAACTATCAATAAAAATTCTACTCACATGCATCAAAACAGTAAGAACTTGCTTCAGAGGTTTTTCACATAATGAGATTAGCAGGTCAAGTTTGAGACCATAGGCTGTATATGGTTTAAGGATGAATCTGAAAAAAAGAAAATTACTGAGATTTATTTGAGGAAAAAATAGTAAAGAAAAGTGTTTGCATAAAGGCAAAACTACAGAATTTAATACAAAATAAAAAACAATATTAAAGCCCGCATTTTTCAGCAAAAACTTTTCAGATAAACTCTGTGAATAGACTGTAAAAAATGTTCCCTACAACCAACTGAGAGGAAAATACTTCTTTTCTAGATCTATGGCTGACTTCCTTTCCACATTTTAAAGATATCACTTTTCATACATTATTATTACATCACTATGAACCAGCTTTGTATGCATCATCCTTGATCTGTCCATCATGAAGTGAAATCAGAACAAATCTAAGCATTAAAGACAGAAAATATTACTCAAGAAACTCCAAAAAATAGAGATGAATAGAAGATTACAAAAACTAGAACAATACTGAAGAACTAAAATCTTGAAAGAAAAAAAAAGAAACATTGAAGAAACTAGAATCGCCCAAGACAAATAAAACATAAAAGAAACTAAAACCATGAACAAGTAAACCATTGAAGAAACTAAAATCATGAAAGAAGAGCAAAATATTGAAGGACCTGGAATCATCCAAGACGAATGAAACATTGAAGATAGTAGTACCATCCAAGACAAATGAAATACTGAAAATACTAAAATCAACACAGACAAACAAAATATTGAAGAAACTAGAATTATCCATGCTAACATTGAAGAAAGTAAAATCATGAAGGATAAATTAAACATTGAGGAAACTGGAATCATCCAAGGCAAAACTGATCATTAAAGAAACTACCATAAAAAATGAAATGTAGCTCTTTCCAAAGGAACCACATTTCTGTCGCGTCCAGTTTCTTTGGAAATTTTCTAAGCCTCGCCTTCATATATCAGAATGGGTTCAATATATCACTCCAGGACTCTCTTTCTAGTTTGAATTGAGATGTGGTTATTTGTTATCATTGATTTCAGTCTCTGAACTCATTTTTGCCTGTCCTATTCTTGATGCAATTTCAATGATGTTGCATCTATCACTTGATTTTAGAGAACCCATGTATTTGAATTGATCCCTTTGCTTGGGTTTATTCCAACTGATAAAGATTTTGATCTGTGGAAAATCTTTGTTTAGACTGACATTACAACCATTACTTCTGTTCTTTTTGCTATACAATTCTAATACTTTCTTTCTCCTTCAAATATGTCTACAATTCTTGGAAGTTCTCTTTATTTTCTGCAATTAATACAGCTTCATCAGCATATCTCAAGTGGTTTACATTATGTCCTCCTACTTATTCCTTGGGTATTCTTCTATGTTTCGCATAATCATTTCACTATATAGAGAGAAAAGGTCTGATGAAAGCACACATCCATGACTGACACGAGTTCTTTTTTTATTTTAGCTGATTTCCCCATCAACTAAAATTGCCACGGTTTGTTCCCAGTACATGTTTTTTATCACTCATCGATACCTTATTTTTTTTATCTTCCATAGTTTCATTCAATTATATTTCAAAGGATATAAATTGCAGTTGCTGTACTTTTTCCATCCACAAAGCCACACTATTCCTCTGCTGTTTCTGCTTTAATTTTGTTTCTGACTTACAACATAATGAACCTTAAACGATTTCGATGATACGATTCATAGGATTGATTGTCCTGTGTGATTCACTCACTGTTGCTCCTGGTTCCTTTAGCAGCATTATCAGTTTATACTTGGAGATATCTTGTGGAAACTGACTTGTGGCATAGATTTTGTTAACTAATCTTGTGATCTTATCAATTCAATCATCTTCACGTGATTTTAAACGATGCACTGTATTACTATCTGGGCCTGTTGCTTTGACTTATTTCATCTTTGTTGTTCCTGCCTGGATGTATCTTTGATAAATGGACTGGCAAAATTGCCTTTCATTACATTGTAATTCTTTCTGTGGTCTTCAAAAAGTTCACTTATTAACTCTGTCTATCTGTCTTGCATCTAATGAAACATAAGTTAAACATTAAAGAAAATCGAATGAATAAATAAAGGAAAACGAAAGAGTGGAGGATTAAGAATCATAAAAGACAAATAAAACAAGAATACTAAACTGAATGTAGAGTGGAGGAACTAGTATCATAAAAGACAAATGGAAAAGTGGAGAAAATAAAATAATCAAAAACAAAGGCAATGCTATTCTTAATGCAATTTCAGTTACATTGCTTGTACCACTTGCTATTTAAGATACCCAATTATTTGAATTGATCCTTTTGCTTGAGTTTATTTTCATTGATAAAGACTTTGATTCGTGGACACTCTTTGTTTTGATTGATTACCATTACTTCTGACCTTTTGCTATGCAATTCCAATCCTTTCTTTCAGCTTTCTCCTTCAAATATGTCTTGCAATTCTTGCAAGTTTTCTTCATTTTCTGCAATTAATACAGAACCATCAGCATATTTCAAGTTGTTTACATAGTGTCCTCCTACTTTAATTCTTGGGTATCCTTCTAGGTTTTGCATAATCTTCTGTGGGCTCTCTTTGTTTTGACTGACTAAAATTACTTCTGACCTTTTGCTATACCATCCCAATCCTTTCTTTCTTCTTTCTCCTTCAAAAAAGTCTAACAAACTTGGAATTTTTTTTTATTGTCTTTAACTTATACAGCGTCTTTAGCATATCTCAAGTTGTTTACGTTGTGCCCTCCTACTTAAATTCTTGGGTATCCTTCTAGGTTTACCATCATTATTTCACCATAGAAAGAAAACAAGTGTGAGGAAAGCACACATCCATGTCTCATACCCTGTTTTATTGTTTTAAATCAAATGATTTCCCCATCAACTCAAATTGCTGCAGTCTGTTCACAGCACATGTTTTTGATCATTCATTGATCTTTTCCATCTATCTTCAAATGTGTTAGTTGTGTGATTATCTCATCATGTTGTACTTTGTCAAACGCCTTGGTGTAGTCAACATTGCACATACATACCTCTTTTTGTACTTCCAGAGCTCGTTCCATTATATTTAAAAGAATGTTAATTGCATTTGCTGTACTTTTTCTTTCCACAAAGCCACCTTATTCCTCTGCTATTTCTGCTTTTATTTTGTTCCTGACTTCCATCATGATGAGATGAGTCTTAAAGTATTAAAATGATATGACTAATAAGACTGGTCGTTCTCTGTGATTCACTCACTGTTGCCCCTGGTTCTTTAGTAGCATTATAAATATAGATTTGGAGATATAATAAATATAATTGAACAAACAAATTAATTCCTTACATGCTGATTCTTATGCAGGATGGAACAATATCTGCTGAACCAAATCTACCGAATCAAATCCAAGCTTTGTTTTCAAGGCTGTAAATGAGATGCTGATATCTGACAAGTCCGATTAGCAGTTAGCTCTTGCCTGAGTCAGACCTGGTTCAGAGGGGTTGGGAACAGAGAGAAAGTTTTTATTATTCAGGTAGGGGCTTACCAAAAGAAAGGTATAAAGAAGCTCATGGAAAGTGGAAAAATGAGAAGAAAAAAATATGAAGGAGGAGGAATAAGAGAGAGAGGAGGAGTTTAATTAAAGTAACATAAAGCAGAGAAAGTTCCGAAATCCATGCGAATTACAACTCTCTGTTAAGCTATTTCTTATACTTTGATACATTTGTATTTTAACTACCGAATCAAATCCAAGCTTTGTTTTCAAGGCTGTAAATGAGATGCATGCTTTCACTTTTAGCAAAATATTTAGGACTGTAATCTTTACATTAAGAGGCAATAACCATTTACAATTGTCACATTCTTCAGTTCATCTTTTTTTTTCAAAAACCTATGATGAAAGCCACAAGTCCTAACTACACTTTCTGGTTCAAATTCCGGCTCATCTCACATAACCATCACGTACTGTAGTCAATGAGATGAATCTTTGGCTGGGGGGTAAAAAAAAACAAAAAAGAGTTTTAGATAATTACGGAATTAAACACTTGTTGTGGAGAAAATAGTTCTTTAATGATTTTTTCCTGTTTTTTTTTTTTTTTGTTTTCTATCCATTTCATCATCTGCAATTATTACTGATTTAACCTTTCCCTATTTCTATTTTAAAGTTCAATGCTTAAAATGATTTTGTGTTAAAGAAATTTGTAGTCAAAATATTTTTCTTCTATGAGTGCAATTTTTTGTTTCAAATAAAGAGATGTAGAAAACAGCATCGGATTTTATAAGGAAAGGAAATAAGGATATTTTGTAACTCAATAACAAGACTCTACAAGCCCGGTGTAAAAAAAAAAAAATGAAGCTGCTTGACAAGTAAACTATAAATAAAAACTCTACTCACATGCATCAAAACAGTAAGGACTTGCTTCAGAGAGGTTTTTCACATAATGAGATTAGCAGGTCAAGTTTGAGACCATATGTTGTGTATGGTTTGAGGATAAATCTGAAAAGAAGAAAATTACCAGGATTTATTTCAGCAATAACTGGTAAAGAAAAGTGTTTCCAAAAAGGCCACTACAACATTAAAGCCAACTTTCTTCAGCAAAACCTTTTCGGAAAAAAGTCTATGAAAAGACTGTAAACAATATTCCCTACAACCAACAGAGAGGAAAATACATTTTTTTTCATACATCTTTCCATATTTTAAGTTGCTCACAACAAGATAGTATAAGATTTAAAGATATCACTTTTCATAAATGATATCACCATGAACCAGTTTTGCAAGTATCATTGTTGATCTGTATATCATTAATTTAAATCATTACAATTCTAAGTATTTAAGACACTTAAAATGCTCAAGAAACTAGAAAAAAAAAAAAGACAAATAGAAGATGACAGTAATAAGAATGAAATTAAAATCTTGAAAGACAATAAGACATTAACTCTTTATGACCGGAGTTTTTCACACATCGTGCCGGAATTATTTTTTATGCGTTCACATTCGCTTGCGTAAAGATTGGTTATATTGCGCCAATTTCAAATGTATGACTAGAAAGCATGAAAAATCTAAAGTTTAATTGAACAAACAAATTAATTCCTTACATGTCGATTTTTATGCAGGATGGAACAATATCATCTGCTGAACTTGATGTAGCTCTTTGATACATTACAGTGGGCTGATATATGACACATCTGGTTAGCAGTTAGCTCTTGCCCTAGTCAGACCTGGTTCAGAGGGGTTGGGAACAGGGAGCAAGTTTTTATTATTCAAGCAGGAGCTTACCAAAAGAAAGATAGACAGGGGCTCATGGAAAGAAGAAAAACGAGAAGAAAAAGGAAAATATGAAGGAGGAGGAATAGGAGAGAGAGGAGGAGTTTAATTATTGTAACATGAAGCAGAGAAAGTTCTAAAATTCATGGGAATTACAACTCTGTATTATGCTATTTATTTAATACTTTGATCAACATTTGTATTTTTCACTACCCAATCAAATCCAAGCTTTGATTTCAAGGCAGTAAATGAGAATCATGTTTTCACATTTAATATTTAGAACTGTAATCTTTACATTATGAGGCAATTACCATTTTAAATAATCACATTCTTCAGTTTATCTTTCTTTCTACAAAACCTATGATGAAAGCCACAAACCCTTACTACACTTTTTTTTTTACTGGTTCAAATACCTGCTCATCTCATAGAACCATCACTTACTGTAGTTAATGAAATGGGTCTCTGGCTGGGGAGTAAAAGAAGACAAAACAGTTTTAGTCATTTATGAAATTAAACACTTGCTGTGGAGTGATTAATCATGGTTTCATTCTTGGCGAAATATTTAGGTATGTAATTTTTACATTACAAGGCAAAAACCATTTAAAATTATCATTACAATCTTTAGTTCCTTTTCTTTTTCGAAAACTTATGATGAAAGCCACAAACCCTTACTACACTTACTGGTTCAAATGACGGCTGCTGGCTCATCTCATGGAATCATTACTTACTGTAATCAATGCAATGGATCTCAGGCTGGGGAATAAAAGAAGACAAAAAAGATTTGGATATTTACGTAATTAAACACTTGCTGTGGAGAAAAATTGATTTTTTTTTATCTATCCATTTCATCAACTGCAATATGATTATCAATGATTTTACTTTTCCCTATTTCTATTTCGAAGTTCAATGCTTAAAATGATCTAAAAACTGGTGAAAATAGTGAAACCTTGTGGAATCTGACTTGTGTCATAGATTTTATTAACTAATCTTAGGATCTTATCAATTCCATTGACGTAAAGTACTTTTAAATGTTCCACTGTTGTACTTCTGGGCCTGTTACTTTGACTCATTTCATCTTTCTGATTGCTGCGCGGATCTCATCTTTCATGATAAATGGACTGGCAAAATTGCCCTTCGTTACATTATTATCCTTTTTGGGGCCTTCAAAAGTTCATCTGTCTTGCATTTGCTTTTGAAGTGAAACACACAATTACATGTAACAACAAGAACCAGCTTCGCATGTATAACTGTTACTCTGTCTCAGGAATTGAAAGCATTACAACTCTTAGGACAGAAAAAAAATACTCAAGAAACTTGAAAAAATTAAAGACAAATTGAAGATAATAACAACTAGAGTAATCCAAGAAAAATAAAACAGGAAAGCCATTGAAGACAAATGAAACAGGGGAGGACTTAAAATCACTACTCATTAATAAAACGCTGTAGAAACTAGAACAATATAAGACAAATAAAATACATTGGAAACCTGAAAACATACACAACAAATAAACATTCAAGACACTAGAATAACCCAGTATTAGTAAAAGAATGAAAAAACAAGAATCAAACAAGACAAATAAAAATTGAACAAACTAGAATCAGTTCTGATAAATAAAACAATAAAGAAACTGGAACCATTGAAGACTAAAGAACATTGAAGAACCTATCAATCCATAAGGACAAAACATCAACCAAGACAAATAAAACTTTGAGGAAGCTAAACTATTATAGGACAAGTATAACAAAACAGAAGCTAGAATCATTAAAAACAAATGAAACAATGAAGAAACTTATACAATCAAGGACTAAATATAAAACATTGAAGAAACAAAAAAGCATGGAGGACAAATAAAAGATTGATCAAAGTAGAAATATTAAAGACACTTTGATCATAAAAGACAAAAAACACAATGAATAAAGTAAACGTATGAAGGTCAATAAAGACAGAAGAAACAAGAAACATTAAAAAGAAACAAAACAGTAAGGAAACTAGAATCATCCTTTGCAAAAAACATATAAGAAACTGTGTGTGTTTAAAAGGCTCGTAGATATGTGTAAGTATCCAAGAGAGGATTTGGGCTAGGTCTGTGCTCTGACTTATTTATTCATTTCTATGTATATCTCTGTATATGAGCTTCAATTTTTTTTTTCCTTTTTCAGGTTGAAAACTGGGAAGAAAAATTCGCTTGCATCACAATTGGTTATGTTCTGACAATTTCAAATGCCTCACTAAAAAAAAATGTTAAAAGCTTAAAAAATCTTAAAAAGCTTAAAAAATCTAAAATAGAATTAAACAAACGAATTAATTACTTACGTGTTGATTCTTATGCAGGATGGAACAATATCTGCTGAATTTGATGTTGCTCTTTGATACATTACAGTGGGCTGATATATGACATGTCTGGTTAGCAGTTAGCTCTTGCCTGAGTCAGACCTGGTTCAGAGCGGTTGGGAACAGGGAGCAAGTTTTAATTATTCAGGCAGGGGATTACCTTTTAGTCAACACCTTTTTTTGGTCTAAGGATGTTGACTTTAAGCAGATTCCTGTGTATTTTGTAACTCCATAACAGGACACTATACGGCCTAAAGCCCAAACTGTGTTATTCAAATGGAGCTGCTTGACAAGTAAAACAATTAAATATAAGTTCCACTCACATGCAAAAATGATGGGAAGAACTTGCTTCACTGAGGTCTTTCACATAATGAGATTAGCAGATAAGGTTTGAGACCAAAAGCTTCTCCCTGTGTCTGATTTGAGGATAAATCTGAAAACAATAATAACTGAGCAATAAACAGAAAAGATCAGTGTTTTTAAAAAGGGCTAAAATACAAAATTTAATATTAAAACAATAATAAAGTTTACTTTTTTCAGCAAAAAATTTCAGATCAAACACTTTGAAAAGAGAGTAAAAAATGTTTGAAAAAACCAAATGTTTTTTTTTGGATATATGGCTTACTTCCTTTTTGCACATTTTAAGCTGATAGGGATAGCAAGATAACATGAGATTTTAAACATAACAAGAATCTACATGCCCTGAAGCTCATACTGTGTAAATAAAATGAAGATGCTTTACAAGTAAACTATAAATAAAAATTCTACTAACATGTATCAAAACGGTAAGAACTTGCTTCACAGAGGTTTTTCACATATTGAGTTTAGCAGCTCAAGTTTGAAATCATGGGTTCTGTATGGTTTGAGGCAGATTCTGAAAAAAAGAAAATTACTGAGATTTCTTTGAGCAATAAATAGTAAAGAAAAATGTTTGCATAATGGCCAAAACTACAAAATTTAATACAAAATAAAAACACTTTTTTCAGCAAAACCTTTTTCAGATTAACTCTATGAATACACTGTAAAAAATATTCCCTACAATCAACTGAGAGGAAAATACATTTTTTTTAGTAATATGGCTAACTTCCTTTCCACATTTTAAGTTGCTCACAACAAGAAAATACAAGATATTAAAGATATCACTTTTCATATATTATTATTATATCACCATGAACCATCTTTCCATGTATCATTGTTGATCTGTCTAATATGAATTTAAATCATGACAATTCCAAGCATTATAGACAAATAAAATAGCACTATCCACGCATACATTGAGCAAATTAAAATCATAAAGGACACATTGAACATTGAGGAAACTGGAATCATTCAAGACAAAACTGAACATTTAAAGAAACTATCATAATCTAAAACAAGTTAAACATTGAAGAAATTTGAATAAATAAAGACAAATGAAAAAGTGGAGAATGAACAATCATAAAAGACATAAGTGCAGAAATAAGTATAATAAACCAAATGGAACAGTGGAGGAAATAAAATAATAAAACACAAATGAAAAGTAACACTTTGCAAAGGAACAACATTGTTGCCTCAAATTTTTTTTTGTAAATATTTTGAAATTGTCTATGCCTCGCAAATGAAAAATGCTGAGTAAAGAATCATAAAAGATAGATGAATCTGTGCTATTCTTGATGCAATTTCAGTGATGTTGCATCTATCACTTGATTTTAGAGAACCCAAAAAAGATTTTGATCTGTGGACACTCTTTGTTTTGACTGACTACCATGACTTCTGTGCATTTGCTATACAATTCAAATACTTTCTTTCTGCTTTCTCCTTCAGATAAGGCTAACAATTGTTGCAAGTTTTCTTCATTTTCTGCAATTAATACAGAACCATCAGCATATTTCAAGTTGTTTAATTCTTAAGTATCCTTCTAGGTCTTGCATAATCATTTCACTGTAGAGAGAGAACAGAGATCTGAGATAAGCACACATCCATGTCTGACACCATTTTTAATTGTTTTAAATTAGCTGATTTACCCATCAACTCGAATTGTCATGGTCTGTTCCTAGTACATGTTTTTTATCACTCGTTGATCTTTCTCATCTATCTTCAAATGTGTTTCTTGTGTGATTATCTCTTCACATCGTACTTTGTCAAACGCCTTGATGTAGACAACATAGCACACATATACCCCTTTTCGTACATTTTTAAATATCTGACTAGAATGCTTGAAAGATCTAAAAAAAATAACTGAACAAACAAGTTCATCCCTTACATGTTGATTCTTATGAAGCATGGAAGCATCTGCTGAACTGGTTAGTTGTTAGCTCCTCCCTGAGTCAGACCTGAATCAGAGGGTTTGGGAGCAGGGAGCAAGCTTTTTTTTATGTTTAGGCAGGGGCTTACCAAAAGAAATGAAAGCAGGGGCTCATAGAAAGAGGAAAAAAAAAAAGAGAAGAAAAAAATATGAAGGGGGAGGAATAGAAGAGAAGCAGGAGTTAAATTATTGTAAAAAACAAAAGCAGAGAGAGAGTTAAAAAAAATTATAGGAACTATTTGTCCACAAATTAAATAAAAGTTGTCTTGAGCTACAACCATATACAAAGTAAAATGTGATATTTGATCTTTACTTTGATCGAAATTGGTATCTTTAGCTACTCAGCCAAATCGTACCTATGATTTATTTAGGACTGTAATCTATACATTATAAGGCAATAACCATTTAAATTCGTCACATTTTTCAGTTATCTTTCTTTTTCAAAAACCTATGATGAAAGCCACATATCCTTACTGCACTGACTGGTTCAAATGCCGTCTGATGGAACCATCACTTGCTGTAGTCAATGAGATGAATCTCCGGCAGAGGAGTGACAAAAGACAAAAAAAAATTTTAGCTATTTACGTAATGAAACACTTGCTATGGAGAAAATAGTTCTTAATTGATTTTATACTTTTTTTTTATCTATCTGTTTCATCATCTGCAGTGTAATAATCAATAATTTTACATTTCTCTAATTCTCTTTTTAAAGTTCAATGCTTAAAATGATTTGGGGTTAAAAAACTTTGTTGTCAAAATACTTTTGTTTTATGCATGCAATTTATTGTTTGACATATAGAGATGTAGAAAACAGCATCGGGTTTTATAAGGAAAAGGAAATAAAGATATTTTGTAACTCAATAACAAGACTCTACATGCCCTGAAGGTCATACTGTGTTAAGAAAATGAAGCTGCTTGACAAGTAAACTCTAAATAAAAATTCTACTTACATGCATCAAAACGGTAAGAACTTGCTTCAGAGAGATCTTACACATACTGAGACTAGCAGGTCAAGTTTGAGACCATATGCTGTGTATGCTTTGAGGAAGATTCTGAAAAAAAAAGAATATTACTGAGATTTATATGAGCAATAAATAGTATAAAATGGTATAAGATTTTAAATATATCACTTTTTATACATTATATCACCATGAACCCGCTTTACATGTATCATTGTTCATCTGCCTACCACTTATTTAAATCATTACAACTCTAAGCATTAAAGACCAATAAAATACTTAAGAAACTAGAAAATATAAAGATAAATAGAAGATTACAAAGACTAAAATTATATTGAAGAACTAACATCTTGAAAGAAAAATAGAACATTGAAAAACCAGAATCGTCCAAGACAAATAAAAGATAAAAGAACTAAAATCATGAACAACTCATAAAACTTTAAAGAAACAATGATCATGAAAGAAGAGGAAAATATTGAAGAACCTTGAATCATCCAAGACGAATCAAACATTGAAGAAAGTAGAACCATCTAAGACAAATATAATATTGAAAAAATATAAACAAAACGGATCGATAAAATATTGGAAAAACTCGAATTATATACGCAAACACTGAAGAAATTAAAATCATGAAGGACAAAGTAAACATTGAGAAAACTAGAATTATCCAAGCAAACCAGACATTAAAGAAACTACCATAATCTAAAACAAGTTTAGCATTGAAAAAGTTTGAATAAAAAATGGGAAATGAAACAAAGGAGACTTCAGAATTATAAAACACAAATGAATCTGTGCAAAAAAAAATATTATAACGAGAAAAACACTGGAGGAAATAAAACAATAAAAGACAAATGAAACATGGCACTTTCAAAAGGAACCACACTTCTGTTGCCTCCAGTTTCTTTTGTAAATGGTTTGAAATCGTCTAGGCCTTGCATCCATATATCAGAATGGGTTCAATATAGCACTCAAGGGCTCTTCTTCTTGTGTGAATCGAATGTGGTTATTTGTTAGTATTGATTTCATTCTCTGAACTCGTTTTTGCTTGTACTATTCTTGATGCAATTTCAGTGATGTTGCATCTATCACTTGATATAAAAGAACCCAAGTATTTGAATTGATCCCTTTGCTTGAGTTTATTCCCATTGATAAAGATTTTGATCTGTGGACACTCTTTGTTTAGACTGACATTACACCATTACTTCTCTTCCTTTAGCTATACAATTCAAATACTTTCTTTCTGCTTTCTCCTTCAAATATGTCTAACAATTCTTGCAAGTTTTCTTTATTTTCTGCAATTAATACAGTTTCATCAGCATATCTCAAGTGGTTTACATTATGTCCTCCTACTTAAATCCTTGGGCATCCTTCTACGTTTCACATAATCATTTCACTATAGAGAGAGAAAAGGTCCGGGGAAAGCACACATCCATGACTGACACGAGTTTTTTTTTTTTAATTAGCTGATTTCCACATTGATGTAGTCAACATAGCACACACATACCCCTTTTTGTTCTTCCAGAGCTCGTTCCATTATAACAAAGGATGTTGATTGCATTTGCTGTACTTTTTCTCTCCACAAAGCCACACTATTCCTCTGCTATTTCTGCTTTAACTTTGTTTCTCACTTACATCATGATGAGTCTTAAAGGATTTTGATGATATGACCCATAAGACTGATTATTCTATGCGATTCACTCACTATTGCACCTGGTTTCTTTAGCAGTGTTATCAATATATATTTGGACATATCTTGTGGACTCTGACTTGTGCCATAGATTTCATGAACTAATCATGTGATCTTATCAACTCCATCAACTTCAAGTGCTTTTAAAAGTTTCACTGCTACTCTGTCTGGGCCTGTTGCTTTAACTCATTTCATCTTTTGTATTGCTGCCCAAATTTCATCTTTCATAATAAATGGACTGGTTGTTATTACCCTTCATTACATTGTAATCCTTTCTGGGACCTTCAAAAAGTTCAAAACTCTGTCCATCTGTCTTGCATCCAGTCAAACATTAAAAAAACTAGAATAATTCAAGATGAAGAAAACACTCAAGAGTGAAGAAACATTCAAGATGAAAAAAAATATTGAAGAAACTAAAATAATAAAGGGAAAAAATATTGAAGAACTTGGAATCATCCAAGACAAATAAAACATAGAGGTAACTAGTCTCGCCAAAAGCAAATAAAACATTGAAGAAACTAAAATGCTAAAGAACAAATTGACTATTGAGGAAACTAGAAACATCCAAGACAAACCAAACATTAAAGAAACTAACATAATCTAAGACAAGTTAAACACTGAAGAAATTTCAATAAATGAAGGCAAATGAAAGAGTGGAGAGTTAAGAATCATAACAGACAAATAAAACAAAAATATGAAAATGAATGGAACAGTGGAGGAACTAGAAATATTAAAAGACAAATGAAAAAGTGGAGAAAATGAATTAAATAAAGGCAAAGGCAATACTATTCTTGATGCTATTTTAGTGATTGTGCTTCCATCACTTCACATTTAAGGTACTCAATTATTTCAATTGATCTCTAAGCTCGAGTTTATTCTCAATGATAAAGATTTTGATCCGTGGACACTCTTTGTTTTGACTGAAAAACAACTACTTCTGTTCTTTTGCAATAATCCCTTCAAATAAGTCTCACACTGGTTGGAAGTTTTCTTTATTTTCTTCAATTAATACAACGTCATCAGCATATCTCAAGTCATTTATGTTGTGCCTTCCTACTTAAATTCTTGGGTATCCTTTAAGGTTTCGCATAATTATTTCACTGTTGAGAGAGAAAGGGTTTGGGGAAAGTACATATCTGTGTCTGATACCAAGTTTAATTGTTTTTAATTAGCTGATTTTCCCCATCACCTCAAATTGCTGCCGTATGTTCCCAGCACGTTTCTTATCTTTCCCATCTACCTTCAAATGTGTTGTACTATCAAACGCCTTGTTGTAGTCAACATAGCACATAAATACCTCTTTTTGTACTTCCAGTGCTGGTTCCATTATACTTCAAAGGACGTAAGTTGCATTTCTGTACTTTTTTCCTCTACAAAGCCACACTATTCCTCTGCTGTTTCTGCTTTAATTTTGTTTCTGACTTACATTATGATGAGTCTCAAAGGATTTTGATTATATGACTCAACAGACTGATCGGCTTTGACTATCTACATCTTTCTTATTGCTGCTCGCATCTCATCTTTCATGGTAAATGGACCAGCAAAATTGTGCTTCATTATATTGTAATCATTTCTGTGGTTTTCAAAAAGTTCACTTATGTACTCTGCCCATCTGTATAGGATTTTTTCGTTTTCCAAACTGATGTCACCTTTTTTTGACTTTAGATATCTTGTTGATGAGCATTTTTTCTTTCCAGATATTTCCTCAATGATTTTGTACATTGTCTGCTCTGAACTTCTGTGATATAGTTAGATGTTTCTGCACTTGTCATTGGTTTTCTTCTCTTTGGCATAATCACATTTTTCTGATTTCCTTCTGCAATGTTTAGTATTTTTTTCTAGTATTTTTTCATTTGCCATCCTTTTCCCACAAAGTTCAAAATAACTGTAGTCATCCATCTTTGTTTTGTTTTCCTTATGTCTCATGGTATTTGTTCCATTGCTGCTTCAGTGATCGCTACTTTCAACTTTACCCATTTTTGGTCCACTTCCTCAGCTTCTCTTAAAGACTTCAAATTTATTTTGATCAGCCACATGATACTTCTTTTGAAGGGTCTGGTTGAAATTCAATATAGCCAAGTCAAGTTTAATGTTTTAAGGTTTACTTAAGTTTCAGTTTGAATTTAGCAGCCACTAGAACATGATCAGTCCGCACGGTACATCTTTGCTGAGAGAAGCACATTTTTAAATTTTTTACTGATCAGGGTGTAATCAGTCTGGACTCTGCTTCCATCACCTCGACTTTTCAATGACTATTTTTTTTATTTTTAAATGCTGAAACCATATGTTTCCTAAACTAAGATTTTTTGTATGACACCAATCAATAATTTCTCTCTCTGCATGTTTCTTATGCCCAGCCTATGGGGTCCAACCACATTTTCTTCGCTCCCTCCTTGAATGTTTGCTTGCTATAGATCTTCATCAAATTTTTTTCCTCATCACTACTAGTTGATTTTGGTGAGTATATCCAGATTGTGTGAAACTTCAATGGTTTTCCTGGCATCTTTAGCATTAAAACTCTATCTAATAGTGTCCAATACCCTTTGACTGGTTTTGCAATGTCTTGGTCAAGTAGAATAGCCATTTCTCTCTCATGTTTCTGGTCCCAAAGGATAGTGACAAGAATTGGAAAATTAAATTTAACAACATGAATCAAGTTTGCATGTATCATAGTTATTCTGCCTATCAAGAATTTGAATCATTACAACTTTAAGCATCTGAGACAAAAAAAAACACACAAGAACTAGACACTATTCCTCTGCTGTTTCTGCTTTAATTTTCTTTCTGACTTACATTATGATGAGTCTCAAAGGATTTTGATTATATGACTCAACAGACTGATCGGCTTTGACTATCTACATCTTTCTTATTGCTGCTCGCATCTCATCTTTCATGGTAAATGGACCAGCAAAATTGTGCTTCATTATATTGTAATCATTTCTGTGGTTTTCAAAAAGTTCACTTATGTACTCTGCCCATCTGTATAGGATTTTTTCGTTTTCCAAACTGATGTCACCTTTTTTTGACTTTAGATATCTTGTTGATGAGCATTTTTTCTTTCCAGATATTTCCTCAATGATTTTGTACATTGTCTGCTCTGAACTTCTGTGATATAGTTAGATGTTTCTGCACTTGTCATTGGTTTTCTTCTCTTTGGCATAATCACATTTTTCTGATTTCCTTCTGCAATGTTTAGTATTTTTTTCTAGTATTTTTTCATTTGCCATCCTTTTCCCACAAAGTTCAAAATAACTGTAGTCATCCATCTTTGTTTTGTTTTCCTTATGTCTCATGGTATTTGTTCCATTGCTGCTTCAGTGATCGCTACTTTCAACTTTACCCATTTTTGGTCCACTTCCTCAGCTTCTCTTAAAGACTTCAAATTTATTTTGATCAGCCACATGATACTTCTTTTGAAGGGTCTGGTTGAAATTCAATATAGCCAAGTCAAGTTTAATGTTTTAAGGTTTACTTAAGTTTCAGTTTGAATTTAGCAGCCACTAGAACATGATCAGTCCGCACGGTACATCTTTGCTGAGAGAAGCACATTTTTAAATTTTTTACTGATCAGGGTGTAATCAGTCTGGACTCTGCTTCCATCACCTCGACTTTTCAATGACTATTTTTTTTTATTTTTAAATGCTGAAACCATATGTTTCTTAAACTAAGATTTTTTGTATGACACCAATCAATAATTTCTCTCTCTGTATGTTTCTTATGCCCAGCCTATGGGGTCCAACCACATTTTCTTCGCTCCCTCCTTGAATGTTTGCTTGCTATAGATCTTCATCAAATTTTTTTCCTCATCACTACTAGTTGATTTTGGTGAGTATATCCAGATTGTGTGAAACTTCAATGGTTTTCCTGGAATCTTTAGGATTGAAACTCTATCTAATAGTGTCCAATACCCTTTGACTGGTTTTGCAATGTCTTGGTCAAGTATAATAGCCATTCCTCTCTCATGTTTCTGGTCCCAAAGGATAGTGACAAGAATTGGAAAATTAAATTTAACAACATGAATCAAGTTTGCATGTATCATAGTTATTCTGCCTATCAAGAATTTGAATCATTACAACTTTAAGCATCTGAGACAAAAAAAACACTCAAGAACTAGAAAAAAAAAATATTGAAGAAACTAGAATCATCCCAAGACAAATAAAACAAAGAGGAAACCAGATTCGCAATAAGCAAATAAATTTTGGAGAAATTGAAATCATGAAGGACAAATTAAACATTCAGGAAACTAGAATAATCCAAGACGAACCAAACATCAAAGAAACTAGCATAATCTAAGACAAGTTAAATAGTAAAGAAAATTGAATCAATAAATAAAGGAAAATGAAAGAGTGGAGGGTTAAGAATCATAAAAGACAAATAAAACAAGAATACTAAACTGAATGGAAGAGTGGAGGAACTAGTACAATAAAAGACAAATGGAAAAGTGGAGAAAATAAAATAATCAAAAACAAAGACAATGCAATTCTTAATGCAATTTCAGTGACATTGCTTCCATCACTTGCTATTTAAGATACCCAAATATTTGAATTGATCCCTCTGCTTGAGTTTATTTTCATTGATAAAGACTTTGATCCGTGGACACTCTTTGTTTTGACTGACTACCATTACTTCTGATCTTTTGCTATACAATTCCAATCCTTTCTTTCTGCTTTCTCCTTCAAATATGTCTTACAATTCTTGCAAGTTTTCTTCATTTTCTGCAATTAATACAGAACCATCAGCATATTTCAAGTTGTTTACATAGTGCCCTTCTTCTTTCATTCTTGGGTATCCTTCTAGGTTTTGCATAATCATCTGTGGACTCTCTTTGTTTTGACTGACTAAAATTACTTCTGACCTTTTGCTATACCATCCCAATCCTTTCTTTCTTCTTTCTCCTTCAAGAAAGTCTAACAAATCTTGGAATTTTTTTTCTTCAATTAATACAACGTCATCAGCATATCTCAAGTCATTTATGTTGTGCCTTCCTACTTAAATTCTTGGGTATCCTTTAAGGTTTCGCATAATTATTTCACTGTTGAGAGAGAAAGGGTTTGGGGAAAGTACATATCTGTGTCTGATACCAAGTTTAATTGTTTTTAATTAGCTGATTTTCCCCATCACCTCAAATTGCTGCCGTATGTTCCCAGCACGTTTCTTATCTTTCCCATCTACCTTCAAATGTGTTGTACTATCAAACGCCTTGTTGTAGTCAACATAGCACATAAATACCTCTTTTTGTACTTCCAGTGCTGGTTCCATTATACTTCAAAGGACGTAAGTTGCATTTCTGTACTTTTTTCCTCTACAAAGCCACACTATTCCTCTGCTGTTTCTGCTTTAATTTTCTTTCTGACTTACATTATGATGAGTCTCAAAGGATTTTGATTATATGACTCAACAGACTGATCGGCTTTGACTATCTACATCTTTCTTATTGCTGCTCGCATCTCATCTTTCATGGTAAATGGACCAGCAAAATTGTGCTTCATTATATTGTAATCATTTCTGTGGTTTTCAAAAAGTTCACTTATGTACTCTGCCCATCTGTATAGGATTTTTTCGTTTTCCAAACTGATGACACCCTTTTTTGACTTAAGATATCCGGTGGATGAGCATGTTTTCTTTCAAGAGATTTCCTCAATGTTTTTGTACATTGCATGCTCTGACCTTCTGTGGTTTGATGTTTCTGCTCTGGCCATTGGTTCCCTTCTCTTTGGCATAATCAACATTTTTCTGATTTCCCTCTGGAATGTTTAATATTTTTTCCAAGTATTTTCTACTTGCCTCCTTTTTTATCTACACAGTTCAAAATAACCGCAGTCATCCATCTTTGTGTTTTTTTTCTTTATGACTCTTGATATTTGTTCCACTGCTGCTTTCGTTTTCGCAGCTTTGAATTTTACCCATTTTTGGTCCACTTCCTCAGCTTCTCTTAAAGACTTCAAATTTATTTTGATCAGCCACATGATACTTCTCTTGAAGGTTCTGGTTGGATCTTAATATAGCCAAGTCAAGTTTGATGTTTTCAGGTTTACTTAAGTTTCAGTTTGAATTTAGCAGCCACTAGAACATGATCAGTCCGCACGGTACATCTTTGCTGAGAGAAGCACATTTTTAAATTTTTTACTGATCAGGGTGTAATCAGTCTGGACTCTGCTTCCATCACCTCGACTTTTCAATGACTATTTTTTTTTATTTTTAAATGCTGAAACCATATGTTTCTTAAACTAAGATTTTTTGTATGACACCAATCAATAATTTCTCTCTCTGCATGTTTCTTATGCCCAGCCTATGGGGTCCAACCACATTTTCTTCGCTCCCTCCTTGAATGTTTGCTTGCTATAGATCTTCATCAAATTTTTTTCCTCATCACTACTAGTTGATTTTGGTGAGTATATCCAGATTGTGTGAAACTTCAATGGTTTTCCTGGCATCTTTAGGATTAAAACTCTATCTAATAGTGTCCAATACCCTTTGACTGGTTTTGCAATGTCTTGGTCAAGTATAATAGCCATTCCTCTCTCATGTTTCTGGTCCCAAAGGATAGTGACAAGAATTGGAAAATTAAATTTAACAACATGAATCAAGTTTGCATGTATCATAGTTATTCTGCCTATCAAGAATTTGAATCATTACAACTTTAAGCATCTGAGACAGAAAAAACACTCAAGAACTAGAAAAAAAAAAGACAAGTACAAGATTAAATTTAACGTCACTAGAATCATACAAGAAAAATAAAACAGCAAAGAAACTAAAGCCAATAAGACAAATGAAACAGGAGAGGATCCAAAATCACAACACATTGAAAACATACTGATGGAACTAGAATCAAATAAGACAAATTAAATACTTAGGAAACCTGGAATCATGCACAACGAATAAAAGTTATTTTCAACAAATTAGAATGACACAGGACTAAACAAAGATTGAAAAATATAGAATCAAGACAAATAAAAATTGAAGAAACTAGAATCAGTACCAATAAATAAAACAATAAAGAAGGTGAAACTATTGAAGACTAAAAAAAAGTTGAAGAACCTATAAATTATGAGGACAAAATATCAACCAAGAGAAGTAAAACATTGAGGAAGTTGAACTATTCTAGTGCAATTAAAACGTTGAAAAAGCTAAAATCATTAAAGACAAATAAAACAGTGAAGAAACTGAAACAATCAAGCATAAAATATAAAACACTGAAGAAACTAAAATCATGAAAGACAAATAAAAGTGAACAAAATAGAGTCATTAAAGACACTTTGCTCATAAAAGACAAATGACACAATGAATAAAGAAAATGTAAGAAGGACAATAAAGACAGAAGAAACAAGAAACATTAAAAAGAAAGAAAGCAATCAAGAAACTAGAATCATCCAAGACAAATAAAACATACAAGAAAATAAGTGTGTATGCAAGTGTTGTAGATATGTGTAAGTATTCCAGGAAGTCTTCGGGCTGGGTTCACAGAGCTAGGTCTGTACTCTGACTTTTTTGTTCATTTCTATGATGGACAGGCTCTAAGGATCTGAGCTTTTTTTCCCTATTAATAAAGATTTTTTCTTTTTCCAAAATAATGTCACCTTCTTTTGCCTAAACACATCTTGTGGATGAGCAAATTTTCTTTCCAGATATTTTTTCAATGTTTTTGTACAATTTCTGCTCTGAACTTAAAGAAACTAGAATCCATATTGACAAGTAAAACAATAAAAAAAACTGGAACCACTGAAGACTAAAAAGCATTGAAAAGCCTATCAATCATAAGGGCCAAAATATCAACCAAGACAAATAAAACATTGAGAAGCTAAACTATTCTAAGACAAGTAAAACATTGAAGAAGCTATACCATTTAAGACAAATGAAACAGTGAAGAAACTGAAACAATCAAGGATAAAACATAAAACATTCAAGAAACAAAAATCATGGAAGACTAATAAAAGATTGAACAAAATAGAACCATTAAAGACACTCTGATCATAAAAGACAAATAACACAAGGAATAAAGTAAATGTAAGAGGGACAACAAAGACAGGAGAAACAAGAAACCTTAAAAAGAAATAAAGCAATCAAGAAACTTGAATCATCCAAGACAAATAAAACATAGAAGAAACTATGTTTTATATGCAAGTGTCATAGAAATGTGTAAGTATCCAGTGGAGTCTTTGAGCTGGGTCCACAGAGCTAGGTCTCAATTCTGACTTTTTTGTTCATTTCTATGATGGACAGGCACTATGGATTTGAGCTTCGATTTTTTTTTTTTTTTTTTTTTTCAGGTTGAAAACTGGGTAGGAAAATTTGCTTGCATCAAGATTGTTTATATTCTGACAAATGCAAATGTCTCACTAGAACACTTCAAAAGTCTAAAATATAAGTGAACAAACAAATTAATTCCTTACATGTTGATTCTTATGCAGGATGGAACAATATCTGCTGAACTTGATGTTGCTTTTTGATAGATTAGAGTGGGCTGATATCTGACAGGTCTGGTTAGCAGTTAGCTCTCGATGGCGTCAGACCTGGATCAGAGTAGTTGGGAACAGGGAGCAAGTTTTTATTATTCAGGTAGGGGCTTACCATAAGAAAGATAGACAGGGGCTCATAGAAAGAGGAAAAAAGAGAAGAAAAAAAAATATGAAGGAAGAGCAATAGGAGAGGGAAGAGGAGTTCAATTATTGTAATTAAAAAAAACCAGAAAGAGTTAAAAAAATCATGGGAATCACAACTCTGTTTTATGCTATTTATTTTATACTTTGATTAACATTTGTATTTAAACTACCCAATCAAATTCAAACTTTGATTTCAAGGCTGTACACGAGAATCATGCTTTCACTTTTAGCAAAATATTTAGGACTGTAATCTTCACATTAAGAGGCAATAACTATTTTAAATCGTCACATTCTTCAGTTTATTTTTCTTTTTCAAACACCTATGATGAAAGCTACACAACCTTGCTGCACTTACTGGTTAAAAATGCCTGCTCATCTCATGGAACCATCACTTAATGTATTCAATGAAACAGATCTCTGGCTGGGGGAGTAAAGGAAGGCAAAAAAAGTTTTGGACATTGACGTTATTAAACACTTGCTGTGGAGATAAATTTATTTTTATTTTATTTTTTTTCGCTTTCCGTTTCATCAACTGCAATATAGTCTTTAATGATATTACCTTTCCCTATTTCTATTTTAAGGTCAATGCTTAAAATGGTTTTGGGTTAAAAAATTTTGTAGCTAAAATACTTTTGTTTTATGCCTGCAATTCTTTGTTTGAAATACAGAGATTTTGGAAACAGCATTGGAATTTATAAGAAAAAGGAAATAAAGATATTTTGTAACTCAATAACAAGACTCAACACTCCCTGAAGCTCATACTGTGTAAATAAAATGAAGCTGCTTGACAAGTAAACTATAAATAAAAATTCTACTCACATGCATCAAAACGCTAAGAACTTGCTTCAGAGGTTTTTCACATATTGAGATTAGCAGGTCAAGTTTGAGACCATAGGCTGTATATGGTTTTAGGATGAATCTGAAGAAAAGAAAATTACTGAGATTTATTTGAGCAAAAAATAGTAAAGAAAAGTGTTTGCATAAAGGCAAAACTACAGAATTGTACACAAAATAAAGAACAATATCAAAGCCCACTTTTTTCAGCAAAACCTTTTCAGATAAACTCTATGAATAGACTGTAAAAAATGTTCCCTACAACCAACTGAGAGGAAAATACTTTTTTTTCTAGATCTATGGCTGACTTCCTTTCCACATTTTAAAGATATCACTTTTCATACATTATTATTACATCACCATGAACCAGCTTTGTATGCATCATCCTTGATCTGTCCATCATGAAGTGAAATCAGAACAAATCTAAGCATTAAAGACAGAAAATATTACTCAAGAAACTCCAAAAAATAGAGATGAATAGAAGATTACAAAAACTAGAACAATACTGAAGAACTAAAATCTTGAAAGAAAAAAAAACATTGAAGAAACTAGAATCGCCCAAGACAAATAAAACATAAAAGAAACTAAAACCATGAACAAGTAAACCATTGAAGAAACTAAAATCATGAAAGAAGAGCAAAATATTGAAGGACCTTGAATCATCCAAGACGAATGAAACATTGAAGATAGTAGAACCATCCAAGACAAATGAAATACTGAAAATACTAAAATCAACACAGACAAACAAAATATTGAATAAACTAGAATTATCCATGCTAACATTGAAGAAAGTAAAATCATGAAGGATAAATTAAACATTGAGGAAACTGGAATCATCCAAGGCAAAACCGATCATTAAAGAAACTACCATAAAAAATGAAATGTAGCTCTTTCCAAAGGAACCACATTCCTGTCGCGTCCAGTTTCTTTGGAAATTTTCTCAGCCTCGCCTTCATATATCAGAATGGGTTCAATATAGCACTCCAGGACTCTCTTTCTAGTGTGAATCGAGATGTGGTTATTTGTTAGTATTGATTTCAGTCCCTGAACTCATTTTTGCCTGTCCTATTCTTGATGCAATTTCAATGATGTTGCATCTATCACTTGATTTTAGAGAACCCATGTATTTGAATTGATCCCTTTGCTTGAGTTTATTCCAACTGATAAAGATTTTGATCTGTGGAAACTCTTTGTTTAGACTAACATTTCAACCATTACTCTGGCTCTTTTTGCTATACAACTCTAATACTTTCTTTCTGCTTTCTCGTTCAAATATGTCTACAATTCTTGCAAGTTGTCTTTATTTTCTGCGATTAATACAGCTTCATCAGCATATCTCAAGTGGTTTCCATTATGTCCTCCTACTTATTCCTTGGGTATCCTTCTACGTTTGGCATAATCATTTCACTATAGAGAGAGAAAAGGTCTGATGAAAGCTCACATCCATGACTGACACGAGTTTTTTTTTTTTATTTTAGCTGATTTCCCCATCAACTCAAATTGCCACGGTTTGTTCCCAGTACATGTTTTTTATCACTCGTCGATACCTTATTTTTTTTAACTTCCATAGTTTCATTCAATTATATTTCAAAGGATATAAATTGCAGTTGCTCTACTCTTTCCATCCACAAAGCCACACTATTCCTCTGCTGTTTCTGCTTTAATTTTGTTTCTGACTTACATCATAATGAGTCGTACACGATTTGGATGATACGATTCATAGGATTGATTGTCCTGTGTGATTCACTCACTAATGCACCTTGTTCCTTTAGCAGCGTTATCAGTTTATACTTGGAGACATCTTGTGGAAACTGACTTGTGGCATAGATTTTGTTAACTAACCTTGTGATCTGATCAATTCAATCATCTTCAAGTGATTTTAAACGTTGCACTGTTTTACTACCTGGGCCTGTTGCTTTGACTTATTTCATCTTTGTTGTTCCTGCCTGGATGTATCTTTGATAAATGGACTGGCAAAATTGCCTTTCATTACATTGTAAGTCTTTCTGTGGTCTTCAAAAAGTTCACTTATGAACTCTGTCTATCTGTCTTGCATCTATTGAAACATTAAAAAAAAACTAGAATAATTCAAGATGAACAGAACATCAAACAAAGTAATACCATCCAAAACGAAAAAAATATTGAAGAAACTAGAATCATCCCAAGACAAATAAAACAAAGAGGAAACCAGATTCGCAATAAGCAAATAAATTTTGGAGAAATTGAAATCATGAAGGACAAATTAAACATTCAGGAAACTAGAATAATCCAAGACGAACCAAACATCAAAGAAACTAGCATAATCTAAGACAAGTTAAATAGTAAAGAAAATTGAATCAATAAATAAAGGAAAATGAAAGAGTGGAGGGTTAAGAATCATAAAAGACAAATAAAACAAGAATACTAAACTGAATGGAAGAGTGGAGGAACTAGTACAATAAAAGACAAATGGAAAAGTGGAGAAAATAAAATAATCAAAAACAAAGACAATGCAATTCTTAATGCAATTTCAGTGACATTGCTTCCATCACTTGCTATTTAAGATACCCAAATATTTGAATTGATCCCTCTGCTTGAGTTTATTTTCATTGATAAAGACTTTGATCCGTGGACACTCTTTGTTTTGACTGACTACCATTACTTCTGATCTTTTGCTATACAATTCCAATCCTTTCTTTCTGCTTTCTCCTTCAAATATGTCTTACAATTCTTGCAAGTTTTCTTCATTTTCTGCAATTAATACAGAACCATCAGCATATTTCAAGTTGTTTACATAGTGCCCTTCTTCTTTCATTCTTGGGTATCCTTCTAGGTTTTGCATAATCATCTGTGGACTCTCTTTGTTTTGACTGACTAAAATTACTTCTGACCTTTTGCTATACCATCCCAATCCTTTCTTTCTTCTTTTTCCTTCAAAAAAGTCTAACAAATCTTGGAATTTTTTTTTATTGTCTTTAACTTATACAGCATCTTTAGCATATCTCAGGTTGTTTACGTTGTGCCCTCCTACTTAAATTCTTGGGTATCCTTCTAAGTTTACCATCGTTATTTCACTGTAGAAAGAAAACGGGTCTGAGGAAAGCACACATCCATGTCTGACACAATGTTTTATTATTTTAAATTAACTGATTTCCCCATCAACTCAAGTTGCTGCCGTCTGTTCACAGTACATGTTTTTGATCATTCTTTGATCTTTTCCATCTATCTCTAAATGTGTTAGTTGTGTGATTATCTCATCATGTTGTGCTTTGTCAAACGCCTTGGTGTAGTCAACATTGCACATACATACCTCTTTTTGTACTTCCAGAGCTCGTTCCATTATATTTAAAAGAATGTTAATTGCATTTGCTGTACTTTTTCTTTCACGGCGTACCAAAATCGGCTCTCAGCGATACTTTAGTTTAGGCCTGCTTGCCTGCATATCTCCTTACCAAGGACCGTCTTCAGTGAATCAATCACTGTCAGATACGCTCTGCTGACACTGCTAGGCAGGGTAAACCAGTGCGCCCGATATTTTGCGCACTGCACTTTGATGGGTAATAAAGTTTGTCTTTGTTTAACAAGCTATGGTCAAATTTGTAAACGAGCTAGACTGGTTTCCTCTTGACTTTCGATTTATAAACTCAGTTTTGTGACTATTGTGAAATTCCTGTGTTTTTATCTTTAAAAGGTTTTATTTTAGAGCTTCGTTCTGCTCACTTAGTTTGTTAATTAAGTTTTATAAATTTACTTCCATTGTGTCAACTTAATTAGGCAATTACAGACAAACGGCTCCACAGAAATCATTTTTTCTTCTTCAACGGTTTTTTAATATCATTTCTCTTTCTGATTTAACGGATTTCTTATCCTCAGCAACAATAGAGAATTTTTAAATAATTTTTGTTTACACCATTATGGAACACACTGAAGATCGGCTCTACCATTATACTTCTATTGTGTTCACTTAATTAGACAACAATTACTGACAAACCGCCCCGTACAAATCATTTTTTCATCTTCAACGGTTTTCAAATATCATTTCTCTTTCTGATTTAACAAGTTTCATATCCTTAGCAATGATAAAGAGTTTCTGAATAATTTTTTAAACCATTATGGAATTTACTATTAATATAATTATGCGAATGAAATGTGCCGCACATGTGGCCAACTGACTTTGAATAAGAAGGGGAAAAGACAATATTAAATTAAAAAGTTCGTGGACCTTAGTGATGACATTCGCATGGTGTTTGGAATCGATCCGAAATCAATTATTTTCTTCGCGACATGTTGCCATATAATGTAAGGCAAACATATCAGCGTGTAAAAAGAAGAGGTGTGGCAACTATAAAAGCGTCTAGGACTAGATCTATATTTATGACTCAGACAACTTGAGATTTATAGTGTGACTTCGACAAACAAAATCCTTTATTAACCCATCTTTGTGATATCGTCTCTCTAACCTAGATAAGTCACCGGAGTTTACAAAGCAGGCACGAGCTCTCAAACTTAGAGAGACTCGCCGAGAGAGAACTCACTGAAAATAAAACCCACCCAGACATTCATACATTTAGCCACTTTTTATTTTTTACTGATTGATACCGCAACACTACACTACTTATACCTGCAGACACAATTGAAACGATGACAGATAGACATATAGAACGAAATTAGCGTAAAACTAGTAGGTACCAGCAGGCATAGTGATAGCATAGAAACAGCTAGAGAAGATTCTCACTAATAATATCAGCATAAAAAAAGAGACCACACAGACAATTCCCCCCCCTAGAGACAATTAAGAAAACGAACACGTTAGATGCACCACTAGCAGACACACAGACAGTGGAAGTAACGATCGACAAAGTTACAAACATAGAATATAGATCTAGAAACTTACCACAAAACATGATTTATCAGCGCAACAGTCATAGACTTGACTTCTAACGAGCAACAAACGCTCACCACTCCAACTACCCCCATAGCTTCATCAACACCTATCAAACCCTCTGGTCAGCCACAAGAGATAATTCAAAAAGACCAATGATAAAATGTGTTTTATTATTATTCACCATCGTTCCTTGTTTGGATATTTCAACTCGATAGAGTAACATAATTAAGGGGAATTATGTTTGGATCAAGCTCACAGGCACAATTTTTGTGCTGAGGATATGATTTTTTCGTGAATGCTTAGAAAAATATTTGTCTTATTGACAGTAACATTTTTTTAACTTCTGTGGAGCCGATTGTCCGCTAGCGGTCATTTAATCATGTTAATTAGCTCAGTAATAAGTCATTTTTCCGACTTTTTAAATGACTGATATAAAAGCTTCTATCAAAGCTATTTTTATAATTTTTTTTAATGACAACTTTTTTACTATTTTTTTTATTTAGTGAAAGATCAAATGAAAAGATAATTAAATGAAGCTTGCAGATCGTATTAAAACGAACTATTATGACAAAAGACTGGTGCATGCCAGCAGTGCGGCCGACCTTGACCTCACATTGGGTGGATAACCCCAACCCCGTGTCCTATTTATCGCTTGACTGAGGCCAGTGCGGCGCAACTAAAGTATCACTAAAGTGACGCCGTGCTTTCCACAAAGCCACCTTATTCCTCTGCTATTTCTGCTTTTATTTTGTTCCTGACTTCCATCATGATGAGATGAGCCTTAAAGTATTAAAATGGTATGACTAATAAGACTGGCTGTTCTCTGTGATCCACTCACTGTTGCCTCTGATTCTTTAGTAGCATTATAAATATAGATTTGGAGATATAATAAATATAATTGAACAAACAAATTAATTCCTTACATGTTGATTCTTATGCAGGATGGAACAATATCTGCTGAACTTGATGTAGCTCTTTGATACATTACAGTGGGCTGATATCTGACAAGTCCGATTAGCAGTTAGCTCTTGCCTGAGTCAGACCTGGTTCAGAGGGGTTGGGAACAGGGAGCAAGTTTTTATTATTCTATTACCAAAAGAAAGATAGACAGGAGCTCATGGAAAGAAGAAAAACGAGAAGAAAAAAAACATATGAAGGAGGAGGAATAGGAGAGAGAGGAGGAGTTTAATTATTGTAACATGAAGCAGAGAAAGTTCTAAAATTCATGGGAATTACAACTCTGTATTATGCTATTTATTTTATACTTTGATTAAGATTTGTATTTTTCACTACCCAATCAAATTCAAGCTTTGATTTCAAGGCAGTAAATAAGAATCATGTTTTCACATTTAACAAAATATTTAGAACTGTCATCTTTACATTATGAGGCAATTACCATTTTAAATAATCAAATTCTTCAGTTCATCTTTCTTTTTGAAAAACCTATGATAAAAGCCACAAACCCTTACTTCACTTACTGAATCAAATTTCTGCTCATCTCATGGAACAATCACTTCATGTAGTCAATGAGATGGGTCTCTGGCTGGGGAGTAAAAGAAGACAAAACAGATTTAGTCATTTATGTAATTACACGCTGTGGAGGGAATTAACTTTTATTGAATTTTTTTTCTTTTAATGTTATTAATCTGGTTCATTATCTGCAATAGAAGTATATATGATCTTACCTTTCTCTATTTCTATTTTAAAGCTCAATGCTTGTTCAAATGCCCGGTCATCTGATGGAACCATCACTTAATGTAGTCAAATGAAATGGATCTCTGGCTGGGGAGAGAAAGAAGATAAAAAAAGTTTTGGATACATACATAATTAAACACTTGCGGTGGAGAAAAATTTATCTTTATTTATTTATTTTTTTTTTTTTTTATCTATCAGTTTAATCAACTGCAATATAGTCATTAATGATTTTACTTTCCCCTATTTCTATGTTAAAGTTCAATGCTTAAAATGATTTCGGACTACATAAATTTGTAGCCAAAAAACTTTCTTTTTATGCCTGCAATTCCTTGTTTAAAATACAGTTATTTAGAAAATAGCAGCGAGTTTTATAAGAAAAAGGATATAAGCATGTTTTTTAACTCAATAACTAGACTCTACACGCCCTGAAGCTCATAGTGTGTAAATAAAATGAAGCTGCTTGACACGTAAACTATAAATAAAAGTTCTACTCACATGGATTAAAACGGTAAGAACTTGCTTCATAGAGGTTTTTCAAATATTGAGATTAGCAGGTCAAGTTCGAGACCTTAGGCTGTGTATGGTTTGAGGATGACTCTGAAAAAAAGAAAATTACTGAGATGTATTTGAGCAATGAACAGTACAGAAAAGTGTTTGCATAAAGGCTAAAACTACAGAATTTAATACAAAATAAAAAACAATATTAAAGCCCTAGAACCAAATGAGAGGAATATACATTTTTTTAAGATATATGGCTAACTTCCTCTCCAAATTTTTAGTTGATCACAACAAGATAGTATAAGATTTTAAACATATCACTCTTCATACATTATATCACCATGAACCAGCTTTGCGTGTATCATTGTTGATATGTCTATCATGGATTTATATCATTACAACTCTAAGCATTAAAGACGGATAGAATTCTCAAGAATTTAGAAAAAATAAAGACAAATAGAAGATTACACTACCTAAAATAATGTTGAAGAATCAAAATCTTGAGAGAAAAATAAAACATTGAAAAACTAGCACTGTCCAAGACCAAAAAAAAAACATGAAAGAAACTAAAATCATGAACAACAAAATAAACATTGAAGACATTAGAATCACGAAAGAAGAACAAATTATTGAAGAACCCTGAATCATCCAAGACGAATAAAAGATTGAAGAGAGTAGAACCATCCAAGACAAATAAATTACTGAAAATACTAAAATCAAAACAGACAAATATAATATCGAAGAAACTTATCCACGCAAACACAAAAGAAATTAAAATCATGAAGGACAAATTACACATTGAGGAAACTAGAATGATCCAAGATAAACCGAACATTAAAGAAACTACCATAATCTAAAACAAGCTAAACATTAACGAAATCTGAATTAATATAGTCAAATTAAACAGTGGAGAGTTTAGAAAAAAAATAAAAAACAGAACAAATAAATCTCTGGAGAAACATAAATATTAAAAAGAATGAAACAGTAGAGGAACTAAAATAAATAAAAAAAATCTAGCACATTCCAAAGGAACCACATTTCTATTGCCTCCAGTTTGTTTTGTAAATGTTTTGCAATTGTCTAGTCCTAGCATCCATATATCAATGGGTTCAATATGTAGCACTCAAGGACTCTTCTCTTGTGTGAATCCAGATGTGGTTATTTGTTAGTTTTGATTTAATTCTTTGAACTTTTTCTTTGCTTGTGCTGTTCTAGATACAACTTCAGTGATGTTGTATCTATCACTTGATATGAAAAAACCCAAGTATTTGAATTGATTCCTTTCCTTGAGTTTATTCCCATTCATAAAGATGTTGAGCTGTGAACACTCATTGCTTCTGTCCTCTTGCTATACAATTCCAATACTTTCTTTCTGCTTTCTCCTTCAAATAAGTCTAACAAATGTTGAAAGTTTACTGTATTTTCTGCTGTTAGTACAGCATCCACAGCATATCTCAAGTGTTTTACGTTATGGCCTCGTTCTTAAATTCTTGGGTATCCTTCTAGGTTTCTCATAATCTTTTCTCTGTAGAGAAAGAACAGGTCTGGGGAAAACACACAGCCATGTCTGACACCACATTTAAGTGTTTTAAATTAGTTGATTTCCCCATCAATTGAGTTGCTACGGTCTATTCGAGTACATGTTTTTTTAATCACTCGTTGATCTTTTCCATCTATCTCCAATTGTGTTAGTTGTGTGATTATCTCTTCATATCGTACTTTGTCAAACGCCTTGATGTAGTCAACATAGCACATGCATACCCCTATTTGTTCTTCCAGAGCTTGTTCCATTATAACAAAGGATGTTGATTGAATTTGCTGTACTTTTTCTCTCCACACTATTCCTCTGCTATTTCTGCTTTAACTTTGTTTCTCGCTTACATCATGATGAGTCTTAAAGGATTTTGATGATATGACCCATAAGATTGATTATTCTATGCGGTTCACTCACAACTGCCCCTGGTTTCTTCAGCAGTGTAATCAATATATACTTGGAGATATATTGTGAAATCTGACTTGTGGCATAGATTTTGTTAACTTATCTTGTGATCTTATCAATTCCATCTGCTTTTAAAAGTTCCACTGTTACTCTGTCTGGGCCTGTTGCTTTAACTCATTTCATCTTTTGTATTGCTGCCCAAATTTCATCTTTCATAATAAATAGGCTGGTTATTATTACCCTTCATTAGATTGTAATCCTTTCTGGGACCTTCAAAAAGTTCAAAACTCTGTCCATCTGTCTTGCATCCAGTCAAACATTGAAAAAACTAGAATAATTCAAGATGAAGAAAACACTCAAGAGAGAAGAAACATTCAAGATGAAAAAAAATATTGAAGAAACTAAAATAATAAAGGGAAAAAATATTGAAGAACTTAGAATCATCCAAGACAAATAAAACTAGTAACTAGTAAAGAACTTAGAATCATCCAAGACAAATAAACCTAGTAACTAGTAAAATAGTAACTAGTCTCGCCAAAAGCAAATAAAACATTGAAGAAACTAAAATCCTAAAGAACAAATTGACTATTGAGGAAACTAGAAACATCCAAGACAAATCAAACATTAAAGAAAATAACATGATCTAAGACAAGTTAAACATTGAAGAAATTTCAATAAATGAAGGCAAATGAAAGAGTGGAGAGTTAAGAATCATAACAGACAAATAAAACAAGAATATGAAAATGAATAACTTCACATTTCAGGAACTCAATTATTTCAATTGATCTCTTAGCTCGAGTTTATTCTCAATGATAAAGATTTTGATCTGTGCACACTCTTTGTTTTGACTGACAACAACTACTTCTGTTCTTCTGCTATTCAATAATCCCTTCAAATAAGTCTCACAATTGTTGGAAGTTTTCTTTATTTTCTTCAATTAATACGTCATCAGCATGTCTCAAGTCATTTATGTTGTGCCCTCCTACTTAAATTCTTGGGTATCCTTTTAGGTTTTGCACAATTATTTCACTGTTGAGAGAGAAAAGGTTTGGGGAAAGTACACATCTATGTCTGACACCAAGTTTAATTGTTTTTAATGAGCTGATTTCCCCATCACCTCAAATTGCTGCCGTTCAAAATGTTCCCAGTACATGTTTTTTATCGTTCCCATCTACCTTCAAAAGTGTTGTGCTCTGTCAAACGCCTTGTTGTAGTCAACATAGCACATAAATACCTCTTTTTGTACTTCCAGAGCTCGTTCCATTATATTTCAAAGGATGTAATTTGCATTTGCTGTACTTTTTTCCTCTACAAAGCCACACTATTCCTCTGCTGTTTCTGCTTTAATTTTGTTTCTGACTTACATCATGATTAGTCTTAAAGGATTTTGATGATATGACTCAATAGACTGATTGGCTTTGATTATCTTCATCTTTCTTATTCCTGCCGGGATCTCATCTTTCATGGTAAATGGACCAGCAAAATTGTGCTTCATTATATTGTAATCATTTCTGTGGTTTTCAAAAAGTTCACTCATGTACTCTGCCCATCTGTATAGGATTTTTTTCGTTTTCCAAAATGATGTCACCTTTTTTTTTTGACTTTAAATATCTTGTGAATGAGCATGTTTTCTTTCCAGATATTTCCTCAATGATTTTGTACATTGTCTGCTCTGAACTTCTGTGATATAGTTAGATGTTTCTGCACTTGTCATTGGTTTTCTTCTCTTTGGCATAATCACATTTTTCTGATTTCCTTCAGCAATGTTTAGTATTTTTTTCTAGTATTTTTTCATTTGCCACCCTTTTCCCACAAAGTTCAAAATAACTGTAGTCATCCATCTTTGTTTTGTTTTCCTTATGTCTCATGGTATTTGTTCCATTGCTGCTTCAGTGATCGCTACTTTCAACTTTACCCATTTTTGGTCCACTTCCTCAGCTTCTCTTAAAGACTTCAAATTTATTTTGATCAGCCACATGATACTTCTTTAGAAGGGTCTGGTTGAAATTCAATATAGCCAAGTCAAGTTTAATGTTTTAAGGTTTACTTAAGTTTCAGTTTGAATTTAGCAGCCACTAGAACATGATCAGTCCGCACGGTACATCTTTGCTGAGAGAAGCACATTTTTAAATTTTTTACTGATCAGGGTGTAATCAGTCTGGACTCTGCTTCCATCACCTCGACTTTTCAATGACTATTTTTTTTATTTTTAAATGCTGAAACCATATGTTTCCTAAACTAAGATTTTTTGTATGACACCAATCAATAATTTCTCTCTCTGTATGTTTCTTATGCCCAGTCCATGGGGTCCTACCACATTTTCTTCTCTCCCTCCTTGAATGTTTGCTTGCTATAGATCTTCATCAAATTTTTTTTCTCATCACTACTAGTTGATGTTGGTGAGTATATCCAGATTGTGTGAAACTTCAATGGTTTTCCTGGAATCTTTAGGATTAAAACTCTATCTAACAGTGTCCAATACCCTTTGACTGGTTTTGCAATGTCTTGGTCAAGTATAATAGCCATTCCTCCCTCATGTTTCTGGTCCCAAAGGAAAGTGACAAGAATTGGAAAAATTAAATTTAACAACATGAATCAAGTTTGCATGTATCATAGTTATTCTGCCTATCAAGAATTTGAATCATTACAACTTTAAGCATCTGAGACAGAAAAAACACTCAAGAACTAGAAAAAAAATGACAAGCAGAAGATTAAATTTAACGTCACTAGAATCATACAAGAAAAATAAAACAGCAAAGAAACTAAAGCCAATAAGACAAATGAAACAGGAGAGGATCCAAAATCACCACACATTGAAAGCATACTGATGGAACTAGAATTAAATAAGACAAATTAAATACTTTAAGTTTAATCAACTGCAATATAGTCATTAATGATTTTACAGCATCGGGTTTTATAAGGAAAGGAAATAAAGATATTTTGTAACTCAATAACAAGACTCTACAAGCCCTGTGTAAAAAAAAAAATGAAGCTGCTTGACAAGTAAACTATAATAAAAACTCTACTCACATGCATCAAAACGGTAAGGACTTGCTTCAGAGAGGTTTTTCACATAATGAGATTAGCAGGTCAAGTTTGAGACCATATGTTGTGTATGGTTGGAGGATAATCTGAAGAGAAGAAAATTACCAGGATTTATTTCAGCAGTAAATGGTAAAGAAAAGTGTTTCCAAAAAGGCCACTACAACAGTATTTAATACAAAAAAAAACAACATTAAAGCCAACTTTCTTCAGCAAAACCTTTTCAGAAAAAAGTCTATGAAAAGACTGTAAACAATATTCCCTACAACCAACTGAGAGGAAAATAAATTTTTTTTTATACATGAGTAACTTTCTCTCCATATTTTAAGTTGCTCACAACAAGATAGTGTAAGATTTAAAGACATCTCTTTTCATAAATGATATCACCGTGAACCAGCTTTGCAAGTATCATTGTTGATCTGTCTATCATTAATTTAAACCATTACAATTCTAAGTATTTAAGACACTTAAAATGCTCAAGAAACTAGAAAAAAATAAAGACAAATAGAAGATGACAGTAATAAGAATGAAATTAAAATCTTGAAAGACAATAAGACATTAAAGAAACTAGAATCATCCAATACAAATAAAACATAAAAGAAACTAAAATCATAAAGTACATATAAACCATTGAAGAAACTAAAATCATAAACAACAAATAAGAAACATATCATCAAAAGAAGAGCAAAATATTGAAGAAACTTCAATCATCCAAGACAAACGAAACATTGAAAAAACTAGAATAATTCAAGATGAACAAAATACTCAAGAAAGTAGAACCATCCAAGACAAATAAAATAAAACTAAAATACCGCTCTATAACAGCCGTGCCTTACTGCACTTACTGGTTCAAATGCCAGCTCATCTCATGGAACCATCTCTTAATGTAGTAAATGAAATGGATCTCTCTCTGGGGAGTGAAAGAAGACAAAAAAAGTTTTGGATATTTACGTAATTAAACACTAGCTGTGGAGAAAAATCAAGCTTTATTGATTTTTTTTGTTTTTTATCTATCAGTTTCATCAACTGCAATATAGTCATCAATGTTTTTACCTTTCCCTATTTCTATTTTAAAGTTCAATGCTTAAAATGATTTTGGACTAAAGAAATTTGTTGCCAAAATCCTTTCTTTTTATGCCTGCAATTCTTTGTTTGAAATACTGATATTTAGAAAACAGCATCGGGTTTTAAAAGAAAAAGGATATAAGCATGTTTTGTAACTCAATAACAAGACTCTACACTCCCTGAAGCTCATACTGTGTTAATAAAATGAAGCTGCTTGACAAGTAAACTATAAATAAAACTTCTACTCACACACACAGATTAAAACAGTAAGAACATGCTTCAGAGGTTTTTTCACATATTGAGATTAGCAGGTCAATTTTGAGACCTTAAGCTGTGTATGGTTTGAGGATGAATCTGAAAAAAAGAAAATTACTGAGATTTATTTGAACAATGAATAGTAAAGAAAAGTGTTTACATAAATGCTAAAACTACAGAATTTAATACAAAATAAAAAACAATATCAAAGTCCACTTTTTCAGATAAACTCTATAAAAAGACTGAAAAAAGTTCCCTAGAATCAACTGAGAGGAAAATAAATTTTTTAAAGATAGATGGCTGACTTCCTTTCCAAATTTTTAGTTGATCACAAGAAGATTGTATAAGATTTTAAACATATCGCTTTTCATACATTATATCACCATGAAACAGCTTTGCGTGTATCATTGTTGATTTGTCTATCATCGATTTATATCATTCCAACTCTAAGCATGAAAGACAGATAAAATTCTCAAGAAATTAGAAAAAATAAGGACAGATAGAGGATTACACTAGCTAAAATAATGTTGAAGAATCTAAATCTTGCAAGAAAATAAAGTATTGAAAAACTAGCCCTGTCCAAGACCAAAAAAAAAAAAAACATGAAAGAAACTAAAATCATGAATAACAAATAAAATATTGAAGAAACTAGAATCATGAAAGGAGAACAAATTATTGATGAACCCTGAATCATCCAAGACGAAAGAAAGATTGAAGAGAGTAGAACCATCCAAGACAAATAAATTACTGAAAATACTAAAATCAAAACAGACAAATAAAATATCGAAGAAACTTATCCACGCAAACACAAAAGAAATTAAAATCATGAAGGACAAATTACACATTGAGGAAACTAGAATCATCCAAGATAAACTGAACATTAAAGAAACTAGCATAATCTAAAACAAGATAAACATTAACGAAATCTGAATTAATATAGTCAAATGAAACAGTGGAGAGTTTAGAAAAAAATTTTTTTAAAAAAGCAGAACAAATAAATCTCTGGAGAAACATAAATATTAAAAAGAATAAAACAGTAGAGGAACTAAAATAAAAAAAAAATGACAAATAAAACCTAGCACATTCCAAAGGAACCACATTTCTGCTGCCTCCAGTTTGTTTTGTAAATGTTTTGAAATTGTCTAGGCCTAGCATCCATATATCAATGGGTTCAATATGTAGCACTCAAGGACTCTTCTCTTGTGTGAATCCAGATATGGTTATTTGTTAGTTTTGATTTAATTCTTTGAACTCTTTTTTGCTTGTGCTATTCTAGATACAATTTCAGTGTTGCATCTATCACTTGATATTAAAGAACCCAAGTATTTAAATTGATCCCTTTGCTTGAGTTTATTCCCATTCATAAAGATTTTGATCTGTGAACACTCTTTGTTTTGACTGACTATCATTACTTCTGTCCTCTTGCTATACAGTTCCAATACTTTTTTTCTGCTTTCTCCTTTAAATAAGTCTATCAAATGTTGAAAGTTTTCTTTATTTTTTATGGTTAATACAGCATCATCAGCATATCTCAAGTGTTTTACGTTGCGATCTCCTTAAATTCTTGGGTATCCTTTAAGTTTCGCATAATCATTTCATTGTAGAGAGAGAACAGGTCTGGGGAAAACACACAGCCATGTCTGACACCACATTTAAGTGTTTTAAATTAGTTGATTTCCCCATCAATTGAGTTGCTACAGTCCGTTTGAGTAAATGTTTTTTTAATCACTCGTTGATCTTTTCCATCTATCTTCAAATGTGTTAGTTGTATGATTATCTCTTCACATCATACTTTGTCAAACGCCTTGATGTAGTCAACATAGTACACACATACCCCTTTTTGTACTTCCAGAGCTCATTCCATTACATAACAAAAGATGTAAATTGCATTTGCTGTACTTTTTCTCTCAACAAAGCCACACTATTCCTCTGATATTTCTGCTTTAATTTTGTTTCTGACTTACATCATGATGAGTCTTAAAGGATTTTGATGATATGACCCATAAGACTGATTATTCTATGCGATTCACTCACTGTTGCCCCTGGTTTCTTTAGCAGTGTTATCATAATATACTTGGAGATATCTTGTGGAATATGACTTGTGGCATAGATTTTGTTAACTAATCTTGTGATCTTATCAATTCCATCTGCTTTTAAAAGTTTCACTGTTACACTGTCTGGGCCTGTTGCTTTGACTAATTTCATCTTTCTTACTGCTGCCCCGATCTCATCTTTCATGATAAATGGATTGACGAAATTGCCCTTCATTACATCTTAATTCTTTCTGGGGCCTACAAAAAGTTCACTTATGAACTCTGTCCATCTGTCCATCCGATGTAACATAAAAAAACTAGAATAATTCAAGACTAACAGAACATTGAAGAAAGTAGAACCATCCAAGACAAATAAAATATCGACAAAACTAAAATAATAAATGACAAATATAATATTGAAAGAACTGGAATGATCCAAGACAAATAAAACATAGAGAAAACTAGACTCGCCAAAAGAAAATAAAACATTGCAGAAATTAAAATCATAAAGGACAAATTAATCATTGAGGAAACTAAAATCATCCAAGACAAATTGAACATAATCAGAAAGAAACTAACATAATCTAAGACAAGTTAAACATTGAAGAAATTTCAATGAATGAAGGCAAATGAAAAAGTGGAGATAAAGAAAGATAAAAGACAAATAAAACAATAATATTAAAACAAATGGAATTGTGGAGAAATTAGAATCATAAAAGACAAATGAAAAAGTGGAGAAAAGGAAATAATTTAAGAAAAATGAAATGCTATTTTTGATGCAATTTCAGTGTAGTTGTATCTATCACTTGATATTAGTGCCACCAAGTAATTCAATTGATCTCTTTGCTTGAGTTTATTCCAACTGATAAAGATTTTGATCTGTTGACACACTTTGTTTTGACAGACTACAATTACACCTCTCCTTTTGCTATACAAATCCAATCCTTTCTGCTCTTTCCTTCAAATATATCTAACAATTCTTGCTACTTTTCTTCATTTTCTGCAATTAATACAGCGTCATCGGTATATCTCAAGTGGTTAACATTGTGCTCTCCTATTAAAATTCTTTGGTATCCTTCTAGGTTTTGGCATAATCATTTAACTGTAGAAAAACAACAGGTCTGGGGAAAGCACATATCTTTGTATGGCACCATTTTCTGCTTTACCGCAGATCTTTGCTGAGAGAAGTGCATTTCCAAAATGTTTTCCTGATCAGGATGTAATTGATCTGGTTTCTGCTTACATCACCTGGCCTTTTCCATGGCTATTATTTTTTTTTTGAATGCTGAAATCATGAGTTTTCTAAACTAAGATTGTTCTTATGACACCATTCAACTAATTTCTCTCCTTGTATGTTTCTTGTGCCCAGTCCATGGGATCCTACCCCATTTTCTTCTCTCCCTGCTTGCTCTAGATATAATAATTTTATATGTCCTCATCTCTGCTAGTTGATGCTGGTGCCTAAATTTAAATGATGTTATAATACAATGGTTTTCCTGCAATCTTTAAAATTAAAACTCTATCTGATAGTGTCCAACATCCTTTGACTGGTTTTGCGATGTCTTGGTCAAGTATAATAGCCATTCCTCTCTCATTTTTTGTAAATCCTGAAAATTCTGGTACCAAAGAAAAGTGACTAGAGTTGAAAACTCCATTACATTAAACACCATGAACCAGCTTTGCATGTATCATTGTTGTTCTGTCTATCATGAATTTAAATCATTACAAATTTAAGCATCTGAGACAGGAAAAACACTCCAGTAGCAAGAAAAAAAATTGAAGATTCAATTTCAAGTCACGAGAATCATCCAAATAGAAAAATAAAACAGCACAGAAACTAGAGTCATTAAAGACAAATGAAACAGGAGAGGACCCAAAATCACTACACTTTAATAAAAGACAGAAGAAACTAGAGCCATATAAGACAAATTAAATACTTTGGAAACCTGCAATCATGCACATCAAATAAAAATTATTTTCAACAAACTAGAATGACACAGAATAAAACAAAGATTGAAAAAAATAGAATCAAACAATTGAAGAAACAAAAATCAATACCGATAAATAAAACAATAAAGAAGGAGGCACTATTGAAGACTATAAAAAAAAAATTGAAGAACCTATAAATTATGAGGACAAAATATTGACCCAGACAAACAAAACGTTGAGGAAGCTAAAACATTCTAGGAGAAGTAAAATATTGAAGAAACTAGAATCATTAAAGATAAATGAAACCATTGAAAACAATTTGATCATAAAAGACAAATAACATAATGAAAAAAGTAAATGTAAGAAAGATAGAAGAAACAAGAAACATTAAAAAGAAAAAAAACAGTAAGGAAACTAGAATCATCCTTCATAAAAAAAACATAGAAGAAACTATGTGTGTATGCAAGTGTTGTGGATATGTGTAAGTATCCAAGGGAATCTTTGAGCTGGGTCCACAGAGCTAGGTCTGTGCTCTGACTTTTTTGTTCATTTCTATGATGAACAGGCAATATGGATCTGAGCTTCAATTTTTTTAAATTTTTTTTAGGTTGAAAACTGGGTGGGAAAATTTGCTTGCGTCAAGATTGGAAATCTCCTGACAATTTCAAAAGTCTGGCTAAAATGCTTGAAAAATCTAAAATATAACTGAACAAACAAATAAATGCCTTACATGCTGATTATTATGCAGGATGGAACAATATCTGCTGAACTTGATGTTGCTCTTTGATACATTGGAGTGGCTGATATCTGACATGTCTGGTTAGCAGTTAGCCCTTGCCCTGGTTCAGAGGGGTTGGGAACAGGGAGCAAGTTTTTATTATTCAGGCAGGGGCTTACCAAAAGAAAGGTAGACAGGGGCTCATAAAGAAAAGGAAAAAAAGAGAAGGAAAAAAAATAATGAAGAAGGAGGAATAGGAGAGAGAGGAGGAACATGAAGCAGAGAAAGTTCCAAAATTCATGGGAATTACAACTATTTATTATGCAATTTATTTTATACTTTAATTAATATTTGTATTTTAACTACCCAATCAAATCCAAGCTTTGATTTCAAGGCTGTAGTGAGAATCATGCTTTCACTTTTAGCAAAATTTTTAGGGCTGTAACATTCACATTATGAGACAATAACCATTTTAAATCGTCAAATTCTTCAATTTATTTTTCCAAAAATCTATGATGAAAGCCACACACCTTACCACACTTACTGGTTCAAATGCCTGCTCATCTCATGGAACCATCACTTACTATGTCAATGAAATGGATCTCTGGCTGGGGAGTGAAAGAAGACAAGAAAAGTTTTATATATTTACGTAATTAAACACTTGCTGTGGAGAAAATTGATCTTTACTTATTTATTTTTTTTTTTGTTCTCTATCCGTTTCATCATTTGAAATATAACTATCAATGAATTTACCTTTCCCTATTTCAATTTTAAAGTTCAATGATCAAAATGATTTTGGTTTAAAAATTTTATACTCAAAATTCTTTTGTTTTATGCATGAAATTTTTTTGTTTGAAATACAGAGATTAAGAAAACAGCAGCAGGTTTTATGAGAAAAAGAAATAAGGATATTTCGTAACTCAATAACAAGACTCTACAAGCCCTGAAGCTCATACAGTATAAATAAAATGAAGCTGCTTGACAAGTAAACTATAATTAAAAAATTTTACTCACATGCATGAAAACGGTAAAAAAATTGCTTCAGAGAGGTTTTTTACATATTGAGATTAGCAGATCAAGTTTGAGACCATAGGCTGTGAATGGTTTGGGGATGAATCTGGAAAAAAAAAATTCTGAGATTTATTTGAGCAATAATTAGTAAAGAAAAGTGTTTGCAAAACGGCCAAAACTACAGAATTTAATACAAATTAAAAAACTATATTAAAGCCCACTTTTTTCAGTAAAACCTTTTCAGATAAACTCTACAAATAGACTAAAAAATGTTTCCTACAAACAAATAAGAGGAAAATACATTTTTTAAAGATATATGGCTAATTTTATTTTAAGTTGCTGACAACAAGATAGTATAAAATTTTAAAGATATCACTTTTCATATATTATATCACTACGAACCAGCTGTGCATGTACAATTGTTGATCTGTCTATCATGAATTTAAATCATTACAACTTTAAGCATTGAAGACAGATAATAAAACTCAAGAAGCTAGAAAAAAATAATGACAAATAGAAGATGACAAAAACTAGAATAATATTGAAGAACTAAAATCTGGAAAGAAAAATAAAACATTGATGAACTTAGAATCATCCAAGACAAATAAAACATAAAAGAAACTAAAATCATGAACCAATAAAACATTGAAGAAACTAAAATCATGAACAAAAAATAAAACATTGAAGAAATTGAAATCATGAAAGAAGAGCAAAATATTGAAGAACCTTGAATCATCAAAGGCAAATGAAACAACATTGAAGAAAGCTGAACCATCCAAGACAAATCAAACATTGAAGAAACTAAAATCAGAGGACAAATAAAATAATGAGGAAACTCAAATTATCCGTGCAAACATTAAAGAAATGAAAATCATAAAAAATAAATTAAACTTTGAGGAAACTAGGATCATCCAAGACAAACCGAACATTAAAGAAAGTACCATAATCTACGACAGGATAAACATTGAAGAAATATGAATAAATAAAGGCAAATGTAACAATGGAGAGTTAAGAATCATAAAAGATCAATGAATATGTGCAGAACAAGAATATCAAAACAGTGGAGGAACTAAATTAATAAAACACAACTGAAACTTCGCACTTTCCAAAGGAACCACATTTCTATTGCCTCCGGTTTCTTTTGTAAATATTTTGAAACTGTCTAGGCCTTGCTTCCATATATCAGATTTGGTTCAATATAGCACTCAAGGACTTTCCTCTTGTACAAATCGAGATGTCGTTGTTGGTTAGTATATTGATTTCATTTTCTGAACTCGTTTTTGCTTGTGCTATTCTTGATGCAATTTTAGTGATGTTGCTTCCATCACTTCATATTTAAGGTACCCAAATATTTGTATTGATCCCTTAGCTCGAGTTTATTCCCATTGATAAAGACTTTGATCCGTGGACACTCTTTGTTTTGACTGACTACCATTACTTCTGACCTTTTGCTATACAATTCCAATCCTTTCTTTCTGCTTTCTCCTTCAAATATGTCTAACAATTCTTGCAAGTTTTCTTTATTTTCTACAATTAATACAGCAGCATCAGCATACCTCAAGTGGTTTATGTTGTGCCCTCCTACTTAAATCTTTGGATATCCTTCTAGGTTTCGCATAATCATTTCCTTGTAGAGAGAAAAGGTCTGGGGAAAGCACACATCCATGTCTGACACGCGTTTTTTTTATTTATTTAATTAGCTGATTTCCCCATCAACACGAATTGCTGCAGTTTGTTTCCAGCACATGTTTTTTTAATCACTCGTTCATACCTTTTTTTTTAACTTCCTAAGCTCATTCAATTATACTTCACAGGATGTAAATTGTAGTTGCTGTACTTTTTCACTCCACAAAGCCAAACTATTCCTCTGTTGTTTCTGCTTTTTGTTTCTGATTTACATCAGGATGAGTCTTAAAGGATTTTGATGATACAACTCATAATACTGATTGCTCGATGTTGCTCCTGGTTTCTTTAGCAGTGATAAAAATTTGGATTTGTAGATATCTTGTGGAATCTGACTTCTGTCAAAGATTTCTTATACTCATCTTGTGATCTTATAAATTCCATCGACTTCAAGTGCTTTTAAAGTTCCACTGCTATTCTGACTGGGCCTATTGCTTTGACTGATTTCATCTTTCTTATTGCTGCCTGGATCTCATCTTTCATGATACATGGACTGCCAAAATTGCTCTTCATTATATTGTAATCCTTTCTTGGGCCTACAAGTTGTTCACTTATGAACTCTGTCCATCTGTCTTGCATTTGGACTAGAAGTTAAAAACGCAATTATATATCCCACCAAGAACCAGCTTTGCATATAGGACAGTTACTCTGTCTCAGGAATTGAAATCATTACAACTCTAAGCATCTAACACAGAAAAAAACACTCAAGAAACTTGAAAAATTAAAGACAAATTGAAGATAATGGCAACTAGAATCATCCAAGGAAAATAAAACAGCAAAGAAACTAGAGCCATTGAAGACAAATGAAACAGGGGATGACCTAAAATCACTACACTACTGGTAACATATACAACAAATAAACATTCAATGCACTAGAATAACACAGGATTAGTAAAAGACTGAAAATACTAGAATCAAACAAGAAAATAAAAATGAAAGAAACTGGAATCAGTACTGAGAAAAAAAAACCAAAAAACTCAAACCATTGAAGACTAAAAAACATTGAAGAATCTTTCAATCATAAGAACAAAATATCAAGCAAGTCAAATAAAACATTGAGGAACTAAACTATTCTAGGACAAGTAAAACATTAAAGAAGCTAGAATCATCAAAGACAAACGAAAAGGTGAAGAAACTGAAACAATCAATAATAAAACAATAATCATGAAAGGCAAATAAGAGATTGAACAAAAATGAACCAGTAAAGAAACTTTATCATAGAAGACAAATAACACAATGAATAAACTTAATGCAAGAATGACAAGTAGACAGAAGAAAAAAGAAACAAAGCTATTAAGAAACTAGAATCATCAAAGACAAATAAAACATAGAAGAAACTATGTGTGTATGCAGGTGTCTTAGATATGTATAAGTATCCAAGGGAGTCTTTGGACTGGGTCGACAGAGCTAGGTTTCTGCTCTGACTTTCTTGTTCATTTCTATGATGGACAGGCACTAGTTTGAATTTTTTTTCTTTTTTTTTTTTTCAGGTTGAAAACTGGGTAGAAAAATTCGCTTGCGTCAAGATTGGATATCTTCTGACAATTTCAAATGTCTGACTAGAATGCTTGAAAAATTTAAAATATAAGTGAACAAACAATTCCTTACATGTTGATTCTTATGCAGGATGGAACAATATCTGCTGAACTTGATGTTGCTCTTTGATAGAATAGAGTGGGCTGATATCTGACAGGCCTGGTTAGCAGTTAGCTCTCGATGGGGTCAGACCTGGTTCAGAGTGGTTGGGAACAGGGAGCAAGTTTTTATTATTCAAGCAGGAGCTTACCAAAAGAAAGATAGACAGGGGCTCATGGAAAGAAGAAAAACGAGAAGAAAAATAATATGAAGGAGGAGGAATAGGAGAGAGGGGAGGAGTTTAATTATTGTAACACGAAGCAGAGAAAGTTCTAAAATTCATGGGAATTACAACTCTGTATTATGCTATTTTTTTTATACTTTGATTAACATTTGTATTTTTAACTACCCAATCAAACCCCAGCTTTGATTTCAAGGCTGTAAATAAGAATCATGCTTTCACTTTTAGCAAAATATTAAGGACTGTTATCTTTACCTTATGAGGCTATAACCATTTTAAATCGTCACATTCTTAAGTTTATATTTCTTTTTCAAAAATCTATGATGAAAGCCACAAACCCTTACTTCACTTACTGAATCAAATTTCTGCTCATCTCATGGAACAATCACTTCATGTAGTCAATGAGATGGGTCTCTGGCTGGGGAGTAAAAGAAGACAAAACAGATTTAGTCATTTATGTAATTACACGCTGTGGAGGGAATTAACCTTTATTGATTTTTTTTTCTTTTTAATGTTATTAATCTGGTTCATTATCTGCAATACAAGTATATATGATCTTACCTTTCTCTTTTTCTATTTTAAAGCTCAATGCTTGTTCAGATGCCGACTCATCTGATGGAACCATCACTTAATGTAGTCAATGAAATGGATCTCTGGCTGGGGAGTAAAAGAAGACAAAAAAAAGTTTTGGATATATACATAATTAAACACTTGCTGTGGAGAAAAATTTATCTTTATTTATTTATTTTTTTTATCTATCAGTTTAATCAACTGCAATATAGTCATTAATGATTTTACTTTCCCCTATTTCTATTTTAAAGTTCAATGCTTAAAATGATTTTGGGTTAAAGAAATTTGTAGTCAAAATATTTTTGTTGTATGCATGCAATTTTTTGGTTGAATTAAAGACATGTAGAAAACAGCATCGGGTTTTGTAAGGAAAGGAAATAAGGATATTTTGAAACTCAATCACAAGACTCTACACGCACTGAAGCTCATACTGTGTAAATAAAATGAAGCTGCTTGACAAGTAAACTATACACAAAAATTATACTCACATGCACCAAAACAGTAAGAACTTGCATCATACAGGTTTTTCACATAATGAGATTAGCAGGTCAAGTTTGAGACCATATGCTGTGTTTTGTTTGAGGATAAATCTGAAAAGAAAAAAATTACCGAGATTTATTTCAGAAATAAACAGTACAGAAAAGTGTTTCCAAAAAGGCCACTAGAACAGCATTTAATAAAAAAAAAAAAAAACATTAAAGCACATTTTTTTTTCAGCAAAATCTTATCAGATAAACTCTTTGAATAGACTGTAAAAATATTCCTTTCAACCAACTGAGAGGAAACTACGATTTTTTTTAGATATATGGCTAACTTCCTTTCCACATTTTAAGTTGCTCACAACAAGATAGTATAAGATTTTAAAGATATTGCTTTTCATACATTATATCACCATGAGCCAGCTTTGGATGTCGTTGATCTGTCTATCATGGATTTAAATCATTACAAATCTAAGCATTAAAGACAGATAAAATTCTCAAGAAACTAGAAAAAAGAAAGAAAGATAGAAGATTTCAGTAATAACAATATTGAAATTAAAATCTTGAAAGAAAAATAAAACATTAAAGAAACTAGAATCATCCAAGACAAATAAAACATAAAAGAAACTAAAATCATGAACAACACATATAAACCATTGAAGAAACTAAAATCATGAACATGGACTAAAACCAATGAAGAAACATATCATGAAAGAAGAGCAAAATATTGAAGAACCTTGAATCATCCAAGACAAATGAAACATTGAAGAAAGTAGAACCATCCAAGACAAATAAAATACTGAAAATACTAAAATCAAAACAGACAAATAAAATAAATCATCCAAGGGGAATGAAAAGTAGAACCAGCCAAGACAAATAAAATACTGAAGAAATTAAAATCATGAAGGACATAAATTACATTGAAGAAACTAGAATTATCTATGCAAACATTGAAGAAATTTGAAATCATGAAAGGCAACTTTAATGAAACTGTCGAGAGTAAAGAACGGCATTTTAGTTTGCCTGCCGCACCTGGTGAAGCATGCTCGTAACCCGACGTCGTGGGTCTAAAATATAAAGGGGAATAAACCAACTTCTGCAAAGGAACGGGATTTCTGCTTTCCAGTTTCTTTAGCAACTTTAGAAAATGTTTATGGATCTAATTTTCACACCAAATGTCACAATGGAGAATTTAAGCTTAGGCATGAAAAGGAAGAACTACAAAAATCATATAATTTGAATTAAGCATGTTTATATTTCAACGATACGAGGATATATTTCATTTCCCTTTCTTTTTCATTTAATTGATGGAAGTTATTGATCCTTTTAGTGTTGTTAAGTACATTAATCTGGATTATAATCATAAAGTGAGCTGAACATTTACAGAGACATTTATGAAAAAATTGAAAAATTTTACAGCATTTGTGGACATATATGTTGAACTTAACACCCACCAAAGGGCATTAAGCGAAGACTTTTCCGTATTCAATTGCAACCCTTTCGTTATGCTGGGTCCTTGAGTTATGAAAGTCCACTTCTTACAGCACTGGTGCAGAGTTTTGATATAAAATAATAAATCTAATACAACTTTATCAGAACATCTCAAGTTAGTTCAAGCTGTAGAGCGTCAACTTATCTATGAGGGAGGCTTTCTAGGTGTTCGCAAAATCATTTAACTGTAGAAAGAGAACACGCACTAAGAAGAAATTCATGTCTGAAACCATATGTAGGGTTGCGCATTATCTTCCTTTACAGGTAAGTCGAATGGCAGCGTTTACTTTGCCGAGTACATATTCTTCAATCGGCAGTTGGTGTGTGCGAGAACTCCCTTCCCTCTCTCTCTACTCTCCAGAGATCTCTCCATTCTCTCTCTCTCTCTCTCATCTCTCTCTACTCTCTCTCTCTCTCAAAGCCTCTCTCTCTCTCTGCTATTTCTGTCTGTAATATTTCAAGCTTACATTATTATAACTTTCTTTCAAAGGATTCTGACGTCTAAGATTGCTTTTACCCTTTGATTAATTTACTGTTGACCATAGAATATTAAAAAGCAGTATTGTAAATATAGCTATTTGGACTTAACTATATCTTGTGATCTCAACAATTTCATAGTATTTTTCACTACCCAATCAACCACTAATGCTGTTGCCTCCAGTTTCAAGCAGTAAATGAGAATCTATGGCTCTTATCAATTTTTAGCAAAATATTTAGGAATTCAATGTAGCATTTTACAACTCTTAAGAGTGCATAACCATTTGGTCAATTGTCACATTCTTCAGTTCATCTTCTGAACTTTTTCTGCAAAACCTATTCTTGATGCAAAGCCAGTGAAGTCCTAACTATCACTTTCTGGTTCAAATTCCTTTACTCATCTCACATAACGATCACTTGGTTGACTGATTAGTCAATGAGATGAATCTCTGGACCTGTCGGGACCCTTTGTTTAAAAAAACTACAAAAACTTCTGTCCTTTAGATATTTACAGAATTCCAATACGCTATTGCAGAAAATAGTCTCCTTTACTGATTTTTTAACAATGTGTTTTTTTTTTTTTTTTTTTTCTGCAATTAATCCAGTTTCATCATCTGCAATTATCTCAAATGGATTTTACCTTGTGGCCTCCTACTTAAATTCTATTTGGGTATTCAATGCTTTTACAAAATGATAATCATTGTAGTTAGAGAGAAAAGGTTTGTAGTCAAAAGCATATTTCTCTTCTATGACATACAGCACGTTTTATTGTTTAAAATAAAGAGATGTTCCCCATGAACTCGAACAGCATCTGGGTTTTATAAGGAAAGGATTTTTTTATAACTCGCTGATATTTTGTGTCCATCAATCACAACTGACTCTACACATCTCCTGAAGCTCATACTTTGTAAATAAAATGAAGCTGTCTTTGACAAGCACAGACTATAAACCTAAAAACTCTACTTCACAGAGCCCGTTGCACCAAAATGGTAAGATACTTGTGGTACTTTTTCCTCCATAAAGCAGCACTTTTCACATAATGAGATTAGCAGGTTTCATTTTGTTTGAGACTTACAACATATATTGAGTCTTGTATGGAATTTGAGGATAAATCTGAAAAGACTGATCATCCTATGTGATTCACTCGCTGTTTCCCTGGTTATCTTCAGAGTCCAAATATAGAATGGTAAATAAGTGTTTCCAAAAGGCCATATACCACATACATTTGTTAAGAAATCTTGTGAACTTAACATTAAAGCCCACTTGACTTGCACTGCTTTTAAAAGTTCCACTGTTATACTTTCTGAAACTCTATGTTTTGACAGATTTCATTTTTCAACTGCTGCCCAGAAATACATTTTTCATGATACTATATATGGCTAAATTGCCCTTCCTTATCCTGTAATATTTCTAAGTTGCTCAACAATTTCACTTTGGGAGACTCTATCCATCTGTCTTTCATTTGGACTATTATTAATATATCACCATGAACCAGCTTTGCATGTATCATTGTTGATCTGTCTATCATAAATTCAAATCATTACAACTCTAAGCCTTAAAGACAGATAAAATATTCAAGAAACTTGAAAGAATAAAGACAAATAGAAGATTACAGTAGCTAAAATAATATTTAAGAACAAAAATCTTGAAAGAAAAAGAAAAAAAAAATTAAAGAAACTAGAATTGACCTAAAATAACTACTCATTAATAAAACACTGATGAAACAAGAACCATATAAGACAAATTAAATACATCGGAAACATGGAAACATATACAACAAATTAACATTTAATACACTAGAATAACACAGGATGAGTAAATGAATGAAAAAACTAGAATCAAACAAGACAAATAAAAATTGAAGAAACTAGAAACAGTACTGATAAAGAAAACAATAAAGAAACTGGAACTATTGAAGACTAAAAACCATTGAAAAATCTATCAATCATAAGGACAAAATATCAACCAAGACACATTGATCATAAAAGACAAAAAACACAAGGAATAAACTAAATGTATAAAGGACAATAAAGACAGAAGAAACAAGAAACATTAAAGAGAACAAAAAAGTCAAGAACCTAGAATCATCCGACACAAATAAAACATAGAGGAAACTATGTGTGTATCCAAGTGTCGTGGATAGGTGTAAGTATCGAAGGGAATCTTTGGGCTAGGTCCACAAACCTAGGTCTGTGCTCTGACCTTCTTGTTCATTTCTACAATGAACAGACACTATGGATCTCAGATTAAATTTTTTTCAGGTTGAAATTCCGGGTTGAAAAATCTGCTTGCCTAAAGATTGGTTATATTGCGACAATTTCAAAAAATCTAAATATAA